>CATIXQ010000015.1:8192155-8371384 GCA_949711755.1 Leptidea juvernica
AATTAAACGTAGGGTAAAGAGGGTAGCTTAGAAGTATATCTAGCTTACTATAATATAATATTATTTTAAAGCTGCGTTTGAGACGGGTTTAAAGTTGCTTGTTTCAAGAAGACAGTTATGTTGGAGTGGTACACTTTTAAGTTATAGAGAATTTGGTGCAATGTGCTCATATCAAAACAGTTATACGAATAGAATTAAAAATGGTTACCACGAAGATAATAAAATAATAAATAGTATTAATACTCGGACACAAATTACTCAATGAATGAAGTATTATATAGAATAAGTAATAAACTTAGCGAAAACGAAATAAAACAACTTATTACTCCTATATTAACATTTAATACTCTATGAGTACATATTATCTATCTATATATAAAAAAATGAATTGCTGTTCGTTAGTCTCGCTAAAACTGGAGAACGGCTGGACCGATTTGGCTAATTTTGGTCTTGAATTATTTGTGGAAGTCTAGAGAACGTTTAAAAGGTGAATAAATATGAAAATGCTCGGAATTTAATAAAAGCAACAATTTTGTTTTTCCTTTGATGTGTCCCCTGTCGTTGAGTAATCAAATTGAAAGAAAAGTTTAAAATTATATGAATAACTTATAAGAATTTTTATATCTTCCTAACTTTCTCTTAACTACAGTTGTTAACTATCTATCAGTTTATTTATAGAGATACCTCATGTGCTAACCGCAATGATGACCAGAGAGAGACAGATCAAGAAAATAGTCATATCAGAAAACTTTAAATTGATTCACAGACTGTATGATAATTGATTTAAAAAAAAAAAAGGATTCCTTTTGTTTGTTTTAACTTTATTTTATATACAAAAGTTTAGGTCTTTTATTTATCTTATATTTGTACACGTTTATGTCTTCTCACTGGCTGCACAGTAATTTGAAAGAAATTTTGAATTGTGATAAATTATCACGTAGATTTTAGTATCATCTAAGAATAGGTGATGTATATTTCAAAGAGATGATCATTTTCGAATCAAACTCGGGTCTCGTTTGTTATAAATTTGATCAATGTATAAATATCTTGACGGCTAGGTTATAAAAAAAGTTATTTAGTACTGAGGCTTTCGCGCTAACTGCCTGCCTCAAGTGTCAGTTAACTCCCGCCCTTTGCGGGCGTTACTTGTAGAATATACGCAGAATATAATAGTTTAATGTAATTGATGGGCTACAGGTTTTTTTTTTATGAAAATAAGGGATGAGACGAGCAGGACGCTCAGAAGATGGTAATTGATACGCCCTACACATCACAATGTAGTTCGCTCGTCACCTTGAGAAACAAGGTTTTAGGTCTCATTTGTCTTATTTTTATTTCAGTAAATCACTAGGTACGGTGCCCTTCAGACCGAAACACAGTAATGTTTACACATTACTGCTTCACGGCAGAAATAGGCGCCGTTGTGGTACCCACAATCTATCCGGCCTCCTTTGCAAAGGAACCTCCCACAGGTTATTAGGTTAGACCGTAGTTACAAACCTGCACCGATCCGTGTCTGTCGGCGGGCGTCAGATGGCCCGTAGTGAGCGGTGTCGCCTTCCCGCTGGGAGGCCAGTTGCCACCCGTGTTCCCGGTGCCTCCTGTACCTGTATCTTTTACAGCCCCCTGGAATGCAAATGGTGCTAGTTAAAGTATATATATAGTAGTACTTTAAAATAAAACACTTTTTAAATGATAAAAACGCGTGTAATTGTAACTTTGTTTTTACATTAGATTTTTGCGTAAGTTAAATTTACCCGACGTTTCAAGACCTTTCCAGATCTCGTTTTTATGTAAAAACAATGTTACAATTTACACGCGTTTCAATCCTTTAAAAAGTGTTTTATTAAAATAGATGCTAGTTATGATGATGTCACTGATATATTATTATACATAAGGATGAAATAATACGTTGGATTTCATGTAGGCTGCCCCAATTCTAAAGTCTAAAATCATTTAAAATAAGGTTTTTCGATAGAAAAAACACCAGGAAAGACCTTTACGCGACTTTTATTTTTAATGTTTTAGTATTAAACGATGTAACTAATGTTTGAAGATAAAATTATGTTTTGTAAACTTGTACTGTGGTCCACTAAAACTTAACCAGAAAATATTTTTACTCAAATGATTATTACTATCACAAAACTACAAATTAAAAAAATTAGGCTTGCTTAAAATACTTTTGGACCGTAATGCGCACTTGCTATTTTTTACCAGGTACTGGGGTGAAAGAGATTACCACGCTTTTAAACCCATTCGGTTCCAGACTACCAATATTGACACAATTTATGCTGTAATAACGTCGCCAAAGACAATCAAAATGGCGGGGCTGACATTTAGCAAATAGTAAAATCATAGTAATGGAAGTATGTAAATAACAAAATTCTGCTGACATGCCGTTTGTTGAATATTATATAGCGAAACAACTTTGATCAATCCTGTCATTTAAGAACGATTAACACATGCGTAACATTAACTTAGGGTATGTTCCGATATGCACTGCGAGCACTGCACAGTGCTATCACTGTAGAAATATTCGCTCCGTTATGAACTGGCAGTATACTGCCGCAGTACTCTAGGGAAATATATATCACCGCCATATTCACTAGCGTTTTCGAGGTAAGGTACTCGCAGTACTTTGATCACGTGATCAGTGGAAACGCACTCGAGTGCCTAATGTTTTATAAACAATACACTACAGTTTAATCCTATATATTTTTTATTTGACAGTACTCCAACAACAGTTTTTAATGAACTAGAAAACTTTAAAACACTCACTTGAATGCTGCGTCAAAAAACTCGGCTGACAGTATACGGGATTGCGTTCCGTTTTAAATAGTAACCAATATAACTGGCTATAAAGGAACGGCTTCACAGTATACTAAATTGACGTCACACTGTACAGTGGTCGCAGTGCATATCGGAATATACCCTTAATATGACGTGTGCTTTTTCACACTTTCTGTTATTAATTACAACAATTATCACACAACTGTTCAAACTGAAAGTAGCTGTAGGTCACTATAACATATTTTCTGTTTTCTATAATAATAATTTAAAAATGTGCTCTTATGAACTCCTCAGACAAAATACAGTTTTGTTTCCGCGATATAACAAATTAACAATGTAAGTTATATTGATCTACGGTCAACTAAATAGGGATATTAAAAATATTCACGAGAAGGGCAAACAAGGGCTCACTGGAGGTTGTAAGTGCAATATTTGGGCATCCCGTCTTTATAAAAATAATATCACCTAGTCTTGAAATATTTACTATTTATCACTACATATTATAAAACAAAGTCCACCGCCGCGTCTATCTGTTCGCGATAAACTCACAAACTACTGCACCGATGGATAGCGTGATTCTCGAGGAAGGTTTTAGTATGTAGTTTGTTAAGTTTTTGTACATATGAACGGTATTTGTTGAAGGTGTTGGAAAGAATAAGCCTTCTGGAAGGTTTCAGTGAAAACGCTATCTAAACCCTTTGAGATATAACAAAATAATGTATGGTGGAATTGTGTATTTATATAGGTCTACAGAAAAGTCTGCGATGGCATATGACTCTCTATTACTATATTTTTTTTTCTATTGTCAGAACAGCGTTCACAACAGTTTTGTTATAAAAGTTAGGAGGCAAGCAATATGTTTACCTAATGATACCTAATGATAAACAGCGACACTCAGAACTGTTGAAAAAACAAAATCATGTGCGGTCTGCGAATGCGCTCGTCACCTTAAGACACAACGTAACGTTTTACGGCCGTTCCGTATATTGATACTATCTGCAGATAGAGATAAATTACTACCTGCTACTGTCAGTAATTAGCTGTCAATAATCTGAAGCTGTCCCAATATACCCGATAAGTCATTCTTACCGCCTTATAATGGGACGCGTTAATTGCAATTTCCAAACAATCTTCTATCGCTGGTAAGCTATACGTCGTCCTATTGAGAGACAGCGCGTACGGATAAGGTGAGTTACTGTCGATCAGTTTATTGGGACAGAAAAGTCAACGACAGTTACGATTTTTATCTCAATTAAGAGATAGGCTGAATATTGGGAACGGCCGTTAGTAGCCCTGCAGTAATGTCACTGATTACGGAACCCTTCAAATTGAAACTTAACACTAGGTAATATAATAATGTTTGAACCTTCGATCATTAACCTCCCATACGCAATAATACACAAGCGTACACGGTAAGCGTTTCTATGGTCCTATGCAACCATGTCCCCATGGACAAAGCAAAACAGTCGTCAGAAAACTGCCTATATCTACGTATCCCTAGACAAAAACACCATAGAGTATTTTATACATTTATTTTATTAATCTCAATGTTTATACCATAGTTCATCACGCCTACTAGCTTAAGCCCAGTTTGCCCATTCCACCTTCGCACGACACGCCACAAGTTAGGATATCATCCCTACCATCTGGATGTGTGGCGGTCCTCCACAGTGCGGTTTTCAAGGAGCTTTCTTCCACGTACTACAACGCTGTGGAATGAACCTTCTTGTGCGATGTTTCCGGGACGATACGACATGGGTACCTTCAAAAAAAGCGCGTACACCTTCCTTAAAGGCCGGCAACGCTCCTGTGATTCCTCTGGTGTTGCAAGAGATTGTGGGCGGCGGTGATCACTTAACCCGGGTGCCCCGTACGCTCGTTTGTCCTCCTATACCATAAAAAAAAGTTTTCTCTGCCAACGTGTGTGAGAGACACTCATGATTGTATATATTTATATATTTTTCTAATTAAGGAACTATTAACAGAATCTTTAATTTACGATGGGGCTCAGTTTTGCACCCCCAGCGAACCCTTGCTTAAAAAGCCAACTTCTGTGCAGTGAATACTAGCAAGTACAACAGTCTAGCGAACACAAGTGGGGTAACCATGGGGCAAACCTCTCCGATAATCAATGCTGCTTCATCGTCCTCATGATAATCACACAAATCTTCCTGTACCGACAAATTTGAGTTATATTACAAACACAATGAGCATTTAACTGGTAGATTATATTTTTTTTTTATGAAAAAAGGGACGAGACGAGCATGGCGTTCAGCTGATGGAAATTGATACGCCCTGCCCATTACAATGTAGTGCCACAGGATTCTTGAAAAACCCAAAAATTCTGAGCGGGACAACAATTGAGCTCGTCACCTTGAGACATAAGATGTTAAGTCTCATTTGCCCAGTAATTTCACTAGCTACGGCGCCCTTCAGACCGAAACACGGTAATGTTTACACATTTCTGCTTCACGGCAGAAATAGGCGCCGTTGTGGAATCCATAACCTAGCCGGCATCCTGTGCAAAGGAGCCTCCCACTGGTAAGTAATGTAGTATTTAACATCCACAGGCGAGTGAGAGACTCACTTGAAGTGGGGTGGTCACCTCCACCATATCGGAGCGGTATGGGGATTACATCCGCACTTATACAATAATAATTGTAAACAGTAGCTGGTTCACTCATATTTAAAATAATACATTGTTTAGTCCCGTAAATTATTTTTCATTTAGCCATAAAATTTCAACACAAAAATCCATGTTCATCAACGTCAAACTAAAGAATGTCAAATGGTATCAGTGATTAGTGGATCTTAAACATTGATTTTATATACAGGGTGGCCGAGAAGTTGAAAATTTGAGTTTGGCTCATTTTATTGGCCAATGTTCTGGGAAGTTGTTAAAAAAGTTAGAAGCCATAAGCTCCCCATATTTTTTATACCTTGAATATTTTCATGAATTTAGCTGGAGCAGTTATCTTGAACTTACGACTCAATTCTAAACTAGTTCCGCATTGTCTAAACTGTTAATAGTTTCTTATGTGGTTATTGCAACTATAGTTAATAAGTATCAACAATAAAATTAGCTAAAAGTGTTCAAAAAAATTAGAAAAAAGTCCTAAACGACAATTAGGTGAAAAAAGCGGATAAAAGGGGAAAATATTTATTAACTCCTAAACTATGCAAAATCGTAGAACATACATAGGGGTGATTCGGATACTCATCACCATGAGGCTTTCAAATTTTAGCTTTGGACGTCAACTTCTCGGCCACCCTGTATATATTATGGAAAATTATGATTTCATTAGTATGTCAAAATTATTACTATCCTAACCGCCGCGCCGCACGCGTAGTTAACCTCAAAACCATCTAAGTATAGGTCCGACCAGGCTCGTGCATATTATATAGGCAATAAGGCAGTGCCTCCCTCAATATGCACCTAACTAAATATTGCACCAGTGTTTAAGTTAATTTATTTTAATTTGGTTCCAATTCAAATGCAAATATTTTTATTCAAAATAGGATGTGACATCACTTATTGAAAGTCAAAAACTACCACCCATTCCGAAATTAATGCCTCAGACCTGAGAAGAACGGGCGCAACAAACTCAGCGGGCTTTCTTTTTTCATCGAAAAAATATGTTTACAAAGTAATATTGTACAATTAAACTTATTATTTAATAGCCTGAGGGCGGTCGCTCCTTTATTTTATGACTCAACTTCTACTTAACAGCTACTCATCATTTTTTTTTTCTTACGCTACATACTAAATACCTATGGTAAGTAATCTTAGTTCAAATTAGATCCAAAATAAGGTAGGCACCTTATTAGAAACCCTGGTTAAGAATTCCTGGGGCCTATTAAGGAATCCTTTAGTGACTATAGGAGTGAACATTTTTAATGGTATAACTAAGTAACTACTTAAGTATTCCTTACACGACTATGAGTAACAGCGGTAAGTATTGGAGAGTATAGATTAAAATTGTACAATATTTTATAGAGTAAATACCATATACCAAATGAGCCCACGAGAATCTCTAAGGGAAAAATTCAAAGATATTCATATTATGACCATGTACGGCCAAATATATTTATAGCTATCTCCTGCACGTACATAAAAATTATAATTTATACAGTAAAATAAGTGACAAACATAATTTAAACACCAGAAATAACTACAAGCTTATAGTGCCCCCTACTAGGCTCTGTAAAATAAACAATTGAATCTGAATTGTATTTTTTTGTGATTGACGTTGACGAGCAGTCTTTTGATTTTATGTCAATAAAATATTCTGACTTTGACTTTGAAATATTGAGTAAATTTATACAAACCTTGTGAAAGGGCTGATGTCTGTCCCGATTTGGCGAGACCACGATTTCGTGTCCAGTTTGAATTGATCCCACTGGTGTCGACTGGAAATTAACATTACTCAAGATTAGATTAACAGGAAAATTAATACTTTGCGATACAAATACTAAAATGAATCTAAATCTAGCTCATTTTACTTGGTTGTGTGGTTTATAATTAAAAGTATTCGTGAAGTTTATACTTTTCAAAATAACAAGATTAATATAATAGAACCATTAAAGGCTTTTTATTTAGGCTAGTACCTACTTACTACGCAACAGTATTTTTTTTATATAAATTTTCTAAATAATGTCTGGATCATATATTCTACACAAAAGTTCTTAATGAACTAATTACTAACAACCAAAATTATAGAAAATAAACTGCGTAGTGGCGACATAACAAATGAACTATTTACACACAAATAATTAAAATTATTTTAAAAGCAGATTGTAAATTATTAGTTTTAATTTAAGGTGCTAGAGACACATGCATTTTCATGTTTTTAATAAAATTATTATAATTATATTAAGTATATTATTTCAACAATGTACGAATTGAAAAAGTTTTCAACATACTTGGGTATTTTTTATACTTAATTGCATTAGGTACGTTTATTACCATTATGGCCACTACCAAAGGGGAATGCTACACAATGTGGCTGGAGATTCAATAACATACAACGAAATACAGGTTGAAGAAGCACAGGACGAGACGAGCAGGACGTGCAGCTGATGGTAAATGATACGCCCTGCCCATCACAATGCAGTGCTGCTCAGGATTCTTAAGCACTACAACTGCGCTCTTCACATAAGATGTTTAGTCTCATTTGCTCATTAATTTCACTAGCTACGGCGCCCTTCAGGCGCCCGAAACACAATAATGCTTACACATTACTGCTTCACGGCAGAAATAGGCGCCGTTACACATAATCTAGCCGGCATCCTGTGCAAAGGAGCCTCCCACTAGTAAAAATATGTATGTATATTGTATTAAATATTCCCTTTAAGGCTAGGTCCTTATAATGTGTGAAGTCAGTCGTTTATCAGTAACGGGCACGTGAGGCTAAGTGTTAAATCTCCAACCACTGTGTATCATCCAAACTACATAAAAATCTAACCCACTAACCTTGTCGGACTTATTTTTAACGATATTAGAAGGCGGTGCGTTGCGCAGTATTCGCATGACGTGCATATTGGCTGGCTGCATAAGCGGTAAGCATGCATGCAACATTTACACATACAGAAATGCACATGCACATAATAAAAAATCTGAATTGTTTAGTGACCATTGGGATAATTATGAATCTTATATAAATCCGGTGTGAACCAACTGTCTCGAGTTTTCCCAGAAATGAAAACTAGCAAGATCAGTTTTCCTCCATCAAAAAAAAAAAATGCGGAATAAATATTAGCCCCCTTTTTCATAATAGTCTGCTAACTTTAATCATTGCTAATTCTCACTCTGTCTTCTGAATGAGAAAAAACACTCCTTAGCGGCTGTTTTAAGTTAGCGGACCATTATGAATAAGGGGGTAGGTATATATGTATGAGATTTGTTTCTGCTGATTATACATAGAGATTCAATTTGAAGTACCGAAGCTGTTCTAACCAATTGGATCAAATATTGTATTTAAATAAGGTGCCATTCGTCAAAAAAAATATTTAAGTAAAAAAAAAATGAGTTTTACAACGCCATCTTAAAACTGGTTAACTACAGTACTATAATTGCCGTAAACTATGACAATTTATGAATTATAAGTTGTAATACAGCAATTGCCTTTGTTCGTATGGATTTATTTAAAATTCCAATTAATATTAATAAATAAATTGTAAATCCTTCTATTAAGTATTAAATATAGGTAACTAACATTTTTTTTTTATAAATTGCAACGAATTTTATTATATTTTGAACATAAATTATTCAATTTCAAAACAATCTATTTGAAAACCAAACCGCATTTAATGTTCATCCAAGACGGTAGTAAGGTATCGGACCGTTCCTCTAGTAATTTTAGGCGATATAATCAAAAATATAGATAGCATTAATGAATTAATGTCTAATCTCATCATCTAATGCACGATATAATAAACAGACACCGGCAGTCATGTCTGTATAAAATTCGCTTATATTGCCCACCCTAGGAAATTTTCAATGCCTCGGGATAAATGTTGCTTACAAATCAAATTACAAATTTATATAAAATCACTTGAGTATTTTAGCCGTTAAATAGTATATACTCACATTTATATAAGCATGGAGAAAATTAGAGATCAGTGTAGAGTAGGTATATGAACGAACATAACTACCCCATAACATAATTTTACAAGATTTCTTCAATGAAATACTTCTCGTTCGATCTGAAGTTGGCACGCGCATCTGTGCGCAGATACAGTCCATTTTCGCCCCCTGACAGTCTATTTATCGTTCCTGCTCAACTATTCGCAACTACGTTGGACTGTAATGTACTTTGGAGAGATTGGGATATAATAAAATTAAACTTCTGCCAAATTATAATGGCCTTTTGTTGTTTGTCAACAAATCGCTGTTCTTTTTAGATAATAGTTATTTTTATAGTAAACTAGCTGACTCGACAGACGTTGTACTGCACATTAAAAATAAAATACTGTTTTTTATGTATTTGTCAATAATTTTTCATAACATCAAGAATTGTTTTGTAACGTATGCTCCATGTTGTTATAATGAAATTGTTTCACAGCAGAACTGTCAAACCGTGCGTCATTAAATTAATCGTGGGTCCCAAATCGAAATAAAAGTATCCTATCTCTCAAGTTGGATCTAACTGCACTCCATGAAGTAATCCCCATTTAAATCCGTTCTTTAGTTTAGGAGTCCATCGCGGACAAACAACGTGTCACGTAATTTATATATATATTAAGATTTATACATTATGCACAACAACGTGGCATTTATGGTTTTTGCATATTTTCTATTGGTCAATAATATGAAAATAATTGTATTCTAAAATATCAGTCTACTGCTACAGCAAAACACGTTATAATGATAACAAAGATTTATTTATTAATTTATAATAAATATTCAAGTTTCAACGGACCAACTATCTTAGTCAGCGATTTGAGAAAATCATCAAAAACAATATTTATTATCACATACCCCAGATGCGATGTTAAAGAAATTTAAAATAAAAATAAGAAAAAAAAACATAAAAGCTTAAAACAAAACAGTTGAGATTCAAGATAATAAAAGTAGGGAGGGACTGGATAATGATTTACATACTGATGACACAAAACTGTGACATATTTGGTCTCATTGCTGTTCTACTTACGGACGTTCCCAATATTCAGTCTATCTCCGGTTGTGGCCTACTTGAGATAACAATCGTAACTATCGTTGACTTTTCCGTCTCCGGACACGCTGTCTGTCAATGGTAGAACGAACAGCTTACCAGCGATAGAAGTTCGTGTGGAAATTCCAATTTACATATAAGGCGATAATAATGACTTATCGAATATATTGGGACAGCTTCAGATTACTGATAGAAGAAGGTGAGAAATTAATCTCTATCTGTAGATAGTATATTGGGAACGGCTGTTAATGCTATTGATTATACATACAAAAACTATCATGCATTATTAGTAAACAAAATTTTGAAACAAACTGTTATATTTTAACAAATATAAAGTAGAAATGCTGGTCGAGATATTGAGACAAAAATTTTGACATCCACACATTATATAATACCTCTATAATTGTCTCAACAAACAAAACTGTTTTGATAGATGGCATCAACTGAAGTTCATTATTATATAAGATTTAAAGTAAAGTAAAAAAAAACTTATAAATTAATTAAACATAGTATGTAAAAGCAAACATAGACATTATGAATATGCTTGACAAAATAATGTGCTGTAAGAGTTTGTATCTACACCCATGCTTTAAATCCTCTATTAAAGTTTCTGAAACAGTTAGCTTATTGCCAACATTAAAACACCCAAAGTTCTAATAACCATTACATCATCCAAACGAGTGTTGTAATGTGGTACTGACTTTCATAACAACACTCCTATTTTTTTTTAATCCGTTCATGCTCAAAGAGTTTTGACAGACACCCACTTGCTCGAATTTCAAAAAAAGTAATATTTTCGTTTACGCGCGTTCCACACTACCAGAACATAGGTTATTCGAATCCCCGCCATTTTTCTTTGACATTTTTATTGTTTTGTTTACAAAAAAATAGCAATTCATTTTAAACGCTGCAAAAATTTTAATTATTGCACTTACACAAAATGTAAATTACTACTAAAATAAATAATTCTTTCATTAATACTTAGTTTATTTGTATATAATCAGTAATGGATGATATTAGGTTACTACTAGGACTGGCTCTTTTAATGTTAGCAGTAAGCTGACAGTCTCAGAATCTTTTAGAGGATTCATATTCTGGGTGTAGATAAAGTCTTGTATGCAACTGTTGATAATTAGGTGTTAAAACACTCATGTGATGCTTTTACCACACTCGTATTGGCCTCGTGAGATAAATCCACATTCGTGTCTTAGTACCCCTTATTACACAACAGTTGCATAAATAATTATTAATGGTATAAAATAGAGTTTATGCATGTTTGTATTTCAGTAAGACACAACACTGAAATGTTATTCCGACCATTTTCACTGCAAAATCTATATTAATATTATAAATGTACATGTAAGTTTGTTTGTTACGCTTTCACGCCTAAACCACCGAACCGATTTTGATAAAATTTAGTACAGAGAGAGACGAGAGCTTGAAAAAAGACATAGGCTACCTTTTATTGCAACAAAATAAATGGATGGGTTGAAATAGGGGATGGCAGTTTGTATGGAAATTCGTAATTATCTAAGATAAAACCATAGAACTTTGTAATTAATAAGTAATAATTTATAAACATATGTTCGAGCGTTATTAAAACTTTGACCTACCAGGTGAATGAAATAGGAGATTAGAGTTCACAGGGAAATACTATTAAAGAGACTGTCCACAATGACAAGGGTTATGCGTTGTATCATAGAAGAGCGCTGCCTGTCTATGTCTATGCCTATCTGATGAAAGAGCAGTTTCCATGTGTATTATTTGAAAAGTATCCTAAAAAAATTGCCCAATGTAACTATTCAAGGCAGACGAAGTCGCGGGGAAAAGCTAGTATTGATATAAATTGACGTAATTTCGTATTAGTGTAGGTATTAATATTAATAAATTAGTATTCATTGGTATGGCTAATACCTAATACATTAAGGATTCCTATTTTCACAAATGGCTAGGTCCTACAGTGATCAGTTTAAAACTAGATTTGCAATATCAACACTTTTACTCAATGTTTTTGTAATAGGAGTCGTGTAAATATGTGTTATTATAATGCCAATTACAACTCAATCATAAATTAATAAAGAATTTTCAAAAAATAGTGATCAAACATTTTCCTCCATTTTTTTCATGTACAAGGCCCTATGTAAAAGCAGAGGCCAGAGTAAAGTAATGAACGTATTTTAATGGGGATTACTTCATGGAGTGCAGTTTAGTCCAACTTGAGAAATAGAATAGTTTTTATTTCTATTTGGGACCCGTAATTATTTTTATTTCTAATATTTGTTTACATATTATTTTCTATGAGAGAATTTATTGACGGTTTGACTGTTCTGCTGTAAAACAATTTTATTATAACAACAGGGAGCGTAAAATATTATATTTACGAAATAATTCTTGATGCTATGAAATATTATTAACAAGTTCATAAAAAAAAAATAGTATTTTATTTATTATGTACAGTACAACGTCTGTCGGGTTAGTAAGTATATATTGTACCAATTGTAGGCAGTTTTAAAGGTGTTGATATAAATTGCTTTAGTATTATTCTTATTTGTTATAATGTCGGTAAACGGCTTTGTCGTGCGAAGTAGTGGTATTAAAACATGCATATACTCTATTTAATTAAGACATGAGCGAATTAAATTTAGAAATTAACAATTAGTCGTATGAACAGTCTTTGCTAACACAAATTAAATACACACAATAAACCCGTATTTCCGATGACACTTTGATGGCACTATTGAATAGAAATTGAAAAGAAAATTGGACCGTTTATAAATTCAAAGATTATCTGTCTTATTCATAATGACTTAGCGGAGATTTAAAACATCGCTAATATACGCTTGTTAAAAAATGGTATTCATAATCGGATATTAGAGCTAAAACGCTTATTATCTCTTCGATAAATCTGACGTGACTTATGGTTGTTAGGACCCTTCTATAAACCTATTTTAAGCAAAAAAAACATGGCCGACATCGATCAGCTGTCTCGTATTTGACGTTAAATAATGTGATAAATAGCTTCCCGTTCAAAGTTGTTGGATATCCGTCATAGATTGACAACCGACAGACTTCAAAACTTTGATTTTTGAAAGTTGAACTTATTTAGACATCGACTTTTGACATTGAAAAGATGTCTGTTTCCATTGACAGTTCCTCATTAAATTAGTTAAAATCATGTTTTTTTTTTGTACGAAATGGCAACATTGCGTTCTATAGAGACGTAAGTTATGGGAGATTTATCTAACGAATATGAATAAGGAATTTTATCGAACGTTGGATAGGCTTAAAACACGTTTTAACTAATATAGCTTTATACCTTCGAAAAGCGTTTTATTATGAATAAGGCAGTATGTCAATAAGGTTGCAAGCAATTTGAACTTGCTTGAAGTTATGGAAAGAACTGATTTATATTCAAATTATTCAAAAAAAAAAAGAAATTATTGCAAAACTATAGATTTAGATAGATAAAAATTTCTTGTCCTTTCAATGTCCATTTTTAAGAGTGTCACTAGTAACAACATGTATTTCATAAGTAAAAGAATATATAATAATTAACTATCATTAAATAAAAAAATAATTTTCATTGATGTTTACAATTATTATTAGTGAGCCTTTATTTAGAAGCAACTCCCAGACATATCTTGAAATCATAATAAAATCTCCAATGAATTGTATTGCTATTCTTCATTCTAGTTAATTTTTCATTCACTTATCTAGAATATTAGAGAAATATTATTGGATGCAATCTATTAAAATATAACCCACTAATATAATTGCATTACAATCCGACCCCTGAGATTGTACAAGCAAGCAGACCCGCATGCGAGCATAAAGAAAATATGGAAACAAAATAAAAATAAAATATGGAATTAAGGAAGGGTCTATATGCTCAATGTATTGTGATCGAATATTAAATTAATGTTTTACAAGTATGGTCCTGAAGCATAGATAATTTCGGACAATGACCTAACCCCTGACATCAAGTCCCAGTTGCTCACACAATATGTGCACAAATGTATTTAAAAATATTCGTGAGAGAGATATGTGTGTAACTCCTGACATCAAGTCCCAGTTGCTCACACAATATGTGCACAAATGTGTTTAAAAATATTCGTGAGTGAGATGGGTGTGTGTAACTCCTGACATCAAGTCCCAGTTGCTCACACAATATGCGCACAAATGTGTTTAAAAATATTCGTGAGTGAGATGGGTGTAACTCCTGACATCAAGTCCCAGTTGCTCACACAATATGCGCACAAATGTGTTTAAAAATATTCGTGAGTGAGACGGGTGTGTGTATGCGAGGGCCATTATTGTCCGAAATTGTATGCTGTGTGACCATGCTTTAAAATCTTATTTCTATATTTATTCACACCGATTAAATTTTGGGTTAAAACATGTATTATTTCCACATCAAAGGAGAAGATAAGAGAACAACTTATTGCATGAATAAGTCGTTACTCAACCAAAACTAAGTTTACTTAATATTAATTGTTGATTAATATTACCACTAACGATATAGGGTAAAAATAAATTTTATTGATAACAATTGTAATGAAACAACTTTAAATGGAATGGATACTTATTACATAAATACATTTTTTATGCAAAAGGAGGACAAACGAGCGTACGGAAGTTGTAAAAAAAATTGAACGGTTGTAAAAATTTTAATTAATTAACGTTCGAACTGGGGCTATATCTCTGGAAGACAGGCTATCAAATGAACTTTACTGATCATTAATTCCATTAAATGTTGTTTTATTAAAATAATTTTAATGTGAAGTAGAAGGAAACTGTGAATTAATGTGATAATGAACATTTGAATGTTTATGTTGATTTTGATGATAATGTCGATTTGACTTATAGTAATGGTTTGAATGACCGTGACGATTCGAATGAACATATAAATTTAAATGATAATGAAAATTTTGATTTGAATGATAATGTATATTTGAACGACACTGTAGTTCTGATTGATAATGTGGTTGGGACATACCATAGTCTTGCCGGTCCAGTCGAACTCGCCGTCGTCGAGGTATCCGCGGCGCTCGAACAAGTCGCGGAACATGCGCCGCAGCTGCTCGTAGTCTGGCGTCTCGAAGAAGTCGAGCCGTCGCACGTAACGCAAGTACGTCGCCATCTCCTCAGGGTGGCCCTCGCACAGCACCTGCATCACACCAAATTAAGTGAAATAATAGTATAATTAGAGTACTTCTATCCTAAACACAGAGAAACTTAGAGTTAGAGCTCAGCCATGTACTTGTAGATTGTTGTCATAATATAGACATACCTACTCTACAGCAAAAAAGCAATTTTCTGGAAATGCCCCAGCTTTTATGTCTGTTTCATAGAAACCTACTGTCTGTATGTGCCTAGTTTATTTAAGAAGTCCTAGCAATAAAAACTTCGTACCTACTTATCTAGATGCATTACCAAACTTACGCCACGCCAGTGTGCCAGAACCGTGACTTCACTGGTGTGTGAGAAATCAAACCTTTAAACTAAATAAAATGCTTGAATAGGGCAATGAAATAGTTTTATTGGTCTATATGTGTAGTGTCTCGTGTGTGTAATAACTTCAACAGTTACTATGTTAATACGGACATTTTTCATATTAATATTGGTGCTCTCAGAAAAATAATTCTGACTGATTTATGTAGGTATACATTATATCTACATGTTTTTGCTGCTACTTAAATAACAGGTGTGAATTCTTTATGAAATGCCTTTTGTTGGACTTAAATTTTCCGGACATTTACAATAGTAATTTATATTTTGTTTACACCATCAGAAAGTAGATATTTCAACGAACAAAAAACCTCCAAACTTTTTGAAAAAAGCTCATATTTTGACGCTAGAATTTTTGATTGAAAATTAGGGTCTTTTTTTGATATTTAGTTAAAATAAGACGAAAAAATAAATATTTTAAATCAAATAAATTACAGTGTATTTGGGACATAATAAGGTAAGTTTTCACCAAATTTCGTAGAAAAATTTTTTTTTTGAAAAAGATATAAATAAAATACCAAAAACTTTGAATTTTTCACCTAAATAATGAGGTTATGTGAAAAAAGTGTAATTACAAAAGTTGTAGATCTCTTTATTACCTACAACTTTGCCAATTTACTTTTTGCCATAGGACTTGTAGTTTTGCCGGAAATCGAGATAAACCGTTTTTTACCCAAAAACCCCCCCCCCCCCCCCTTTCCACTCCGACCTCAGATCGCCCGTAATTTATTTTTCCTTTAATTTTTGTTATATTCTCGTCCTTTACCAATGGGTTTCATCCTACTGTAAATTTTTTTGGTTTCAAAAATTATCGACCCTGGTCTAATAACTATACGAAGAACGATTATTATAAGGGTTTAAGATTGGCAAAATTGTTTAAGCCACTTAAAAAAGTATGCATTAATATCCATTAAGTAAATAGGGAAAAGGTAGGACTTACCTCGATAGGCGTAGCTCGTTTCGTGTCGCCGATTTTTTGGTATCTTTCTTTGAGTGTGTCAGCTTTTAAACCCTGCCAGGGTAAGGAACCACGTAAAAAATACATAAACATATGCCCAAGCGCTTCTAGGTCGTCGCGTCTTGATTGTTCTGGAATCATGTATTAAATAATATTAATAAGATAATGTAAGCCTTTATTAAGATATTAGAATTTACATATATCTAATAATATATTAAATTCTCGTGGTGTTAAACATTGAACTCCTCCGAAACGGCTTGACCGATTCTCATGAAATTTTGAGTACATATTGGGTAGGTCTCAGAAACAGACAACACCTATTTTTCATCCCCCTAAATGTTAAGGGTGGTCCACACGAAATTAATATTTTTTATTTTTTTGACATTTTTTTTTTAAATTTTTATTATGAATCAGCATTAAAAATACATACAACTTCAAATTTTCACCCATGTACGATCAACAGTTACTTTTTTTACTGGGTCAGCTAGTATTTATAGACTATCCTTAACTAAGTATCTATCACTATCTGTCTGTCTATTGACAAAGCACTCTTCCAACTTCCACTCTTTTCTATCTTTAGCTATCCTAGACCATTTCATGCCAAAAAATATTAAATGTGCTTTAAAAAGTAAATTCAGGTGGTATGCGATAGCATTGCGGCCTGTAATTACATATTACTTTTTGAAGTGCATTGTACAGTACACAGGCGAGAATAATAAAACTAGATTGCGATATTATAACTATTATTACATTTATCGGCTGTACACTTTCAAAGTATATTTCTCTAACATGGTGGTCGGACAATTGAGTCAAATTTTGTACATAATGTCAAGGTATTTATTATTTTCGCTCGCAACCCTTATTCATACACAAAACTGTACAATGCGCTTCCTTGTGCGGTGTTACTGGAATGATACGACATGACACCTTCAAAAAAAAAGCGCGTACAGCTTCTTTAAAGCCCGGCAACGCTCCTGTGATTCCTCTGGTGCTGCAGGAGAATGTGGGAGGGGGTGATCGCTTAGCACCACTTGACCTTCGTACGCTCGTCCTCATTTCCCATAAAAAATAGTAATAATGTTCCATATTCTGCTTTCTCATCTGTAAGAACCATTATTTTTTTCTCAAAAAGCACGGTTTGAACTTATTTACACTTACATTCTAGCCTGTACTGGCTAAAAGGTAATTAAATTTTAAGTAAAAGACACGTCTTTCTCTGTTTATTATAATTTTGCCTACTATTGACCTACACATGTATACACCACCAAAAAAATAGTAGCTATACCAACTTTAACACACTTTCGTGTTTAGTCGCACTGATAGCTTGGACGTAAAACACACACGTTGTGGATTAGCATTAAATGTGACAAGTGTAACAACCGACCTTTTCCTAAGTGTGTATTGATTGACATGTATCTCGCCGTGCCGGTGAGTGACTTGTGTTCCCGGTACGGTATATGTTTGTTTGTCTCTAAATCTATATATTCTTTGGCCAAACCGAAATCTGAAAACATATAAATAAAATATTAGTATCACACTAATTCATTTAAAGAGCGGGATCGATACATGTTTTTTGTCAATAGTTGATATCTTGGTGTCGCGTGTATACCATAAAAAAGGAATTGAAGAATTCTGATTTATCAAAACGATCCGAAACAAATTAACAGTCAGTTGACAGTTTGGCTGTTTCAAAACAAACCAACGCTTACCAGACTGACATCTCAAGTTAATTTCCTAATATGGGTTCCGCTGGTTATCAACTGTAAAGTAGATCCTGTAGATGACGCCACAAGCTGAGAGTTGAACAAAGACACCAGCATTTATGAACCTTACAATATTAGAACGTCTCAGTGGAAGAGCGCTCGCACAGAACGCGAGAGATCGTGGGTTCGAGTCCCGCATCAATCATAAATTTTGTTTTTAAATTTAATTTGTTTAATTAATGCCAGAAGTGAGGGTATCACTTAAAAAAAATTGTTTAGTTTTCAATATTTTACGTGGAACCACATAACTATTGAAAGGTACTAAAGGAACGGCTGGATCACCTGGCGTTGCGTAAAGACATCGCTTCATTGTGTGTCCTCTACCGCATTTACCATGGGGAGTGTTCCGAAGAGCAGTTTCACCTGATTCCTGCCGCCGAATTCCATCTTCGCACGACACGCGACAAGTTAGGATATCATTCCTAGCATCTGGATGTGTGGCGGTCCTCCTTGTGCGGTGTTTCCGGGACTATACGAAATGGGTACCTTCAAAAAAAGCGCGTACACCTTCCTTAAAGGCCGGCAACGCTCCTGTGATTCCTCTGGTGTTGCAAGAGAATGTGGGCGGAGGTGAGCACTTAACACCAGGTGACCCGTACGCTCGCTTGCCCTCCTTTTCCTTAAAAAAAGGTAACCCTAAATCTTCAAAACACACTTCAGCCACATTTCAATTAGTCCGCGTATTTCGAGAAACCGGGTCAATAAAGATCAATGTCCTTTATAAGACAAATGTGGAAAGAAATGGAGGGGAAGGAAAAAATGGAGGGGAAGGAAAGAATGGAAGGAAGACCTACCTAAGAGATTATTGGTAAGTATGTTATATTTTTTCCAGAAAAAATAATATAAGCACCGACATATCATAAGCAAAAATCTATACTGCGGGATAAAAATAAATATAAAATCTATATAGCCCAGTGACTCTGCAGGCAGGGTTCGAATCCCGGTAGATGCAAACATTTATATGATGAATATGGATGTTTATTGCTGATATTTATATGAATACGTATATTGTAGTAAATATATCGTTGTCTTGCAACCCATGACACAATCTATGCCTAGTTTAGGGCAAGACAATTTGTGTTAAATTGTATCAATATTATTTTTCTTTATTTGTCTACTTGACTTTATTGTAATTGCGTAATTGCAACCAATAAAATTCATTAATCCCCAATCGACATATTGGCTGAAGCCACACACACACATTAATTACGCAATAGAAATGGAGTAAGTCTAATGTTAGACACAAACACTGCAAAGCCTTATAACGAGATTAACGAAGGTCGACCATTCGATCGATACACAAAAAGCGTTACATAAATTCAAGGTTCAAGAAGTTCTAGAGTGCTAATTTCTTAGATAGCACTCATGCGAACCAACGATTTAGTTATAATAATATTGACACACTTTTTACACAAATTATCTTGCCCCAAATTAAGCATATAATATAGCCTGTGTTATGGGTTGCAAGACAACGATATATTTAATACAATATACTTACTTAAACATACATTTAAACATCCATGACTCGGAAACAAACATCTATATTCATCATATAAATGCTTGCACCTACCGGGATTCGAACCCGCGACCTCTAGCTTAGTAGGTAGGATCGCTAACCACTCGGCTATACAGGTATTGCCATTATCGTATGGTGTTCATGTAATGATTTAACTAGTGGACGTATTTCCAGAAAAACGATCCAAACCACAATAATGTCAAAATTGAGTTAAGAACACAAAACTGATCACGTGATTCAAATTAACAGACTGACAAAAAATGGCAGCCCTACTATCACGCTTTAAATGACATCATGATTTAGTAGCCCAACCCACATGTATGGAATACACTAATATTTATAAAACTTTAAACAAGAATTCCTTAAAATGTGATGTTTGCGACTTGGAATGTTTTTCAGGAACTACCTCCAATTAGTGGTGGCCCGAAACAGAAGAGTCAGCTGCACTGGCCCCGTACTGTTCTCGCGATCTTTATAAAAATTACTACATAATCCTTTTTTTTTTATGAAAATACGGGACGAGACAAGCAGGACGTTCGGCTAATTCGATAATTGATACGCCCATTACATGCAGTGCCGATCAGGATTCTCGAAAAGCCCAAAAATACTGAGCCGCACTACAATTGCTCTCGTCACCTTGAGATATGAGATGTTAACTCTCATTTGCCCAGTAATTTCACTAGCCGCGGCGCCCTTCAGACCGAAACACAGTAATGTTTACACATTACTGCTTAAAATAATCATGATCAAGAGAGTTATTTTTTCTACTCGATGACAAAGCTGAACATCAACCAGGAATTAATAATTGAAAAGTAACTTTTGCCTTTAATTAAGTTACGCGCTGATCCGGAAAGTATAAGAGGACGAATATAAAATCTAAAACTTAATAAGGCTTTAAAAAAAGCCTAGATTATAAGTAGTAACAGATTTACTTGTATCTCTACTAAGCATCGTAAAAATAGATTAGCATTGTTCTCATAAAATTATCGTTCGCTAGAAGTTCTACACCATTATCAGTTGAATCTCCATGTCCAACGTCGAGGCCGGGCGAACAACAATAAATAGAGACAGCGGTGGGCGGGTCAATTGAAGGCGTGTTATTTTATTTCTGCTGAATCGATAATCCGACCCCTTCAGATTTCTGAGTCAAGTGACAACCGCTTCATAGCTGCATAATATAACGCTATGATTGGCTACGATTTGACAATTCCATCGTTCTGGTCACGTGACATGATGTTGTACATCCATTAATACAAATGCATAGTTTTCTATAGCTCTATGGCTATATTGACCGAGTTCATTCAGTACCTTATTACATTCATTTGCCGTTTGGCCGTTCCCAATATACTATCTATAATTCGATACAAATTACTACCTTCTACTGTCAGTGATTAGCTGTCCCAATATACCCGATAAGTCATTCTTATCGCCTTATATTGGGACGCGTGAATTGCAATTTCCATACAAACTTCTATCGCTGGTAAGCTATACATCACGGTCGTCCCATTGACAGACAGCGTGTACGGATAAGGTGAGTTACCGTCGATAAGTTTATTGGGACAGAAAAGTCAACGATAGTTACGATTTTTATCTCAAGTAAGTGATAGACAGAAAATTGGGAACGGCCGTTAAACGTCAGCGATCTCTTTTTATCAGTCAATTTATGGTATGACGTATGGATTAAAATCAAAATATTTTTATTCAACGTTGGAAATAATATCACTTATTGAAAGTCAGAAACTACCACCCATTCGAAAAAGTATGCCTCAGACATGAGAAGAACGGGCGCAAGAAACTCAGCGGGCTCTTTGTTTATATAAAAATTATTTAATAGCCTGAAGGCGGTCGCTACATTCCCGATCTGTGGTATCATTAAGAAAGTCTCGAGGAACCTTATGACCGGTAATGGTGTACGGAGTGTGGAGAGACGCTAGACGTCCAGGTGATGAAAATGATATTAACCTGTGCTATTGCTAAAATGGCACAGAACACTACTTTTGTGACCCTTGCCTGCCTGTGAGCCACGGCAAGGTGACGTCGAACAAAACACTAATTTTTAAAATATATAACGTTCTCAGTGTTTTTGACATCGGAATCAAGGTGAATTAACATAAACTGTTCTTTTATAAGAAACTTCAAATGTAACATTTACTACTATCTTAAATTTATCGATAAGTGATGAAAGTTTCGAGAATCTTTCTGTTCTATTTTTGTATGAAATGAATATTAAAAAAATTCACAATTTAGCATTATTGAAGCATGTTCTGCGATGTTTTGTCGGCGGTAGGCCGTGTCCCTGATGATCCCTACCAAAACACCATCACGTACTAAGATCCAAAGGAAATCCTTAATTCAAAGTATATTGACGATGAAAAGGTCAGGATTTCATTGAAAACCAAAAACTCGTGAATGAATTTGAAATAACACTCACCAATGATGTGTATGATCTTTTCTCGTTTAGTTGTTGTTCTACCTATTAAAAAATTCTCCGGCTTCACGTCGCGGTATATGAGATGTCGTGTGTGGACATATTCGATGCGATGTAGCTGAAAAACAAATTAATACATGTTACAGATAAAATGCACACACAAATAATATCACTCGTACCCACTGACCTCTACTATTTACCACTGGACTGGCGGCTGTCAAAGTGCTTTTGTGCCTGTTTGATATTCGCCATTTTGGCGCTGTTGGCCATGTAGCGAGAGTCTGCGGAACTAAACCTAGTGATGATAACCGCAGCTAAACAATAAATCAATAGGAAAACTATTTGATTCCTGAAATATAAATAAAACGGAAATCGACCGAAATAAATTCAAAATGCAAAAACACTTCAGAGTATTGTACGTTTCTCTCGAAGCCATTTGTATAATACGTCAAAATAAGGTCTCTGGACGCTCGCGAGTGGTGCTTCAAATAGGCACAAAAAATCTGTCAAACGCATGGAACAGCCTGTCCAGTGGAATTTATATACGTCAGTGCTCGTACCACTATACAGACTGCTGAATAAGCACGTGAAATTAAATGGTAAGCGATCACTATCAAACCAATGGAGTAACAGGCCTTTGAGGTGATCTTGAGTTATGCCCTCCCCAAAGCTTTACGCGCTGACCAGGATACTGACAATTTGGACCCTTTAAAGACCACTTACTATATTGCATATATTATATAACAATGAATTTTATGTGACTTTGCGTAACTCGCCTTGTAAGTTCTGCAAGAGTAGTAACTTTAATTTAATGAATGAATGAAAGAATCTTTATTTCACTTAAAATTTCTACAGAGTTAACGCTCTTAACTGCTATTGGATTTTGAAATAATAGTCATAAATGAAAATAGTTTTTAAACCGAATTCATTACCATGTGCATTTTGTTTTTACGGTAGCTATGACACCGGTTCATGTTTTTATTTTATGAAAAATATGTGAAAACAATCAAAACAAGCGGTTAAGTAATTATTGTAGTCTTATAAAAAAGGCTGCATCTTTGAAAAAAATCGAAAGTTCTAGTGCCAAGACAATGTTTAAATTAACGAATCTCAGCTTAAAAGCAATTTTGTTAGTTTTTCTTAAACAAATAGAAAAAAAGACTTAATAAAACGTTGTTTTGATTCCTTTCATGTTTAATGTCATAAAAAAACTTTTTATTCATATTAAGAGAAAGGTTTAAAGTTACGGGTCTTTTCGACCCACGTGCGACTGTTTGCGTTCGAAAATTAGGTGCGAGTCCCCGCGGGTTAAACGTGGCGAATACGCGGTCTATTAATAACATCATATTCAAAATAGGTAAAAATGAATGAGTTTCATAAAATGATGCAAACATAGTAAAACGTATTAAAAGTTACCCAACATGACTGAAACTCACTGTGCCAGTGTGTTACACGACGATTAAAATACAATTAAACTGTCGACTCACCAGCTGCATTGCGATCATCAACACAGTCTTAAGTGAGAAGCGGCGCCCGCACAGGTCGAACAGGTCCTCCAGCGACGGACCCAGCAGCTCCATAACCAATGCATTGTATTTACCGCACGGCCCGAAGTAGTACACCTCCGGTATACCCTCCGCTGTCGACGGCGCTGCGGGCAACACGGGCACGGGGCGGCACGGGGCGAGGGGAGCGGGGAGGGGGGGGAGGGTTGGTTGACATTAGTACTTACTGGATCAGCCGAGCATTGCCCTCGCACTATCAGACACAACACTGCAGCCGATACGACTGTTGGTGCGAGAGCAATGCTCGGCCATGTAAGGTCCGTATTCCACAAGGCGTCTCCATACGTATGTATGCATATGGTCACCCATCGTCGTGTGAACGGTGCATTACGTATTGAGTCTCGGTATGGAACACGGGCCTACAAGGCCTCGACAACGTCATGTGCAGGGTTGGGTTGGGTCGCCATCGGTCGCGGTGTTGTGTCTGCCACCTATCTACGTTATTACGGTATCTCGCGCTCACTTACAAGCTGTATCGCAATCAATAGGACCGTCTTGAGTCGGAATCTCCGGCCGCAGTGTACGAAGAGGTCTTCTAGCGAGGGACCTAGCAACTCCATGACCATGGCGTTGTAGCGGCCGCCGCATGTACCCAAGTAGAACACTTTTGGTAAACCCTCTGAGCAATAGTTAAACGTCAATTTTGTGACGCGGCAAACTCTGGAGCGAATTTGAAACTAATCTAGCAGCACGCTATGGTGGCCGATTTGACATATATGTATAAGTAATAGAATTTCAGAATAACATTATTAATCGGCAATATTTTTATATATTATGTAGTCAAAATAATTATAATTAGTCAAAACTGCCATTATAGCCTGCTAATAGTATAACTAAGGCAAATGAAACAAGGGAAACAATGTAAACAGTTAATGCCAGAATATAAATTGTTCGCAAATAAGTTTCAGACGTTGATATCGTTTCTCTTGTGACGTTCGCGTTAGCTAGAGCTTTAACCGACTTATAATAATATTAATTAAGTTATTACAACTAGCATTACTATCAAACCAAATTATAATTGGATGCCTTTAGGTCATCGATGAGTACATACACTGGTATAGGTTGTATTTTAAAATCATAAGCTTTATAATGTAAGCTGAGATGGTTTGGACATGTCGAGAGAATGAATGAAGAACGATTGACGAAGAAAGTGTATAAGGACAGTGTGAATGAAAGTGTTGGAAGGGGTAGACCTAGGCGGACGTTTCAAGATCAAATCGGGGACGCCTTGAAAAAAGGCCAGGTCAAGAGTACCCTAAACCGGAGAGCATGTATGAAAGGAATAATGAAAGTGGACGAAGCGAAACAAGTATGTAAGGATCGTAGCAAGTGGAAAGAAGTGGTCTCTGCCTACCCCTACGGGAAAGAGGCGTGATTTTATGTATGTATGTATGTAAGCTTTATATCCTCAGTGTTATCTGTTCCGAAATCCCACACAAATGCATTTGTATAATACGAGGCTTTAATGAATTTCTAAAATTCCTATTTTACAGGTTCTAACAATGATTGTTGATATTATGTGCTCGAATGTTTAACGACAATAATAGCATAATTTGATTAAAATCCAATGCTTATGGCAGTGGTAAGGTTGGCTTCCTAATCGTCTGATACGGTTGAATTATTACGAGACAACACTTTAAGTCTTGGAGACTCCAGAATGAATGCGGAACACAAATAAGAATTCTGTGTCAATTAATTATTTACTGCTGTTCTTTAACGGCCGGTTTCAATAACCTTAGTTTAACTTACTAGAGGTAGACAAATCTATCAATTTAAACTTACTTATATTTCAATAACATATCGACATAAAGCATTGGACTATAACTATATTGAACATAACTATGGATAGATAAAATCTTGTCACTAAACGGTGATAGCAATGTATCCGTAACTAGAGATACGTTATTGAAAACTGCCGTAAATGTACTGCCGACCTTAAATCGATTATCAAACAAAATATTATAGTTTCGAATAAAGTTCCAAGTGTCGGTACCGCTGAGTCAGCCTTAGTAGAGTTAGTAATGAAACGCATAGCTCCATTTTTATGAATAGTCAATTTATATTGATGAGTTTTGGCATATTTAACTGCACAAATGATTGTTGATCCCATTTGCATGTCAGCAATGATACAGATTAAATTAAATAAATATATCGCTTTGGCATTAGGCTAAATTATTGTTTCTTTTAGCAAATCAATAATAATTGTGTTTACGGAAAACCCAATTATAATGACAATGCGAAGAGAATTGGTACAAAATATTAGTATTCGTTTCGTCACTGCGCGATGCCAATAGTTTACATGTGTTTAAGTTCTACAGAGTCCTACCCCATACCTCATTTGATATAATGAACTAAATATTTGTTAGAGACCAAATGAATAATAAATAAGAACGCTATTTATAACGCCCGGGCAATATGAAAGATAACAAAAGTTAAAAGTATCATTTGTACTATTATTACTTAGAGAAAAAACCGCATAATAAGCCGATTCAATAGGGGAAAGAACCTAAACTGTCGTCATAAAATCACATTCAAAGTTAATTAAGTTACTCTGTAGATAAAACACTTTTTAAAGGATTAAACCGCGTATAATTGTAACTTTGATGTATATTAGATTTTCCGTAAAAGTTACATTTTTATTATTATTTTAGTAGATCCAATATTTCGTGACCCTTACTGAGCACGTTTTTAGGGATGTTTAAGTGTTTTATTTATATATCCGATCAATATAGCCGAGTGGTAAGCGACGCTACCTACTAAACTAGAGGTCCCGGGTTCGAAACCCAGTAGGTGCAAGGATTTATATGATGAATATGGATGTTTACATGTATTTATGTATGATTAAGTAAGTATATTGAATTAAATATATCGTTGTCTTGCAACCCCAATTAATTTGGGGCAAGATAATTTGTGTAAAATTGTGTCAATATTAATATTATATTATTTAATCTTGTAACACTCGCGCTAATCAAAGAAAATACTAGGTGTCTCTTGTTTTGATAAGTAATAGAATTAAATTAAGATTGTTTACTGCATTGTCTATAACTATATAAGACCATTAGGACTACTCTTATTCAACGAAAAACCAAGTTTCAATCGAAATTTCGCGTGTTTCCTACTACGGTTCCATTTGTACTGAAGTTTCGTTCTGAACGATAATTGTTTGACATTTCGATTCTCTAAACCTACTCTAAATCATTTACATTGAATTTTGAATATGACAGCTGTTTATTCGAACATCAAATTGACTAAAGCAAAGATTACAAAATTTGCTTGAATTACAAGAATGCTTTTAATCTAGTCTGCTCTAAGTGAAGAACGTTTAGAACGTAGGAGGAACCGGCGCCGCCTGCGCAATCAATTTAATACTAGTGAAAGAACAATGGCGAAATTTTACCTGACTATAGGAATAACCGTCTAAGGTTAGGATAGTTACAAAAAAAAACTTCACTGATAGATTGACTTGTTAGATAAAATTGTATTGCAAAAGGAACCGGGGAAATAAATAAAATATTTATTTCATTTTCACATTATATGCTGTCACAACTATGAAATCATATCCATTTTAGGTTACATCAAGGAAAGCTATCTGTCAATATGACTGACAGCGATGAGCGAATGATCAATGAGTATCTATACCTGTCACCTATGCCTAATACTAATAATACCTATCAATTATAGTTACCGCTGTTGTGTTGTTTTGTGCTTTCTGTATATTAATAAGTAGTTTCTATTTTACCTGGCTTGGTTTTGGACTTTAATAATATATTTCTCTCGTTTTAAACTCATTTTGAACTACTTCTGCTCTCCATTACCGGACTATGATATGCCCCACGATTTGGTCTAACGTACGCTGTTTATATAACAATAAACAAAATAAAATATTTTGCTTGTTTAATTTACTGCTACCTACTTCTACAAAATAAGAACGTGGATTGAGAAAAATACATTAGGAAACTAGGTACTTATTTTACCAGTATTTTAAGATTATAAAAATGGAAGTACTTAGTTTAAAAGTCGACCCGCGCCTTAAAATCGGGCGTAGGTTAGGTATACTTTAGAAGTACCTACCTACGACTATGGATTGCGCATTTGACCTCCCTCTTATAAAATTATAAAGCTATGGACAACCAACTCTGGTTTGTTGAAAATAAACTGTTATTACCATTGCATCAAGTAACAAGTTTCCATTTTATCATAATATAATACTCAGAGTTGTTGACCGTAGACAGTTTAGTAATTAGGTATTAATTAACTATTTGCCTATGGTTACTAGTTCCTATCCTTAAAGATTTTTGGAATTCGTGTTATTCAGTGTTATTGTTGTTGGAATATGTTAGTTAGAATATAATAGATAAGTATACTATAGTAAGAACGCTAAAGAAATAAACAGAAAAACCTAACCTAAAAACTCAAACAAAATAATCATTTATTTCTCCAATATCCCGGTTCTAAATTAAAAATGAATTATGTCAGTAGATGCAGAAAATTATAGAGAATTAATTAGTACACGTCAGTTCTTAAGACGCTACCATTCAATTTCAAATATTTTGTAGTATGAAACTTCGCCATTGTTCTTTCCGACTCAGATTTTGTAGGAAACTGAAATAAATTATACCCGTCTTGTGTTTTACATAAGTTATCAATAAGGGGTGGTATTGATATTCCCAAGTTGACAGAGGATGAACTCCAATCTGAAAGAAGCAGGCAGGTTCTCAATCAGCTGCTTCTTCACCTCAAGCTCTACAGACAGATCCAACGGCAAGAGCTACATTGGTACTTTATCTTACCTATGCCTTTCTAACAGCAGTGGTATCTCTATCTTTAGAGGCATTTTTTTTTTCGTTAATAAAAGAACAACATTTAAATTTTATTTTATTTTACACCAAGAAAACTTACTACAGCTACAAAGAGTACTCAGACATATAAAGTTGGTTGTCATTAGTTACCTACCGTTGGCGTGATATAGTATTCTTCAAATTAGTCGGATAACAATGTCATTCATTTCAATCGTTCACGGAACTTTTCTATAATTCCGAACTTCGTCGGAGTGTCCGAAAACAAAAGAGTCGGGTCACTACCTTCGTTTACGAGGATTCGTTTGCGAGAATGAGAGTAGACCTCCTGGTCAATTTGATAAGTTCAAGTTGAAATATTTTCGTTTTACTGATTTGGAAAATATATACCTCAAGTTTGACAAGAAGGAGTGAATGAAACGCATTAAACTTCTTTTTAAATATAAACCCCCTTATTCATAATAGTCTGCTAACTTAAAGCATTGCTAATTCTCACTCTGTCTTCTTCTATTGACCTAAGTCTGAATGAGAAAAAACACTCCTAAGCGGCTGTTTAAAGTTAACGGACCATTATGAGTAAGGCGGAAAATGTATAGCAATTAATTTTAATTTAACGTATTGCCTACAGTACGTACGTATCTACAAACTATCTGGAGTCAAGACATTTGAGTGGTTTATTAATCATTTGGTCTACACAATTTCACCAAACAGAGCTAGTCACTCACCATGGGTTCCTAATAATTTATAAAATCGATATTCTAGGTGTAGTTGCGGGGCCTTGGACTTCATCGGCTCCATCTTGATCGCGACATGTTCGTTGTTGTACAGATTCTTCCCTGTAAAGAAACAAACGGAATCATTAGTAATAGCGGTGACCTCACGTCATATCCTTCCTCGTCGACGATTGTAAGACGATCAAGATTATCGGGGACGGTGGCTGTGACGTTGTAACATAATACTACGAACGTGGGCTGAGACGATAACTTATTGTCGGTTGTTTGTTTACATTTTTTTTATGAAAATAAGGGATGAGACGAGCAGGACGTTCAGCTGATGGTAATTGATACTCAGGATTCTTGAAAAACTCAAAAATTCTGAGCGGCACTACAGTTGTACTCGTCACCTTGAGACGATAGATGTTAAGCCTCATTTGCCCAGTAATTTCACTAGCTACGGCGCCCTTCAGACCGAAACACAGCAATGTTTACACATTACTGCTATTACTGCTATGGTATGATAGAAGTAAGAAGTGAAATTTGTTGCAGACATCTAAATAATCTTCAGTTTTATAAGGGACATGTAAATCGGTAGCATAAGAATTTTAAAAATTTCATTTGTATTCGTTCTATTCTGGATATATATTTATCATAAAGTGGATTCCATATCTGTGATGCATATTCTAAGATGCTACGTACCTAAGCACAAAATAAAATTTGAAACGTTTTTGCCTTTTTAAAATCAGCGGAAATTCTCATTATAAAGCCTAGAGCTTTAGAAGCCTTAGCTAGAATAAAATCAATGTTTATCAAACTTTTGGATCATGTATCACTCCCAAAATCTCTTATGACAGGACTCCTTTCAAGGTCTTGGTTTTTTTTAGGTGCTAGTTATAATTTAATGTTTGTTTTTACGACTAAATGAGACAACTGTGCATTTAATGGAATTTAGATCTAATTTATTTTGAATACAATAGGAGTCTAAGTTATTAAGGTCATCTTGAAGCATAGCAGCGTCAGCAGATGATTTAACAGTCATAAATACCTTCATGTCATCGGCAAAGCAGAGGATCTCCTCTAATCTTAGAATATCTGATGCAACCTGGGATATCATTTATAAATACGCAAAACAGAAGTGGACCTAAAAGGGAGCCCTGTGGGACTCCACTTGGTACTACAACCCAACTGGATATATAGTTGCTTATAACAACCGCTTGAGATCGATTGTCTTTATACGAAGAAAACCATCTCAGTAAATTTCCTCAAACGCCCATTTTATATAATTTTTGCAAGAGAATCTTGTGGTCTATTCGGTCAAAACATTTACTGTAATCAATGTATATTACGTATTTTTTTCATAAAAATATACGTAGGATGATGAAGATGACAATGTAATATTAGTAGGGCGTGCTCCAGATAACACAGAAGCCGACAATGTATGAAAAATATGGATCTATCTGTCGACCAACTTATTATTATACTTAATTGCTCATTATTTGTTAAACAAGATCATTGCACCATTAACATAAGTAGGTACGAGTATCAAGTCTCCAGGGGCGTGCATATCATATAGGCAAGTAGGCAGTGCGTACCTCGTTATGAACCTAATTAAATATAGCACTAAAGTTAATTTACTACCAACGGTAGGCAGACTACAGATTACATATACGAAGCAAGCAGCGTTTCATACAACTTATGTCGTATTGTTGGACTAAAGCGCAACTTTTTTTTATAAAAATAAGGAACGAGACGAGCCGGACGTTCAGCTGATGGTTATTGATACGCCCCCCTGCCCAAGTGCCGCTCAGGATTCTTGAAAGACCCAAAAATTCTGAGCTGCACTACAACTGCGCTCGTCACCTTGACACATAAGTTGTTAAGTCTCATTTGCCCAGCAATTTCACTAGATACGGCGCCCTTCAGACCGAAACACAGTAATGCTTACACATTACTGCTTCACGGCAGAAATAGGCGTTATGGTACCCATAATCTAGCCGGCATCCTGTGCAAAGGAGCCTCCCACTGGTTCACTACGACTAGTTAGATCTACAGTGCCTACTTTGCTAGTAAAAAACCAATGCACACGAATGTATCGAGTCAAGTATAATAATCTAAGAACTAAAATAAAACGTTATTATACCGATGAAGTTAAAACCAATAATAATTCTTTCTTGTACAGTAGACGAATTAAATCAGCCGTTTGCATATTTCGTTTAAACCTTGTGTCCTTTGTTAACCAACAATTCTTTTGAATGGTCAGAAAAGTTTGTTTTTTTTACACGCTTTTTATAAGCTTCACACGTACCCGACTCATTTGGGCGCGATTTTGACCCACTGTAAACGGCCAGATTTCGTTCAAACTTCGTAGATTTATACGATACCAATAGACCGATGGCAATACATTCGTTTGATATACTTATTCCATTTTTCAATTTACAAATAAAATTTTTAGGTAGGAATTGACGTTAATTTTAAATTTCAACCATTATCTTTAACCGATTTATCTAATATAAGGAAATTGTCGAATAACAATGAGAATTATTAATTTAACAATGCAAATAATAGTTTAAAAAAAAAAACAAAAAACACGCTTTTATACTAAACCAAACTAAAAAGTAGGAAATAATTTCTATTTCTTCGTTCGGCTTTCTATAAAAAGCGTGTATTTTAGTTTTTTTTTTAACTATAATTATTATTAAACTAATAACCCTCACTTCTGGGATTACACAAAGTTAATTTGAAGGGTCCAGGTCGCAGGTTCGAGTCTCGCATCGTTCATAAATTTTATTTTCAAATTTAATTTGTGTGGTAAAAAAGTAAATTAAAACACACATTGAACAGCTTTTCATAGTATTGTGAAAATTGAATAGATATAATAAGAGATAACTATATTTACAAACTATTATGAGATTATGTACAAACTTACAATTACCTCTAATTAAGATATTGCTAGAGAAAGGTTTTGAACAACCCTGGCAGTGTGTATAACAATACAAACGTACATCTATATACATAAAAATGAATCGCTGTTCGTTAGTCTCGCTAAAACTCGAGAACGGCTGGGCCGATTTGGCTAATTTTTGTCTTGAATTATTTGTGGAAGTCCAGGGAAGGTTTAAAAGGTGAATAAATATCAAAGTGTTCGGAATCAAATAAAAACAACAATTATGTTTTTCCTTTGATGTGTCTCCCGTCGTCCGATATTTGTTTTGTATGGACATATTTTCTATGAGAGAATTTATTGACGCACGGTTTGACAGTTCAGCTGTGAAACAATTTCATTGCAACAACAGGAAGTATATTTTACAAAATAATTCTTGATGTTATGATATATTATTGACAAATTAATAAAAAACTTTATTTTATTCATTATATACAGAACAACGTCTGTCGGGTCAACTAGTAATAAATAGTTATTGTCGATTCCATTCAGTCGTCGCGGCGTTAGGTTCTTAATACTAGATCAACTCTGTCAAACAACTGTTGTGTCACATTCGATCATGACGAGAAATAAATAAATCATGAAATTCGTTTGGGTCAAATCCCAGGCACAACGCGAGCGTTAATATCTACAATAATTATTATCGTCTCTCCGGCAAGAGTAGATTACGACAGAGGCAAAATATAATTGCAATAAAATCCTGCAAGGATGAAAAGTTACTTTTGATTACTCGAAAGAAAAAAAGCGATATTTCAGTAAAGCAATGCTGCTTTACTGAAATATATATCATATATCAGCATATTTATCATAAAAATAAAATTAAGACTCAAAGGGCTTCTTTATCATATTCTTACTACTTACTTAATAGCTTTACTTATGTTGAGAAAGTATATAATACTAGCTGACACGACAGACGTTGTTCTGTAGATAATAAAAAAAATACTGTTGTATAGGAATTTGCCAATAATATTTAAAAACATCAAGAATTATTTGGTAAAAAATGCTCCCTGTTGTTATGATGTAATTGTTTCACAGCGGAACTGTCAAACTGTGCGTCACTAAATTCTCTCATAGAAAAAATGTTCATACAAAACAAATATTGAAAATAAAAATAATTATGGGTCCCAAATCGAAATAAAAACTATACTATCTCTCAAGTTGGAACAAACTGCACCTCCATGAAGAAATCCACATTAAAATCCGTTCATTAGTTTAGGAGTCCACCGCGGACAAACAACGTGTCACGTAATTTATATATATTAAGATTATATATAAAAACTGTTAGCAAAAGTCAGTTGATACCTACTTCCGACTATCACATTTATTAATATATCATCAGTTTCGTATGATTTGTAAGAAATCGTCGTCAACTAAAGTGGTTCAGTGTAAATATATTATCAGATTTGAGCGTTATCTTATCTCTTCGGATAACATCTAAAATAAAACACTAATTACGAAAAACAATTCTAGCTTACTTAAAGCTTTATAAATTGCACCTATCTCAAACAGGACCTCTCCCAAATGTCGAAATCTGTAACTCTTTTAAGGTTCTGTAGCATAACCAGGAACTGGCGGCTCACTGGGTGCAGAGATGAGCGCGAGGACTACACGCGCCGACCACGCCCGGGCCACCATTGCACACTGGTAGTGCAATGCCGATAACATGCCGAGAACATTATAATACGAAGAGTTGCTCTGGTCTCTGAGCAGCGAATATAAACATACAGCACCTAGTCTGTAAAAGGCTTGATCACTTGGCGCTACGTAGAGACGTCGCTTATATGGCCGATTATAACACGGTGATGATATGATTCTGGGCGGCGGCGATCGTTTGTCCTACTCTAAGAAACCGACTGTCGAAATCAATAAAAAACAATACAAAATGTAAACTACAGCCAGTGCCTTAGTGCCGATGCAATTTAGGCTAAGAATCGGACTGGCAACCCAACAGGGTTAGAAACCCTCAATTCGCGGCCACTTGGCACTAATTTAACTTTTTCTCTTTATGGTATTTAATATAATTTACTAACGATCAGCACAAGTGTTTGCATAGTTTAGCAGTGGGAGACTCCTTTGCACAGGATGGATTATGGATACCACAACGGCGCCTATTTCTGCCGTAAACGGTAATGTGTAAACATTATTGTATTTCGGTCTAAAGGGCGCCGTAGCTAGTGAAATAAGTGGGATTTGCCCACTTTTATTATTATTATTACATATTATATTTATATTATTATATTTGGATTCTTAACGTGTGCAAATACTGCCAATAGTAAATAGATGTACTAATACTATTTAACCAATTTACGTTATATGTAATACTGTTTGTTTTCGAAATAAATTTAAATAAATAAAACTTCTCACGGTGACGCAATCATTGTAGTGTCGCACAGAATTTTTGAGGTTTTCAAAGAATCCTGAGTGGCAGGGCGTATCAATTACCATCACCTGAACGCCCTTTTCATAAAAAAGAAAACAAAGGACAGGTATTTAAAAAAAATAACTATACGAGCACCTATAGACACTAAAACCGAATGAGGGAAAATAACAAAATAAGGACGAACTCAATATCCTCCGCCAGACATAAAACACTTTCTACCACAAAGCTGCTGCACGCGCTCAATCAAGTTAACCCAGTTTATCTGCTAACCAGAACTCTTGACGCATCGCACTCACAATGACTTAACGTTCAAACGATTTCAAGAAACCCAGTTTCTTTGAAAAAATCACTCAAGTGTGATGAAGGATCGGTTAGTTCATTGGCACTGGCCGCGTTGCCAGCGACGCCGTCATGCATAACAGTAAGTAACCGTCATAGAGCCAGCTTCTAGCGCAAAAAAAAAATAGCACGCGACGAATAACACATGCTGTCCCTACTTCCCTACTGGTATCTTATGCGGAAAATATATGGAAATAAGTTTAATTGACGACTCTTCATTGTCTATAGCTGCATATTATGCGATAGTAATGTTGGAGACCGGTGCAAAAATACTTGGTTGTTTCTGTATTATATTAAATAAAAGACTATATTTTACTAGCTGACCCGACAGACGTTGTTCTGTATATAATAAATAAAATAATGTTTTTATTTGAATTTGTCAATAATATATCATAACATCAGATATTACTTCGGAAAATATGCACCCTGCTGTCGTAATGAAATTGTTTCACAGCAGAACTGTCAAACCGTGCGACAATAAACTCTCTCATAGAAATTATGTATGGACACGTCAAAGGAAAAACAAATTTGTTGTTTTTATTTAATTTAGCAGCATTTTCCTATTTGTTCACCTTTTAAACCTTCTCTGGACAACAAATAATTCAAGACCAAAATTAGCCAAATCGATCCAGCCGTTCTAGAGTTTTAGCGAGACTAACGAACAGCAATTCATTTTTATATATTATATAGATATACAGAGCTACGGACGGTGTGTTCTCTTATCAGGTAAATGGAAAAGTGACAGCTGTCATAGAGGTGGCGTTTGACACATAGGTAAATGACAGCTAGAGATGCGTTACGTCAATAGTTTTATCACACCGAGGTTGGACAAAAGATGTATAGTCTGCACACATGAAATGGTTCAAAATTTATTTATAAATTAATAACCTGAGCGCCTTTACTTCAGTGGTATTATAATAAACTCCTTTGGGCAACAAACGGGCACTTTTGAAGTATTCGAGTAGTACTTATAGTTTTAACAGTAACTGTAAAAAGGACTTGATGCAACAAAATAAAAATAAACATTATTTTCACTCGCGCAAAAACACTTTCGTTTGTTAATTACACCGATGTTTATTAGTTTAATTTTGGTAACTTCAATTGACTTTCTCCTTCATTTACTAAACGTTACAAAAAAAATAAAAATAAATGTCGAGTGTGGCTTCCACCGTAGAAGGGCGCCAGCAGACAGAGGTTGATGTACATCTGCAACCCTCCGAAATAGTACTAACGTTACTATAGATATGTATAGATGGTTGGGTTATGCCTCTCGGACGATACGCTCATGACAGATCAAAATCATTTTATTCATGTAGGTCACGGAAATGACACTTTTGAATTTTAAAAAAAAAATCTTATTGAATCTACCGCTACTTCGTAAACGGTTCAGCTAATGAGAAGAAATAGCAAGAAACTCATGATTGCAACTCTTTTAAATCAAGATTTACATTTTCATCGTTTTACAAATCATTTCAATTACAATATATTATGTAAAGTGATGAAATAAACATACTCAAACAGTCATATAGTCAATGCCTTACACGAGTAAGTCAAAAAAGTTACTGAAAATTAATACAAAACAAAAGTTATTGAGTACAGTAGCTGCATCAATTCACACAGTAAATAAAAAAAGGCATTTTGCGAGAACGGTCGTTGTTGGCAAGATGTGTTGTTAGGAGCAGGACGTTCAGCTTATGGTAATTGATACGCCTTGCCCATTACACGCTCAGGATTCTTGAAAAACCCCAAAAATTCTGAGCGGCACTACATCTACGCTCGTCACCTTGAGACATGAGATGTTAAGTCTCATTTGCCCAGTAGTTTCACTACCTACGGCGCCCTTCGGATCAAAACACAGTAATGCTTACACATTACTACTTCACGGCAGAAATAGGCGCCTATGCAAAGCAGCCTCCCACTGACTTCGTATTTTGTTCTACTAATTTATACCTCTACAGATTCTAAACACATCATTGCACATACAATTATTCTGTTACCAACGCTGTAGCGTCAACAGACATTGTCAAGGGAAGTCATAATTAGATTTACGAGCATGTGTCTGAAACATCAGCCTAAATCTCTGAGTGTTGCTTACACAAGCTACAGAAAACTGCTCTACTTTACACTCAGTTGTGAGTTAATGGGGTCACTCGGCTGCCTGCCGATGCCTGATGTGACACTATGATAACATGCTAGACTTTTATACTACAGCTGTGGAATGAGCTTCCTTGTGCGGTGTTTCCGGGACGATACGACATGGGTACCTTCAAAAAAAGCGCGTACACCTTCCTTAAAGGCCGGCAACGCTCCTGTGATTCCTCAGGTGTTGCAAGAGATTGTGGGCGGCGGTGATCACTTAACAACAGGTGACCCGTACGCTCGTTTGTCCTCCTATTCCATAAAAAAAAATACTATTTAACTAATTAGATACCCGACTATTATTTAGCAAAATTAAATCATTCAATTTATTAATTAAACACGATTTCACCTTTAATGCAAGTATTGTTACACAAATAAAATTTAAAAAACAAAATTTTATGAACGAAGCGGAATTCGAACCCACGACCTCCGGCGTTCCGTGCCGGTGCTCTAACCAACTGAGCTAACCGTTCGTGGAGGTCGTGGGTTCGAATCCCGCATCGTTCATAAAATTTTGTTTTTCAAATTTATGTATGTTTAAGTAAGTATATTGTATTAAATATATCGTTGACTTGTAACCCATAACACAGGCTATATATGCTTAACTTGGGGCAAGATAATTTGTGTAAAAAGTGTATGTTCATATTATTATTATTTGTGTATTAATCCTAGAAGTGAGGGTTATCACTTTAAAAACACAACATATTGTTTTTATATTTATTTTTAAACTAAAACTTGCAAACGCATTAAAATTTTTCGTTTAATTTCTTGAGCCTGATTCTTGCTGCCTCTTACCACCTGGTTATTAACCAACTTTAATGCTTAAGTGGCCCGTATGTTTCTTTCATGTTCTTCTTAGGGGCCCATCGTTATCCAAACAAAAATACGAATGAAACTTTCGCTTACATCTTCTTCAATTACAACTCTCCGTCTCCACTCGGTTTAATACTATACATACAGTTAAGCAGCCCCATACTCCAATTTATAGTATGGTTCGCGAGCTGGCACAAATTTTTGGGTAGGTATTTGAGGCAAACTGGAAATTTGTTCCATACCTCTCCTATTGTACCCCAACTCAGAGCTGAAGACCTGGCGAGGCTAAATGAACCCCTAAAGTTTTAAATATCATTTTTAGTTTTCCAAAAATATGTTAGAGGCAATACTCAGTATTTATGTGTTATAGTTTTAGTTTTAGCACCATATTGGTGCTCAAAACTTATTTGAAGCAGAACATAAAAAAACTCACCTGCCAATAGTTTAAATCAAATAAGAGTATTTTTCAATGGCTGTTATATACATAATAAACTAGTTTGTAAGGTGCTTACTGCAAGCAATATATGATTCGAGTTCAAAATTCAAAGCGTTTTAAATATAAAACATTTCATAAGAAGTACCTAAGAAAAAACTGTATAAATATAAATTATCGCATATTGAATGCATCATCCGTTAGAGATTGAATTGATTGTTTGTGTAAGGCTGCTTCGTGAATATAATGGTCGTGATTACTGTCTTAATTAGTTATCGAATCCAACAAATAAGTACAATGATTTATTAATTACTAGGTGACCCGACAGACGTTGTTCTGTATATAATAAATAAAATAAGGTTTATATATGAATTTGTCAATAATATATCATAACATCAAGAATTTCTTCGTAAAATATGCACCCTGCTGTCGTAATGAAATTGTTTCACAGCAGAACTGTCAAACCGTGCGTCAATAAATTCTCTCATAGAAATTATGTATGGACACATCAAAGGAAAAACAAATTTGTTGCTTTTATTTAATTCAGCAGCATTTTCCTATTTATTCATCATTTAAACCTTCCCTGGACTTCCACAAATAATTCAAGACCAAAATTAGCCAAATCGGTCCAGCCGTTCTCGAGTTTTAGCGAGACTAACGAACAGCAATTCATTTTTATATTTATAGATAACAGGTCAACCTGAAACTACAAGTACCTTTGTACGAGTTAACGCATAGACCAGCCATCGTTCCCTTCGCACATATTTGAGGGAAAGAGACGACGAGTGAGCATGACGAACCGTGTTATAGCATACTCATGATAACTATAAAATTACAAAAATAATTTTCTATAACTATAAACCTTCAATTTCTTACTATCAATTATTTTATTTAATGAGTGAATATTTTGAAAATGTGCGAATGATATTTATGAATTATAAATAGAATATAAAATGAAAATAATAACCAGTCAAATAAAATGGCAGAATCCCAGGAATATTTTACTCTTTCATCAATAAATAAGCATAAAAGAGAAAATCAAGAACCTGATAATGACCTCACCTGTAAAAAGTTTGAGGGTTTATTCTCTGATTAATATTAAATAATATTAAAATATAGCATTACATAATTCTTTGTAAAATATATAAAATCTGACTTGATTTATTAATATTATTTTCAATAAAGACATTCTTTTATTTTGTGGTAGAGAAAATGCCAACATACTCAAAAGATGAAGTCAGTCAGTAGTCAGTCTCGTGCCAGATTTTGGCGAGACAACACGTCCTGAGGATGCCTCGTGTAGAGACGAAACACGTTTCGAACTGTTTTAAAAACAAATATTGGCGGAATTAACACTAAAGAAAACTTAAATCATTTGTATAATACGTGAGTGCTTATTTGGTAACAAGTTTTTTTTTATGGAATAGGAGGACAAACGAGCGTACGGGTCACCTGGTGTTAAGTGATCACCGCCGCCCGCATTCTCTTGCAACACCAGAGGAATCACAAGAGCGTTGCCGGCCTTTAAGGAAGTTGTACGCGCTTTTTTTGAAGGTACCCATGTCGTATCGTCCCGGAAACACCGCACAAGGAAGCTCATTCCACAGCTTTGTAGTACGTGGAAGAAAGCTCCATGAAAACCGCACTGTGGAGGACCGCCACACATCCAGATGGTGGGGATGATATTCTCACTTGTGGCGTGTCGTGCGAATGTGGAATTTAGGCTTTATATTTTAATGTATCTGTTAATTATTCCTAAAGTTAATTCTTATCAATTTTTACTTCAATCGCGCGTAAAGATGACACGCACGTACTTTTTTTCGTATAGTATCCAAGCTTTGGGAATAAGGTGATTCTTTATATTTTTTTAATTAGGAAGCGATTATATTTTTATTTTTATTTTATTTTATAATATCTTTATTTTGAATGCTCATTCTTTTATTTAAAAACTATGAATATATCTTCTTAATATATAAAATTCTCATGTCGCGGTGTTTGTAGTTAAACTCCTTCGAAACGGCTTGACCGATTCTCATGAAATTTTGAGTGCATATTGGGTAGGTCTGAGAATCAGACAAAATCTATTTTTCATCCCCCTGAATGTTAAGGGTGGTCCACGCCAAATTGTTTTTTTAATTTGTTTGATTATGAGTCAGCATTAAAAAATACATACAACTTCAAAATTTCACCCATCTACGATCAACAGTTACCTTTGTATCGCGATTTTAATATCGACAATACAGTGTTTGCTGGGTCAGCTAGTATTATTATAAATGAATTGGGATGATATAATATTATACAAATAGCTATGTGTTTAAAGTGATTTGACCACTAATTGTTTGCCACATATATAATTGCGCGAATAAGATTATTAATGCGTGCTATGCTTTTCTGGTCAGTCCTCAACCAGGGTCCAGGACGCATGAAAAAGCACTTTTTGCCAGATACATATCCGAGCGTGACGCTTCAGTCTATTACTATGCCCACAAAGAAAGTGCCCAACACGCCTGAACATGTTTCCACTTCCAATACAACGTAACAAATAGATGATAATTTAATATTATTAATCGTAAGCCTCCTATGGAGTATAGTTTAATCAGTCACCAACGAAATTTACAAAAGTGTTGCCAGGAGTAGTATTAAATTAAGTTAAATCACATCGTAGTGACAAATCAAGGATATAAAATGCGTTAAATCTTTACAAAGGATCGCCTAGTGTGAGTCCGCGGCCAATCAAACAGGTTTGATAACCTAGTAATTGGTTAAAAAACCAGCATGATAATTCTATGCCCGACATGACTAATGCGCTTCAGTGAATTAATTATTGAAGACTTATATAATTAGTGAGATAGTTATTTTAACTATACATCAGCATTATCATCATCATCAGGCGGATGACGTACACTGCTGGACAAAGGCAAGGCTGCTCCAAAAAGATCTTGACGACAATCGGTCCTGCGCTGATCCAACGTATTCACGCGATCTCGACCAGATCGTCGGTCCATCTTGTGGGGGGCCTACCAAGACTGCATCGCCCGGTACGCGGTCGCCATTCGAGAACTTCTCTGCCCCACCGGCTATTTATCCGTCGAACTATGTGCCCTGCCCACTGCCACTTCAGTTTCGCAATCATTTGGTTCTCCTACGGATCTCCTCATTTCTGATTCGATCTCGCAGGGAAACTCCGAGCATAGCCTTCTCCATTGCCCTCTGTCTCCTTTAACTATACATACACCACGAACTTTAATTTATCAAAACAAGGTCGGGCTATGAAGCATTTTATTGAAAAGATTGAAAGTCAGTCAATAAAAGCAGTCAAGTAACTTTTAGTATTACAAAAGAAGTAAGGACTAAGCATCCTGCCTAAAAGTATGAACATAAAAGTTGTTAGTGAAAGTTTATCAATATAGGAACCGCACCAGACTAAATAGCTATTTATGAACATTCACTTTGAACTGAATAAAATTTATTCAATGACTATCTGACCCGACAGACGTTGCACTGTTCATATAAAAAAAAACTCTTGGGGGTGGAATTTCGTAAAATCCGTTCTTAGCTGACCTCTACTGGGCGAAAGGACCTACCAAATTTCGAGTCTCTATGCCTAATGGTTCTAGAGATATCGTGATGAGTGACTATATACGTGGAAATCTCTTTGCCAAGTTTTGAGATTTTACCTCAAAAATTTATTTAATCAAGGTAGCTGATAAACCAGTTTTTTTTTAATAATAAATATTTTTTTACTACAAATATACGAAGGCACGTTAATTAACCTTGCCATTCCACGACTGCTAAAATGAGAATACGATCTACAATGGCAAGAACATGAAAAACTTCGGTCTCCACGTTGAGGACACCGACCAAACCAAATGGGGCCACATGAAAGTAAGAAGTAAAGTCGAAAGTCGGTGTAACGGGTTAAGAAGATGATGAAAATGAAACAAACAATTTGATTTCATTCAATATTATACCTAGTCTTATTTGTTGTCTTATCTAAACATAAAATATATAGGCAGATACATTTCAAAGAAACTAATAAAAATAACAAAAACAAATCTCAGACAGCTACTCTCAATGTAACGGTTACATGTTCCATTCGTGCAAACATCAAAACAAAACAATAAGTGGGCGACCCATATACATAACTAACATGCACACAACGTAACTAATGTTCCAAACTGAAATTATTTTTGTTACGACAAATCGAGTTTCTTGTAATCAATGCGTCCGCTAGTGTTCAAAATCTTAAAATAACCTTTATAGTCTGAATACTCGATTTTGAGAAACAACCCTATATTTATTATATAAATCGAACGTTGGAAATTTTAATCCTCAGGAACAATACATACAATTAAGTAGAATAGGTACAGACCGTAACGTCTTACGGCCGTTCCCAATATAGGTACTATCGTACAAATACAGATAAATTACTACCTTCTACTTAGTACTACTTACGTAATTAGCTGTCAATAATCTGAAGCTGTCCCAATATACCCGATAAGTCATTCTTATCGCCTTATATTGGGACGCATGAATTGCAATTTCCATACAAACTTCTATCGCTAGTAAGCTATACGTCTTCCCCTTGACAGTCAGCGTGTACGGATAAGGTGAGTTACCGTCGATAAGTTTATTGGGGCAGAAAAGTCAACGATAGTTACGATTTTTATCTAAAGTAAGGGATAGACTGAATATTGGGAATCGCCGCTAATGAGAAAAGTTTAAAATCGTTAAGTTTGGGTTTTTAGGTGGTCGAGATTAAAAGCTATTGAGATGCAAACATTCCCCAAAGAGTCACAATGAAAATGAGATTTTTTCACTAGCACATGCAAATTGTACCATTGCATATGCTTAACCACGCATCCATACCCGGGCAAGTGACATGCGAGATACTAGCGGGTCTCCACTAGTATAGAATAAAAATATAGCGGTTTGTTTATTAATTCGAAAGTTTAACCTTTAAAGTAATCATTTTCAACTCGGTTCCTAAACAGCGGAGAAATGAGGTAACAAACATACAAAAAAATACAGCCGAATTGAGAACGTCCTCCTGGTTTTTAAGTCGTTTAATAAAACCACGACTCATTGCACATTCAAAGAAATTCTATAATAATTATGACACAAATACTTGAAAACGATTATCAAAACTTATATGAAATCATTTCACAACACTTCCGGTTGCCTGTACGCGATTCAAAATGACGTCAAATTGAGCCTACTGTGAGCTCCCCGGGTTAAACATAAGAAGAGCGCAACTCGACGAGTGTACGCGAGCTTCGATAGCGCGAGGTTGCCTAAACAAGTTTCTCTTATAAAAGCCAACAGAAAGAAAGGCAGGTAAAACCTCGCAGGATTTGTCATAAAACTCCCTTGCCTCCTGTCAGATCTTTAAAGTGATGCAATGCAATTGATCCACCAATGAGCTCATCACTAACAAATACACGAAACTCATCATCATTAATATATGCATGTCTTAACATACACAGAATGATGAGGTTGTAAAATATATTTCTGAAAACCCAATATTAAATCTCAGTAGACACACACACACACACCACAGTGTTCGAATACCACTGCATTATGACAGTAAGAGCGTCTGATGATATGATTCCCATCCAGCCAGTATGGCTATATGTAAAAAATATACAAACAAATCTCCCACCGGTTAAAATCTTCGGATTGACAGACGATACACGTCTGGGTGCATGACTAGATGACGCGATCCTGCGATTCGAGGGCAGGAATACTAATTCGTTTACCCTCCGTAAAGTAACAATCATTACGTAACAACGTGTTAACTGCGCATGCAACATATGGCAAAAAAACGAATATAAAGGGAGTCGACCCACCCGGCCTGCTCATGTAATAGTTATTCGAAATTTACATAAAGCAACTCGGCTATTATTTTACTTGCATATTATGTATTCAACGTATAACGTGTTACCAACGCATCGGTATGAAATAAACTGCAGCGAATTAGAATCAATTTTGGTTTAAGGAGACCTCATAAATTATTTGGCACTTTAACAGAATGAATCAATATTTTACAGTATATAATTTGTAATGACAACAAAACATTGACAAAGAAAAGAGAAGAAAAAACCTACTAGTGTTCGGAGCAAAAGAAAAACTAAATAAAAATCTGATAAACTAACATATACATATACATAAGAAAAATAATAGAAACGCATACGGAAAGAAAAAAAGAAAATTAAATCAGCAAATCTTGTAGGCTAGCGCTTAAGGGGGGAGAAAACACGCCATTGTCAGTAAGTTTCACTACAACTTGGAATAAGACGAAATCTATATATATAAAAATGAATTGCTGTTCGTTAGTCTCGCTAAAACTCGACGACGCCTGAACCGATTTGGCTAATTATGGTCTTGAATTCTTTGTGGAAGTCCAGAGAAGGTTTAAAAGGTGAATAAATATGAAAATACTCTGAATAAAATACAAACAACGATTTTGATTTTTCTTTGATGTGTCCGTGTCGTCCGATATTTGTTTTGTATAGACTTATTTTCTATGAGAGAATTTATTGACGCACAGTTTGACAGTTCTGCTGTAAAACAATTTCATTACAACAACAGGGAGCATATTGTACGAATTAATTGACAAATTCATAAAAAACAGTATTTATTTATTATATACAGAACAACGTCTGTCGGGTCAACTAGTATTGAATAAAAAACTGAAACCAAGTTCTGTAATTTATTTCAAAGACGATCTCAGCAATGATTCGCTAGAAAAACGGAAGCTACTGATTCCAAAATTAAAAACAGAGAGAAAACAATAAGAGGAGGACAGATTACATACAACGCGATAGACATTTAAAGATCCTAGAGCTGAGACAAGGGATAAAAGAAAAAGGAATAGTCCACTAAAAACTACACTACTCTTTTTCCAACCCGGTTGGTCATCGTGGGAGATAACGACCATAACCCTCCAAAGGTAAATGAAATAATAAAGAGTAATAACAACAAACAAAGCGATCGTTTCTTCATAGCATCATATACTAATGTTAGAACACTATTGTCACATGAACGTCTACTTGAACTAGAAGAAGCTTTAGATATACTCGTCTGATCACAGACCACAAGTGCAACAGTAAAATTCATAATCCTAATCTGCTGACTTGTTGCCGGCGTTCCATAGAACACGTCATAACGTGGGCGTTGGATATGTACTAGACTCCTGACCAGGCTATGGTCGGACGTCCCAAGAGGGGCGTCGACAGAGACCCTGTAACCGGGATGTGTAGTCAGATCTAATCAGGACGGCTTCTTTGTGGCTATCCACATTTGAGAGTCAGAAGACGACTACACCAATCGGAGCAGACCATACACGAATGCAAAATTATGCACAGTTTGCCCTTGTTGTGTATTTTGTGGTACGGGACCCAAGCCATTGGGCGTTATGCCCGTTGAAGTCATCTTTTGTCTTAATAGACATTCACCCCTCAAAACTGCCGAGACAGTGGCACTAGATACCGTCCTTATCTAACAAAAATACCCGGCATGAGGCCAAAAAAATGTGCCCAATTTTCTACGCAATTAGGAACATATGTATGTAACTATTATGCATGTTGTTCCTAAGGCAGTTTGGTTTTATGCGGAAGAAACTTCTTTCAAATAACGTAACAGTCAAAAGATGTGGACTACAGTATTCAAATAAATCTACAATCGTACTCATGTTGCATTTCATGAGGCATTGGGACCTTATTAATGGCATGCCAGAACCTCTTCTTCCTCTTTAGAAAAGAAGAAATAATAGTCCACACAGAGCTTACAAAACCTTATTCAAATTCCACGAAGACAAAAATGGAGAAAACCTGCAAATTATATTCGAAACTTATATTATTCGTACGCGCAGATTATTTATTCGCAATAATATATCCCATGTCTATACACAAATATGTAAGGTAGTTCTTATATTATTTAAAGGTACCGATCACATAATTATTATGAACAGACAGACTTTTTATGTACCTAGTCATTAATTAATGTTAACACAAGTACCTACATAAAGGTGTGTAAAAATGTACCACGTATTTAACATGTAAAATCAGCAGAAATGTCATTATGAAATATAAATATATTGCTTCTGTGCGTGTGTTTGTCACTGTACTCCTCCTAAACGGCTGGACTGATTTTGATGAATTTTTTGTGTGTTCCAGTGAATTTGAGAATGGCTTAGATTCTCAATTCAGTCCTTACAATATAACTCTCCTGCCCATGTGTATATTAGTTAACTCCTCTTATCCGGCTGGACCGATTATTCAAATTTAAGACGTGTGTACAGTAACAACGACTGTTCGGTCCGCTAGTTATTTTTTTATTAATGAAAATAAGGGACGAGACGTGCAGGACGTTCAGCTGATCGTAATTGATACACCCTGTCCATTACAATGCAACGCCGCTCAAGATTATTGAAAAACCCAAAAATTCTGAGCGGCACTACAACCGCGCTCGTCACCTTGAGACGTAAGATGTCAAGTCTCATTTGCCCGGTAATTTCACTAGCTAGGGCGCCCTTCAGACCGATACATAGTAATAAGGCTTACATATTACTGGTTCACGGCAGAAATAGGCGCCGTACCGGCGTGGTACCCATAATAGCCTGTATCCTGTGCAAAGGAGCCTCTCACTGGTGAATAATCTTATTAGTTATATTTATAAATCCTCATACTCATTAAAATAATCATCTAAATGCGTAGCTGGAGTAGTTATATCATTACAGCGCCCCCAGTTCAAGAACCAAACTATAGTCATGACAATGAGCGCAATTGTAGCGCATAACTCTTTTTCCAATCAACAGATGTCATAGACATCATACGGAAAACAAACATCTGGGCCAAGTTGAGCAAAAAACAAGCGGCACGGTAGTACCATCCTTTTCTTGAAACAGTACAGGCAATTTTGACCCCCTATAACTCCGGTGAGGGTACAACTACAAGACTGAATTTTCAGTAACTAAATATAAACACAGTAATTTCAAATTTCATTCAATTTGAACCAGAAATTATTTCAGAAGAATTAAAACTAGTCAGTTTCTCAATTTTGTCACTCACAGACTGGCTGACTTTAAAAATTTAAAGACACTTCTAGCAGACATAGAAGCATCAAATTTAGAATACAAATAGCGTTTAGTGTATAAATCAAGGAAAAACGAATATATTTTGCAACTTCAGTTCAGATTTCTAGATACAGAGAAAACAAACTTTTTTATGCAGATGATGTTTATGTTGCAAGTTTATGTGGCACTTTCGAGGGTTACAAGTCTGGGCAGCCTATATTTTATAAAAGTCGACTTTGGAAGTATTAGAATTCAGGAACCTATTATTTGTGAGATGTGTTTTCATGCAATAGCCAAGGTAATCTGGTATCAAGGATTCCTGCCGTCGAATTCCACCGTCGCACGACACGCCACAAGTTAGGATATCATCCCCACCATCTGGATGTGTGGCGGTCCTCCACAGTGCGGTTTTCAAGGAGCATTCTTCCACGTACTACAAAGCTGTGAAATGAACTTCAAAAAAAGCGGGTACACCTTCCTTAAAGGCCGGCAACGCTCCTGTGATTCCTCTGGTGTTGCAAGAGATTGTGGGCGGCGGTGATCACTTAACAAAAGGTGGGTCACCTTTTTGGAGTACGCTTGTTTGTCCTCCTATTCCATAAAAAAATCGATTTAAACAATTTGTTATGTTTTAAAAGTCCCTCAGTTCTGGGATTAATTACACGTATAAAATTAGAAAACAAATTTTGTGTAAGTAATCTATTTAATTAAAACTTATTAAATTAAATTAAAAATTAACACATATTTTTAATATTGGATATGGTATACTATAAGATGTTGTTAGGTGAGCTAATTACGTAATAACTTAATACAGAAGGACCCTTAAGTTGGGACTGAATAAATATTTTAATTTGATGACGTAACTCGTACATAATATAATTATAATGAAAAGGGTAACATCAATATATGGACTTTAAACAGAAATAATATGTAGCGATTGTTGATTAACTCATATCTTTTGAAACATTTTTCAGATACAAAAATATAATTTCTGGTGTTAAAAGGTTTTAAAAATACGATATTTTCTATTTTCAACATGAAACATTTGCTAGACCACTTTTGGTCAATCTCCTTTGTATTTTATAACAAAAAAAAGACGTGTGGCACTCAGGGACTGCCGCTGTTCCACGGCAACTGTAATGACCGTGCCGAAATATCTATATACATCTAGTAAATAAGTGTTAGGTTATTTTCGTTACGGAATTTCAGGATTCGGTCTCCACGCTCAAGGTCCGCGATAGAAGCTATGCAATAGCTTAAAAAAATATTTTACAAAGGTGAAACCGCAGTATATTGTGTATAAGTAAAATTATTAAAGTTAAACAACAACGTGCACGATGATTCATAGCGGACTCCTGTTATGTACGAAATATGTAACAAGAGAAATACAATCCCTATACACCGCGCGCCAACACATGAGTAAAATAAACGTTTCAGAGACAAAGCTTCATACAACCACGCAATTTGGTTGCTACTGCAATGATCCGGGGTGTGTGTCCACTGTCCCCACACGCATTGTTTTAGTAATTGCAAGCTTGAATATTTTAACATAAAAGTGATATTATATTATTAATACGTTTGTTTACTGTAAAATTTGCATGAACAAATACGAGGAAAAATATAATAACCCCAAGAACTACAATAAGTAAGTAAAATAAAAAGTAAAATACTAGATGGTAAGTTAATATTTGAGAGTACATCACGGTATTTTTTAATAATAATATGACGTGTCAAAACTTAAAAGGGATGCTACTCAGGTTACCTGTGACAATTGGTCATAGCACTGATTTTCAACAGTTTGGCGGTGCTAAGTAATAAACTATTAGATATTTATAACTATTAATCCAAGCATAATATCATATATAATAAAAAAAAAGAAAATCACCAACCTAAATACTGTTAATTTCTGTTCTTTTAAAGCAGCCAGAGCTGGCAAATCCGACTAGCCATTACCTATTTTGTTCATTACTAAAGTTAGAAAATGTACTGAGGTCACGCAATGGTGGAGGCATGTTGTTCCAGCATTTGGTCGCGCAATACCGAAAGCTACCTCTGAAGGCAGCTGCATGATGTTTAGGCACGTCTAGCATCCAGTGTGATGCCCTAGTACTATAGGCCCTAATTTAATCAGCTAACCAAGACAGTTTTTTATATAGGTAAGGAGGCACATCATATTTTACAACTCCAAAGAGTAAAACCAGTGTGCGGTCGCTGTATACTGTACCAACGTAGTTTAATTTCGAAAGCACCAGTGCGTCGCATAGTTTCTGCCAAAGTTTAGGAGCGATTTGATTTCTAATACGATAGAGTAATTTTAGACGACAAAAGCAATTGGATATTACTTTGTCGATATGTTTTTCAAACCTCAAGCTTTCATCGAAGACAATGCCAAGAATCTGAGTTTCGTTAACGCGTTCCAGGGATATTCCCTTAAAGTGTATATATGGATTGGCTCTTTCAAACTATTTTATTAGAGAAGGTGTACCAAGAATCATGTATTTAGCTTTATCTGCATTAAAGGCACCCCGTTCCAACCATTTAGCAATGTTTTGTAGGTCACTGTTGAACTGATTTATGGCTATTTGAGTTTGCCATGTACGAAATAAAATGTATAGCTGTATGTCATCCGCATATATTTGATACTTGCAATGATGTATATTATTTCTGAAGTCAGCAGTATATCGTATAATCTTTAAAGTAATTCCTGTGTTACAACTATTTTTAATAGATGTTTATATTGTTAATTAACTACACTTTTAACTGTAACTTTTATATGAAATCTTGTATCTCGGGTTATTTAATATCGACGATTAAACCCAATAAAAAAGCTAGTTAAAAAAATGTTACGTTTAATTTATCTTAAATTTTTGCGACAACCCTACCAAAATAGGTAACAATTTTGCCCGCTCTCAAGAACTTTATCCTCTGTACTTTATTTACTCATGTAGCGCCGTGGTTCGTGTCCTGCCTGGCTATTGGATATTATACATAGACAGTTCTTAACGCCCACGCAAATTGATTTGGCTTCATTTTCACCGTAAATCTATTAGACAATTCTCGATAATCTAATTTAATGCAAACGATACAATATCACGGTAATTATTATTGGGCCATAAATCATTTTAGCTATAATTATAGCATTCATTGCTGGCTCAACATGTCATTCACGAACACCGTCACGAAACAATATCTCTATCAAAATGTGGCGTCACGTAGGGTCACCAGACTTATATTACTAATAAGCAGAAATAAACACTATTTGAACGGCTGGCAACCGCAGACTGCCCTGAACTACATAAAATAATTAATCAATACCTACTTACTGTATCTATTATAATAAAACCGGACTTGTGTGTACAATGAAGCAAAAGAAATAAAAAGAAGTACGAAAACACAAAACAGCGATTATTAGAATTTTTCTATTTATTTGTTTGTTCGTTAGTGCAAATCCTCTGAAGGTTTAATCGGATTGTCATGCTGTTTTTGTGGGTGGGCAGGAAATATTATTATTTTATTATTTTTTTCATTAAAAGATTAGGTCGAACAACATTATCGTCTTTTAAAAATACGCTAATTTAGTTTAAAACTTTAGTTAGAATTATGTGTCATTTAATACGTAGGTCATATTAAAAGTTATGGGTAACTTAAAAAAACAACATGTTATAACCAAAATATTAAGTTTATTGCTTTTCAAAATACTCTCCTACACGTTTTAAACATTTTTTTTTCAAAAAAAAAAAACATTTTTTTAAAAAGGAGGACCACCGATATAAAGGCATGTTTTCTACGTGCTGATTGAACGCTATCACTGCCTCTTCGGAATTGGAAAAAGTGAAACCTCTCATCAAATCTTTGATTTTGAGAAAAATACAGAAATCACAGGACATCAGGTGACGAGCTGTTTTTCGGAGGCTAAAAATGACTTAGTTTTGTGGGCCGTGGCTTGTGACAAGGCTTTATGGTCGTCTTTCACGAACTTTTTTTAACACCCTGGGTAATCGAATGGTAGAATACCACTCGGCATTAACACTCTTTTGATCTTGAAGTGGAATTGTGCAGATGGGACCCGTAGGTGAGACAATAAAAGCGATAATTTTTTTACCAACGTTTCTCGCAAGGCTCAAATTTAATTGACCTGTTCTCATTTTCAAACACCCATTCACAAGATTGCTGTTTTTTTTTCGGGTTCAAAACAATAAATCCACGTTTCGTCTCCTGTGACAATGTCATAAACAGCATTAGAATGTCCGTGGTCGTACTTCATCAGCATCTGTGATCACCATTCCACGCGAGCCCGCTTCTGCGCTGCTGTCAGTTCATGATGGATGCAACGACAACACAGTTTCCGAACTATCAATTCTTCATTTTAAAATTTTCTGTATTTGGCTCATACCTATCCCCCATTAGTCCTCGAATTGTCTCATAGGTAAACCGCGGGTTTTCTACAATTAGCCGCTTAACAGTAGCTACATTACTTCCGTTGACGGCAGCTGGCGGCATGCCGCCCTTCACGAAATTCGTCATGTAAAGAAACCCGACCTCTCTCAAATTTAGCAAACTACCGCCTCATGGTGCTCAAGCAAGGTGCTTCTCTCCCAAAAGCATTTTGAAGACGAGCGGCACAGCCTTGCGAAGAGAGAGAGACTTAAAATCATAAAAAATCATCGCTCTATAATCTTTTCGACTTAATTCCATTTTCGTTGCGTACGTAGAACTATGATGTGTGATAAAAAACAATAGACAAATGATTTCCCGCCAATTGTTTTTTATTTATTTCTAAGAAGGTTGCAACGTTTCAAAAAATATAACATTCGATATTCAAATAGTTCCGATTAGCTAGAAGTGCAAAACTTTTATGGCCTTACAAATAAAATTGGCATAAAGTTATAACTAAGCATAATCCAAGTATATGTAAAATGTTTACAAATAGACATTTTGCTTACGAATGGTTTGTTAGGACGTATAACGTTTCCCGCGTTTATTTGCAAGGCAGCTTGTCATTAGGAAAACTTCAGAATTATCATTGTATTGACAGTGTTGTCACCGATATTGTAAACATTTTGCATTTTTTTTATCATCACTTATAACTTTATACAAAGTTTATTTGTAAGGCCGTTAGTGTGGCCCCTGTATATATTTCATATATCTTAATAATCTATATAAATTACGTGACACGTTGTTTGTCCGCGAAGGACTCCTAAACTATTGAACGGATTTTAATGGGGATCACTTAACAGAGTGTAGTTTCGTCCAAATTGAGAGATAAGATAGTTTTTATTTCGATTTGTGACCTATAATTATTTTTATTTTCAATATTGGTTTTGTATGGACATATTTTCTATGAGAGAATTTAGTGACGCATGGTTTGACAGGGAAAATTTTTTACGAAATAATTCTTAGTTTTGAAATATTACTAGCAAATTCCTATAAAACGGTATTTTTTTATTATCTACAGAACAACGTCTGTCGAGTCAGCTAGTTACATATAAATTTTTTTACTCATACTTTTTATATTTTCCTGGGTCCACCATTGTGGTATTCCACGCAAATGAATACGCGAGCACAAGTATTATTAAATATGCATTTTGTAGCGTAACAAACAAATTAATGTATGCCCAACCAGATACTATAAACACTTTCCACGAAAAGTGACATAACATAACAAAACCATTTTAGTGAAAGCGTGACAGACCAATCGACGCACAACACTTTTTATTCAGATTGAGAGGTTACTGCATCTTCATGAAGTTTATACTTTAAGTTATTAAGATAATAAACCTTCAATAGCACATTATAAACTGTGAGATCGGGTTAGTTTTTAAACCTGTATTGTTGTACCTGTGTGTTTTTTGCCCTCTTTTTAAAAAAATATACAATATTGTACTGTCATTACTATTGCTATAAAATAATCATAATCTAGTCCCAGGCTGTCCTGTACTATACCCCAAAATTGACAACTTAATAATAACTACCACGTTTCCACATTCTGCTTGCGAATTATTTCACTCTGAATGCGTAACAAGGACACAAGTTAAAAAAGCTTTGATAGCCCTCCATTGATGTTAATCTGACACCGGCTAAAGAATTCTGAAGAGACCGAAACAGGTGGAAATCTGAAAGTGCAAGTTCACGGATATGTAAACACCTTGAAGTCAAACTCTTAATGTATGCTGAGTGGCAAAAGTTGTGCGTGGTCTAGCTTTAAAGTGATAAAAGACCACACCCTTTCTATTGATCCATACCAGCCGCTTTCTCCCAACTCCATGCGTTAACGTCATCATTTGTTGACATAGAGATGCCAATCGCGGTTCTACCGGTAAAAGCTCATAATGAACAATTCTCTCACAATCCCAGCATACACACAACACCACTATTGCGAGTAAGCCCGGGTTTTACCGCAGTCTCTGAAGCCTCACCGAGTGTCATCAGGACCCTTTTAGACATTATTGTCATTCATGATCCGCTTTTCATTATCTGTTATAAATCTTTTCAAAAACGGTTCATTTTCATTACGTCGCGAAGCAATAAAGAATCACAAATGAGTACACGGTTCATTAGGTTTCTTTCAGTGAGCTCGTGTGGCTAATATCTGTTTCCTAGGACGCATAGAGAGCCCGCGCGGCCAGTGGCCCGAACGTCCGTAAAAGCTTACTTCAAAAATATATTTTTTTTCGGGGCTTGCGTTGCATTTTAACCTTTTTTGTAATTAATGTTTTAAGATGATTCAAATTTTTTCTTTATTTTCACTTATTTTTTCAGGAAATGAATAATAACTGGACACAACATTTTACTAATTTGTTTTTTTCTTTGAAATGTCTAATTTGTTTTTTCGTTTCAAAGTCATCAAAAATCATTCTAAAACTAGTTTTAGTATGTTACTCCATGATTGGCCTATTTTGCCATTGAATCTCCCAAAAATTTGGTGTCAGATATAAGCCCGAGAAGAGGTTATTATAAATTCTAATAATTTAAAAAATTATGTAAAAAAGCTGTTAACTTGATATGACAAACAGCCACTTCAACTTTTTACATATGTAGCTTACTATCATATTTATACGTAGGTATACATTTAGCACGCTTATTTGATGCAGCCATCAAATCTATCATCAAAATAGTTTAGAAAACCTTCAACTTCAATGATTCAACATAATCTCTATCTAAGAACTCCGAAGCTCTCGGAGGTCGAACAAACCGCGCCGCGACTCAATGACTCATTCCCATAACACACAAACATAGCACAGCCGAATATCACAACACTGTGACTGTGTGCGTTTTACCTGATCTCAAGATTAAGTAAAAGTATGTTTAACACGACTCGGTCGCATACAATATTGATACTATACAGTATACACGTACATTTCCCATGGTGTGCAGTTTCATATTATTTGTTCATTCATCGTTTTAATAAAGATAATAATATTGACACACTTTTACAAAAATTATCTTGTCCCAAACTACGCCTAGCCTGTACTATGGGTGCAAGACGTGCACCGTTATTTAGACTCCTTAAAAATTATAATGAGTACTTTACACACATAGATATTTTCAGTAATGGTGCTTCCTCTTTTAGAGTAGAAGTTATTGATGTTTTAAAACATAAATTAGGTAGTATGATTAAAAGATAACTACTTAGTAAGATTGAGAAGTTTAAATTAGTTGTTCAACTTTATGTTAGAGTATAATTTAATTTAAATAGATATAGTAAATGAAAGCTACTAACCGATACCTATGTTATAAACAATAATATTTATTATGATGATCTTTTTTTTTCTCTTTTCTATTTTAATTGTTACTAAGCACATAATTTTTTGTTTATATAGATGTACGTGTTTATCTCTCTCTCATATAATTTATCTGTGGCTAATGTAGTTGGTTTCACAATTAATTAAGGTTTATATGTATTAGTTAAATATTATTATTGTGTTACTGTTTATTGGTCCTAATAAAGTAAATAAAGATAATGATATCCTCACGGATTCTTTTTCCATGTTGGACATCAAAAGACGAAGGGATCAATCGATGGTATCAAAGATGCCGATTTACGGCCGTTTTCAATAACGACAACACGACCAGCCACAAGTTGGATATTAGGTGCTAGGTATGTGACGTTCTTCCACAGTGCGGTCATGGAGGTCGATAGATATTTACCCAACAAAAAAAGGCCTAAGCTCTAGTGTTGTAGGAATGTAGGAGATTGTAGGCAATGATGGACACTTACCGTCTTATTCATAATGACTTAGCGGAGATTTAAAACATCGCTAATATACGCTTGTTAGAAGGTATTCATAATCGCATATTAGAACTAAAACGCTCATTATCTCTTCGATAAAGCTGACTTACAGTAGCTAGGATTCTTTAGGCCCTTCTTTATAGAAGCCTATTTTTATACCTATTTTAAGCACTCGAACGCAAAAAAACATGGCCAACATCGATCAGCTGTTCGTTATTTATTGTGATAAATAGCTTCCCGCTCAAAGTTGTTGGATATCGGTCATAGATTGATAATTTGAAGTTTGAAATCATTTTGACATCGACTTTTGACAACTGACAAACTATTGACATTGAAAAGATGTCTGTTTCCATTGACAGTTCCTCATTAAATTAGTTAAAATCATGTTTTTTTTTGCACGAAATGGCAACATTGCGTACTATAGACGTATTAGTTATTTATCAAACGAATATGAATAAGGAATTTTATCAAACGTTCGATAGGCTTAAAAGTCGTTTTAACTAATATAGCTTTATACCTTCGATAAGCGTTTTATTATGAATAAGGCGGTTAGCATCTGGTGACCCCCATACGGTCTATTGTCCGCCTCTTCATACAAACAAATGCTCACCATCGATAAAATATTCTCGGTGCCACAAATCATTGTTGTCGTTCCGTGAAAAGCAAGTCGTTGCCCGTTGGTCGGTAACGGATCGATCTACTCGGCAAGTCTTGTACTTTTTATGCAAAGAAAATTTTTTTGCATGATACGTGCATACTTCTTTAAGTTGGTAAGATCAAAATATGTTGGTCAATTGGAAAACAACATCAGAAAATTGCTATCTCGTCAGCTTCCATCAATAATCACTACATCTTAATATAATATACTAGCTGACCCGGCAAACGTTGTTTTGCCATATAAAGTATAATTCACGCGATACTTTTATAAGTAATAAAATATTGCCTATATTATAGCCTGTACATCATTTTGTTCTATTGTCAATAGTTTTTGCAGCGCACGCAAAAATAGGTTTTCGATTTCACACCTTGTGCTACAAAATAGCAATTTTATTACGGATCCCTAATTTTGAAAAAAAGCCTATAGCCTTCCTCGATAAATGGACTACCCAACACTGAAAGAATCATTCAAATCGGACCAGTAGTACCAGAGATGAGCGCGTTCAAACAAACAAACAAACAAACAAACAAACACTGCAGCTTTATAATATTACTAGTATAGATAAATTACGTGACACGTTGTTTGTCCGCGATGGACTCCATAAACTAATAGACGGATTTTAATGGGGATTACTTCATGAAGTGCAGTTTGGTCCAACTTGAGAGATATGAGTTTTTATTTCGATTTGGGACCAATAATTATTTTTATTTTCTATATTAAGCTAAGTGCAAGCATTTATATGATGAATATGGATGTTTGTTTCCGAGTCATGGATGTTTAAAACTTATTTATGTAAGTTTATATGAATTTATGTATGTTTAAGTAAGTATATTGTATTAAATATATCATTGTCTTGTAACCCATGACACAGGCTATATATGCTTAACTTGGGGTAAGATAATTTGTGTAAAAAGTGTGTCAATATTATTATTATATTATTATTTGTTTTGTATGGACATATTTTCTATGAGAGAATAGTGACGCACGCATTGACAGATCCGCTGTGAAACAATTTCATTATAACACAGGGAGCATTTTTACGAAATAATTCTTTATATTATTGGCAATTTCCTATAAAACAGTATATTTTTTAACTATCTGCAGAACAACGTCTGTCGGGGCAGCTAGTGATATTATAAAACAAAGTTCTCCGCCGCGCCTATCTGTCTGTCTGTTTGCGATAAACTCAAAAACTACTGCACAATTTTTCATGCTATTTGCACTAATAGATAGCGTGGTTCTCGAGGAAGCTTTAAGTATACGATTTGTTAAGTTTTTGTATAGGTACATCTTATTTGCATAAATTAGCGATTTTTGTTGGAGGTGTCGGAAAAAAATAAGCCGTCTGGGAGCTTTAAGTCTAAACGCTGTCTAAACCCTTTTAGATATATATAACAAAATAATGTATATTGAATTGTATACCTTATATAGGTTTACATAAAAGTCCGCGATCTGTCTATATATTAAGCATAATATCCTATACCATTTTTAATACTTTAAAAATTTGGCAATTATAAAGCGGCAATGTAAAAGGTGTTTACACAAATACGATTTTATTCCATTATCATTTTAAATACATTAGATATTTGACTCTTTTACAACTTATTCTTATTGCTTGATGCGAAACGACCCTCCCACCGCACCGTCTACAAACAAGGAACGGTAGTCGAAGGCATTTAGAAACACGTGTTTATTTCATTTTTAACTAATTATTATTACACATTTCAGATGGCGTTACACATTCCGCCATAAGTTATGATATCATTCTCACCATCTGGATGTGTGGCGATCTTCCACAGTGCGATTTTCAAGGAGCTTTCTTCCGCGTACTACAAAGCTTTGGAATGAACTCCCTTGTGCGATGTTTCCAGGACGATACCTTAAAAAAAAGCACGTTCACCTTCCTTAAAGGCCGGCAACGCTCTTGTGATTCCTCTGGTGTTGCAAGAGAATGTGGGCGGCGGTGATCACTTAACAACAGGTGACCCGTACGCTCGTTTGTCCTCCTATTCCATAAAAAAAAGCCACGTTTCGTCTTGACAGACATGCCAATATTTTAGTGGTTTCATTTTATAATATCATAACCTACAAAATCAATAATAACTGCTACATTTAATTGACCAACGTAAAGCTATACCTAAAAAAACCCTACAATATATAATTACAATAATTAATGAAATGTTACGAGATAATGTAGTAAAAATAATCACAAAACTTATAATAGTATTGGTGCCAGTTACCACTTCGTTTGATAATATTCCTTTATTGAGTAAAAACAATATTATACAAATCATTTAAGTTTTCTTTAGTGTTAATTCCGCCAATATTTGTTTTTTAAAACAATTCGACACGTGTTTCGCCTGTACACGAGGCATCCTCAGGACGTGTTGTCTCGCCAAAATCTGGCACGAGACTGAAACTTTTTTTTTTAAACAAATATTGGCGGAATTAACACTAAAGAAAACTTAAATCATTTGTATAATTATAGATTTCCGCAAAGTAACGCCTAATTCAATAAATTTTCTAAAAACAATATTTTTAAAGTGAAACTTTTATAACATCGTCTCAAACTTTTTCATCTGTGCGTTGCATGTCACATGACGGTCGGGCGGCGCCTATAGTTCGCAGCAGCTGACCGTGTAGTGTATACACTATTACTCATTTGCGCCAGTGCTCCACGCTATTTTGTTTGTTTATTAGTTAAATGTCTATAGTGTGAAAAAAAGTTTCACTTTTACCATGGTTTCATAAAACCACACATTCTTTTTTTTTTTAAATATAATAATTTAATTTAGATCTATGTAACACTGTCTCCTCTCTTATTTCTATTGGTAATTTATTAAATATTTTTACACACATACACAGTTTTTTGGTACATATTGATTCTTATGTGGGTTACTCGAAGTCCAGTAGGATCACGCGATGGAAACAAAGAACAGTCGCCCAACCGAGTTCTTCTGATACATATAAAATCTCCGATACATTGAATAACGTGAAAATGTTTTGTATGCATTCCTCTTTCTATTAACACGACATTCAATTTGTTTAATGTATATATAATTGGGCGATGTATTAACGTCGGATAAAAAGGTGAGATGCCTCGAGTGTATTAGAACCGGTAGTCCGAACAAACCTGTATATCAACTTGCACATCAGCTGTCCGTACACTCTATCACTGTATCGGTATGAGTGTAACATTGACAATATTATCATTTTCCAGAGACCTTGTAACACAGTACGCCGAACACGCATATAACATTCATATTACAAACATTCACCAGTAGGAGGCTCCTTTGCACAGGATGCCGGCTAGATTATGGGTACCACGACGGCGCCTATTTCTGCCGTGAAGCGGTAATGTGTAAGCATTACTGTGTTGCGGTCTGAAGGGCGCCGTAGCTAGTGAAATTACTGGGCAAATGAGACTTAACATCTTATGTCTCAAGGTGACGAGCGCAGCTGTAGCGCCATTCAGAATTTTTGGGGTTTTTCAAGAATACTGAGCGGCACTGCATTGTAATGGGCAAACTGTATCAATTACCATCAGCTGAACGTCCTTCTCGTCTTGTCCCTTATTTCATAAAAAAAAATCAGTCAAACAACTGAGGCGAGCGCCGAGCGGTACTGAATGCTAATTTGTCAGCTAACGATCATAATAATATACATACAAATACAAATAAAGGCTACTAGCTTATTTATATTTGAGTGAACTTTACTAAACTAAAAGTAACTGTTAAGTAGTAATTATATTGATATTACGAATCTCTTTCATGTTGGTGTTCCTAATTTGAACAGTACTGGCCATCATTGTAGTAAAAAATTTAATTGGATGTTATTTTAATGTACGTCGATTGTCTTCATAGCTGATATCGCTTGTTTAAGGAGAAAAGTTTTACTATTTCAATATTAATTGATAAATTATCATATCGAGTTAATCATGCCACAAGAACGAAGGCTGCGATACGATTACTGCAACATGAGCCATTACAATGATTCAAGAAGGACGTTCATGTTATGTGGGTTTGCAGTTGGGTTTTTCTCGCAGAGCAATCCAATACCGCGTCTAAGAGACCGACAGTATGGCCAGAAGACTTGTTTCAGGTAGAGTTCGTATAAAAACGACACACGAGGATCGGTTTGTCTAGTTAAGAGCTCTTCGGGAACGTGCAGTAAAGTAGTAAGTACCCGTAGTTACAAGGCCAAATACGGCTGACAGCGGGTACACATGTCAGTGACCAAACTATCCCTAATCGATTGCACGAAGACCAGCAAATGTCTCTCTGACGATTTAAAACGCGTCTGAGAGGAGATTCCAGATGAAAACGTGAGGAACTTGATCCAGAGTAGGTATGCATACGAGTCTTCAGAAGTGCATTGCTAATTTGTCATGTCTTAAGCCTGTAGTGTTTACAGATTGATTTTACAAAAGTTCAAGGTACTTTTCAATTCACAGCATAAGTCTACTATGTTTTCAATTTCTTTTGCCTAACCCTACCGATTATGAAAAAAAGTAGACAAATACGAGTTTATGACGATTTGCATCATACATACATATTATTACGCCTTTTGCTCCAGGCAGTCCCGTAATAATACCCTCACAGCTTCTACTCGCATACACGTCCTCTCATTTATCTCATCTACGTTCAGTAGTATATTCTCGATTTTCCTGATGAATATCTTAATACGGCATTTACGCCTAGATCGACATGTTTGAATGTTGTCGTTTTTCTATGGAAGAGGAGGACAATCGAGCTCACGGGTCACCTGATGTGAAGTGATTACCGTCGCCCACATTCTTTTGCAACACCAGAGGAAAATCAGGAGCGTAGCCGGCCCTTTAGAAAAGTATACGCTCTTTTTTGCAGGTACCACGGCGTATCGTCCTGGAAACAACGCATAAGGAAGCTCATTCCACAGATTGGTTGTACGTGGAAGAAAGTTCCTTGAAAACCGCAATGTGAAGGAACGGCACACCATCCAGATGCGTGAGAAGGTGGAACTCGGCGGAAGAAATCAGTTCAAACAGCTCTTTGGAACAAATACCACACTACACAAAAACCGTTATAAATGCGGTAGAAGACGCACAATGTAGCGACGTCTCTACGCAATGCCAAGTAATCTAGCCGTACACAGAGCACTGGGTCCCAACAATTCGAGCAGCCCTGCGTTGCACGCAGTCAAATAGTTCAATTTGATGCTGGGGGGCGACAGACGCAGAGCCATGGAACTGGCGAACGAGGGCTATCATAAGTATATATATATAGCATACGTGTAAAGCATATAAAAGGTCGATGAGTGTACCTATATTTTGCAGCACAAAAATTTGCGGTGGCAGTACTGCACCGAATATTACCAGCCAGCCCATACAGTCAGTTTAACTGCTTCGATTGAAAAGGAGATGTCCAATAAATAGTTAGTGAGTCATCAATAATAATTAGTCTGTGTCTCTCAGCAGGCACGACTCATGGCACTAAGTCCACAGCCTGTTTACAGTTTCCGCAATTACGTCCCCTAACATTTGGCACAACTGCTATTAACTACCAATAACAACCACGCGCTTTGCCAATTCAATAAATTTTACGGTCATCAGATAAGTTCACTTAACGGTATAATACAGCTACCAATGTAACTGATTATTATAATAGCATGTATTACAAGCAAAGTAAATTATTGGCAAGCCATATTACATATTTAGCGGGAAAAATCAAATCTCTCTGCGTGTTAAATGTAATCGGGATAAGTGGGAAGTGGAAGACACCAAGTATAAGGAGTTTGGTAAGCGAGACTAAGGAAATCGTTGGCTTGGCCGTATTTAAAAGGGATGCGACTAACGTAAAATGCTCTTTCGGTTGTTCGATACACCGCTGGGTTGATGAAGTCCAGAAAGATCTTAATGGATCTCAAGTAGCCGCCGACTTGCGGCATGTCTTACCGAGCCCACGTACTTATAGGAATTATGTAAGTATTTGGAGATATTGTAGTTACTTTTACTGGAGCAATATTTTTATGGAATTTACAGACGATCATAGATTGTACGTGGGTAACACTGAAAATGTTTAGAACTGGCCAGTTAGAAACATTGCTAATGATAATAATTAATGCAATATACTACATATTGCATTCATTTGTCATTTGTTTTTGTGAATTGGCGGCAAATCTAAAACTCTTGTTACACGTGAAAATGATTCTAAAGCGAGAAAATTATCGTTCCATGATTTATTATGACTTTCGTTGTGGGCTTACTCAATAAAAAAGCTATGGTAGGATGCGATTAGCATTTCTAGATGAAGCCCCATCTCGTGCCACTATTTACAATTGGTTTAACGAGTTTAAGCGTGGACGTAGCAATCTCAATGATGATCCGTGTGAGGGACGTCCTGTAACAGCGACTACTGAAGATAACATCAGTGCTGTGCGACGCATGATGGAGGAAGATAAGAGAGTGACCTATCAGCAGATACGGGCAAGCCTAGGCATTGGTATGAGTCAAGATCAAAAAATAATACACGAACATATAGGCGTCAGGAAGCTTTGTACCAGATGAATTCGCCATACTCGGACTGCTGTTGCCAAATGTTAGATAAGTTCAACGGCGGTGACTCAAATGCTGTATTTGACATCGTCACAGGTGATAAAAGCTGGATATATTGCTACGAACCCGAAACCAAAAGACAATCAGCTCAGTGGGTGTCTCCTTTCGAGGATCCGTCAACTAAGGTAAAGAAAGGAAGAAGTCAAGGAAAAAAGATGATTGCCCCATTCTTTGGTTTTAAAGGTCATTTCGCGACAGTTGTGCTAGAAGATGGAAGGACAGTTACTGCAGACTGGTATGTCAGTCGATGTCGCTGTTTACCTGTGATCTTGGAAAAAAATTCGACAACTGTGCCCTCGAAGCAGGATCCTCCTTCACCACGACAATGCTTCAGCGCACTCCGCAAAACGGACTGTTGAATATTTGACTATGGCAGGTGTCGAGATATTGAGTCATCCGCCATACAGTCCTGACCTGGCGCCCTGCGACTTTTATTTATTCCCAAGAACTAAAGATAAAATTCGAGGTATTCGCTTTACGAGCACTGAAGATGCGGTGAAAGCGTACAAAAATGCCATAGAAGAGATCCCTAGGGAAGAATGGGCCCACTGCTTTTCTCAGTGGTTCCATTGAATGTCACGGTGTGTAGAGAGGAACAGAGATTACCTTGAAAAACAATAAAAGTAATGTTTGTTTCTACATTAAGCCGTTTTTCATTTTCTAAACATTTTCAGTGTTACCTAGGTATGCCCCTAACTTCAAAGACTTTTCGATTATTATGAAACAATCACATTGTAGATCACGCGTGTTTGTTTATTAAATATTTAAATATAATATTTAATAATATAATTAAATATAATATAAACCTGGACGACCGAGCCTTGCTCGGATTTTTAAGAAGGTACAAAACTCGAATAAAAATAACTAATAGGACATCTGGATTCGAACCGAGGTCTTCTGCGTTCCGGATCACCAAATCATCCAATCTGAGCTATTATAGACTTGTATATAGTTGCAAAATTTACCTTTATATTCAAATGTTATTGTAGCAGTTTCTCAATTAAAACACGGATAAAACTACATTTTTTTATAATTGAAACCTAGCTAGATCGATTTCTCGCCCCCGAAACTACCTGTATACTAAATTTCATTAAAATCGTTGGAGCCGTTTCCGAGATTCAGATTATCTTATATATAAAATTCTCGTGTCACAATGTTCGTTCCCGTACTCCTCCGAAACGGCTTGACCGATTCTCATGAAATTTTGTGAGCACATTGAGTAGGTCTGAGAATCTGCCAACATCTATTTTTCATACCCTTAAGTAATAAGGGTTGTTCACCCTTAATTTTTTTTTTTTTAATTTTTCGACGAAATTTTTTGTTTTTATTTTTTATAATGTGGCATTAAAAAATACATACTACTTCAAATTTTCACCCATCTACGATCAACAGTTACTTTTGTATCGCGATTTTAATATCGGCAATACAACGTTTGCTGGGTCAGCTAGTATAATCTATATATATATATTAATATACAAGAATCACTAGTTTAAGATATAAGATTATATTACATTAATGACATTGTGATAAAGTTTAAGTATGTTAGGTAAAAATGACACCTATGAAGTACCTACCTACATTCTACACGGTCCACGGTGAATGATTAACGCCCGTTTTCAAGAATCTTTCTATCCTTAGGTTAACTTACGGATACATCGCTGTCACCGTCTAATGACAAGATCATATCTATCCATAGTTATGTGCAATAAACGGCCGCTACTTCACAAAGCCAAAGACGAGTCGTTGACCACAGATGACTATCACTTATACTACTTTGATAATAATTATTTAGGAAGTCAACAATTAAACTGCCAGTTTTTATTTAAAATGAATATAGGCAGGCGTCGATTAAACGTAAATGAACACAAAACTTGGCAAAGTTTCAGCAACAGCCAACGAGTCTGTTGTGTTAAGTGTAAATGGTGTTCCCTATGCAGGCTATGTTGTTTGTACTGGCCATCATAACTGATTACTAACTGACAACATGATTATAAAAACATTAAACAAATCATAGCAAACATAACCTTATATTATGCGAAAACTATTAAAGTAAATAGGTGTATATTTTTAAACCTATTTATATTATGCACATGTTAACACTGTTAGTTTTCCTAATAAAAATGAAGTAAAATAATAGAATTTATTCAGACAATGAATAGACACAATGTTTAAAAGTAAAATCTAAACAATTTGCTTAGCAAGAGAGGCATCTCAAGTCAATTTCCTAATATGCAAATATTGGGGTTGAGCAGGTTATCAACTGTAAGTAGATCCTGTAGAATTGTAGACGATGCCACAACCTGAGAGTTGAAGCAAGCATACAAGATTTTATAACGATACGTCACTCGAATGGTTAGCTCAGTTGGAAGAGCACTCGCAAGGAACGCGAGAGGTCGTGGGTTCGAGTCCTGCATCGTTCAAATTTTATTTGTGTAAAAGCAAAACATTGGGTTATTTGTCATTCTGAAGAACTGTGGGTACTTTAAGCACTGGCAATACTTCTGTGATAAGTCTGATATTATAGAAGTGTTTCGCACAGCGGTGATCGCTTCTCGTCGTATTTCATGAGAAAATGTAGAGAGCAGGGGCGTGCATTAGTTTTCTCGGAAGGTAGACACTGTATATGTATGCATTCCGACAGTATGAAATAAGTTGTATAAAACGCTGATTGCTTCGTATATGCAATCTGTAGACTATCTACCGTAGGTAGTATTTAGGTTCATAACGAGGTAGGCACTGCCTACTTGCCTATATGATATGCACGCCATGGTAGAGAGGTAGTGATTTAGCTTACCGAGCCTGAGTTCCCCGAAGTTGCCGCATCCGATCTTCTTGCCGACCCGGAAGTTCGGGCCGACCATCAGCACGCCCGACGAGGAGGTGACCGAGTGCCGCGAGGTGTGCATCGCGTTGCTGCCGCCTGCACGGCCGCCCGCCGCTCCGGTGGCGCTGCAACGTGTTACCATCACCATCACCACTCTCAACACTGGGAGGCTCCTTTGAGAAGCCGGCTAGATTGTGGGTACCACAACGGCGCCTATTTCTGCCGTCAAGCAGTTACTGTGCTTCGGTCTGAAGGACGCCGTAGCTAGTGATATTACTGGGCAAATGAGACTTAGCATCTTATGTCTCAAGGTGACAAGCGCAGTTGTAGTGCCGCTCAGAATTTTTGGGCTTTTCAAGAATCCTGAGCGGCACTGCATTGTAATAGATAGAGCGTATCAAATACCATCAGCTGAACGTCCTGCTCATCTCGCCCCTTATTTTCATTAAAAAAAAGACACTGACCCACTTCACAGACGTAGCATGCGGCCGCGGTGTACTATCGACAACATAATTTATTTTTATGCAGTCACCAGACTATTAATAATATATATACCTGATGTTAAGTGATCTTGATTTGTTAAGAGATCTAAAGGCCAGTTATCACATAATCAATAATGGCTAATATAGATAAATTTCATCTCTATACATTATTTGCAATTAGGTACAATAATTCACAATGAAAATTAACTTGACTAGAAAAGTATCCTAACTCAAGATTTTGAGGGTGCATTTGAAATTTGCATATTAATATGGATAAGAGGATGGAGGCTATACACCCCGGTATCCCATAGTTACTGAGATATCCATGATCAAAGTTTTGAGCTTAATCCACCTCTTAGAAATTATTTCATACTAAGATTATCAAATTAGGCAAATTCTCCGGTAGCCCCTTCCTCAACGGACAATTGGCCAATTTGCTTGCGGCAGCCGTTGCCGTCGCACGTTCCTGTCGGATACCCAATAATATGTGAAAGCAAAGTGACGTTCCGTTGCACGTAAAAAACACAAAACACCTTTAAAAACACAATTCTAAACAAAATCAATTTCGAAATGCGAATTTCAAATGCTAAGCCCAGGTTTTTCTATGCATAAGTAACTATGTAATGTGGTCTGAAATTTTAATATCTTTGTTCCACTTACATCAAGTGCTATATATACAGATGTCCCAAAATTCAACGGCAAGCCGAAACGGGACGATAGGATAGACGGGAAACACCATGAGAAAAAAGTCCAGATGTCCTGCATTTTTTAACCCGTTTTCTACATGCATTTGTGGTTGGTTATTGTTGTCCATTTGAAACATGTCGTCATAACCCTAGATAACATATCTTAGGTCGCAATAAAAAATAATAACACAATTGTCCCAAATTTTCTAAGAATAGCACTTTCTGCTGGACAATAAATTCAACATTTTATTTTTGACGTGAGCCTTCCAGCGGAGCTTTGCGTCAAGAGTCATGCCCAGATATTTAGCTGTATTTTCATATGGTACTATTTTCTTACTAATGTAAACTGGCACTTATTAATAAAGTTTACATGAACAGTTTTACTTTCATTAAGTTTAATTCTCCATTTTTTAGTCCACTTAACTACTGTGTTTACCGCTATTTGAACTGAAGCAAATATCGCATCAGCGTTATTTTCTATTTCAGGAATTTTATTTGTGTATAGTAGGTACAGGACCTAATACACTTCCCTGAGGCACTCCAGCTTTTATCTCGTTAATTTGTCTGAACAGATATCCTCTTGTCGAATCCTAAAATATCTATTGGTAATTTAAGATTCTAGAATATCTGCAAATAATTTTGGTAAAGCCATTCTTAACTTGTTAATTAGACCTTCAAGCCAAACTTTATTCAAAGCCTGCGCCACATCCAGAAATATTGTGGAGCAGACTTTGTTTTCTAAGGCTTTTTCTATAATATTGGAAATTCTACTTGCACTTAGATCAACTAAGGTTGAGTGTTTTTCACAGAAACCCAACTGGTGCTCTGGAATCAGATATATACTTAATCTCTATCAAAGGCTTTAGCTGTTCAAGTAGCAACTTCTTAAAAAGCTTCCTTAGGTGAAAAGTGCTTAATAAAATCGTCCACTGTTTGGAAATTACAATAATATGTATTGTCTGGTGTAAACATCTCGATAGGATCACACTCATTTGGGCGAAAGATCTGTTCAAGATGATCGGCAAATATTTGACCCTTTTGCTCATTGTTCACTGCCCAATTCCCATCTGCGTCTTTTACAGGAGGTATTTGGGTGTTTAAGTCTTTAAGCAACCGTCCAAATATAAAATGTCCCAATGATAAAATCTTATATTGCTTTATATATATTGTTTTAAAAAATGTTTTGAAGCGATACTGCGATTTGTCTACTCGCATTAAATGTGGATTTTCCACATGCCACTCATTAAAGTTGTACAAATTTAAGTATCCATGTTTTTCAAATGTGGATTCGTCAAAGAATTTTTTGTAAGAATTGTGGATGTTCCCTGTGTCTGTATAACATTGTTCTACTAAATTCAATTTTTTCAGGAGAATCTCGAGGAATACTTTTTGCACGCGTTGAACGTGATCGGATGGTACTTCTTGCGTTGTAAAATACAATGTGCTGTGCTTCTGGGTTCTTACTTCAATTCCACGAACTGAAATATTTGGGTCCTCTTACGACCTCTTGCAGTAATTCATCCTCGTGAGGCACTTGAGATCAACCTGCGCCAATTACTTTATGCGGCAATCGGCCCTCCAAAAGTGAAATGAACGAGATAGATAATGACGCCCTCCACTGTCAACGCAATTCATCTCTCTTAATCACCATTATCATTCTGCCGTAACAGCAAAGAGTTTGTGCAAATCAAAAACTTTGTAGCCAAATCAACTGGATTTGTATAAAATCGGATTATTTCAAGTTCTTTTATATTTTACCCATATTTTTTAGTATAAACCCAAGAAGTTTTTTTTAATCCTTAATTTTGGAATCCTGATTAATGGCACCAACTTTTGATGGCACTCTAGTACATTTTTTTTCAGGAGGCTCTGTCATAGTCGAGAGATTTTTTGAAAATGTTGAATTCAATGTGTTATATGTAAGAAAATTTTTGGCAATTTTTTATTGTGATTAAAGATAAGTAAATAAATGTTATTTAGGGTTATGGAGACATGTTTCAAATGGACAAAAATAAGCTATATTAACCACAATTACTAATAAATGTTTAAAAATGCAGGAAATCTGCTTTTTTTGTTTAGTGACCATAATTTCTAAAGAACATGGGATGGATTTTTTTTCTGATTTTTCTGATGATGTATACCATCTATCTTATCGTCCCGTTTCGGCTTGACGTTTAATTTTGGGACCCAAATAATGTGTGTCTAAAAAAAAGTCAAGGGGATGCCTTGACTTTTTTTTTTCCAGAGGTAGAACATTTCTAGGTCTACCTGAATCACCGCATGTATGTTCCGCGATTAGTGATAAAATTTAATTAAATCTTGACTTACAAGAGATTCTTATTATTGTTACTTATATTTACTACTAAACTTCAAGACGAAAACTATAAACTCACCCAATAAGGGTTCCATACATATTATTATATTAAGTAGTAGGTACCTACCTACCTATGGTACTTACGAAAAAGGGTTTTTTTTTATTTTTCGTCAAAAAGCGAAAACTACAAGTCATAAAAATCTTTTTAGGCTTTAAGTGCCAATGAAGCCCTTTCATAAGATACTCCAAAGTTAATGACTCAATTCAAAATTTTGACTGCCATTCTCTGACCCTGTTGTTCGATGATTTAATTACAAAAATACACACATTCCGGAGACAACAGATAACAAGGTGGTCAAAAGTTCAATTTTTTCTTTTTGAGGTAAGGAACCCTAAAAATCGCGGAACATACATAATCCCTAGAGGTAGAATATCCCTATGGCATCATGTCAGTCAATATTTGTAGCTCTATGTTAATTCAGATCACATATATATATAACATTTACACTCATACTGTTTAAGGACATATATATTATACATAGTGCTAGTGAAATTACTGGGCAAATGAGACTTAACATCTTATGTCCCAAGGTGATGAGCACAATTGTAGTGCCACTCAGAAGTTTTCGGTTTTTCAAGAATCCTGAGCGGCACTGCATTATAAAGGGTAGGGTGTATCAATTACCATCAGCTCAACTGCTCATCTCAGACCTTATATTCATAAAAAACAACACATTAAAAAACGACAATGACCACATTTTAAATTATTATGTTATCAGTAGTTTATGTTGCAAACTAGACCACATGCTAGTTGTCTGTGAAGGTGTCTACAGTTATATTTGGTGGACAAAGTGCGGGCACCATGATGAGAGTGTTGTTATAAGTGTTCATGGTTTTTTCTGTGTAATGCTATATCTATTTGCTACTGACAGAATCGTATAGTCACTTATTACTTCCTAAAACACACATGTTTTTAAAATTAATCGCTTGTAATAATCTCGGGAGCACACATAAAATATATGAATGGAATGAACTGAACATTATAAGGGAAACACTAATTCTATTGAAAAAAAAATGCTATAGTACAAGATTTAAAAGTGATATTAGTAGTGGTACCTTTGCAGTTGGTGCCTATGGAAGAAATTGCTTTTATAGATCTGAAACTAGTTTGATAAAATTCTATGATAATTGTGATAGAAATGAAATAAAAATACATAAAAATATGATATATGCAAATAAAAGTGCTAAAATAAATCCCATACCCATAGGCCATGAGACGTCCACCTCCAACCATAACAACTACTATATGCTATCTAATAGAGTTCACAACGCGACACATTTGTGTTCAACTCACTTATTCACTTGAACAACTACGGTTTTGAGTACATTGAAAAAGAACATCTTATAACAATTCAATTATCACATCGTGTCTAGTTTTGATGTCACACACTTTGTCATAGAATAGTAAATTCAACATATTACATAGTTCACTAAGCATCACTAAATAACATTAGGTTATTGAAACAGGAACCTAATAATTACTGCTGAGGGATCAAATAGAAAATTTAACGAATAAAATTAAAATTCTTGAAAAGTTGAGAAATTTGACATTGGTTGGAACAGTGTACACATTGGTGGACTTGGGTTGAAATATATGTACATTATATATATTGAAATATGTATTGTTTAAAGAAAAGGCACAATGATGTTAATATTAGATTCTGTAGCATCAAATTAATACTTCTACCTATTCTAAGCTTTTATGTGTCTGAAAGCATGAATTATTTGATTGATACTATCAAATTAAATGTCAATTGTTCATTGACCTTAACAAGTTCAAGGCTATCAAGGATTTATGTTCTAAAAAGAATGACTCACTGTATTTCATAATAACTTACAGTTACCGCAATAGATCCTGTACAGAATTGTTTATTGTCATGATTATTTATGTTTAAGGTAGGTTTCTTTATTAAAATTAATTTATTCTAATATTAATGTCATATTATTTTGCAATCTCTTCATTCGTTGATGATATTATAGCCTGTTTAAAATTATAAGTAAAAATAAGAAGGGAAGTGGTTTTGTTTGTGGCTTTTGCATCAATATACCAGGGGGCTAGAAGCACTTATGTGATTAGATACAATCAGCAGGAAATATCCAAATGTGTGAAAAGACTAAAGAAATAATGATCACACCGGGTCCCTTTTTCTGTTATGTCATACATAGAACACATCTGCTTCCTTTTATTACTTAAAATATGATTGTCAGTAATGATAAAACTCTGCAGGTACATTTTATTACTGATAATTATTGTATTATTATACCTATTATGCCAATTCAGAGCAGGATCATTTGCTTTATGCATAGGCTACAGTAAAGCATTAGACTTGATAAAACATAATACTCTCTTGGAAGCTTATATCAACAAAGAGTTCCAATAAAACATATGTGAATAAAAAGAAACATATATGCAAATAGTACAGCACAAATTGAACCAGACACAATAGAAGAGGAATTCCTAATTACTAGAGAGGTAAGACAGAGAGATCGTTTGTCTCCAAAACTTTTCTCAGCAACACAGGAAAGCATTTTTAGATTTTTAAAGTGGGAGTAAATGGTTATAAATTGAACCACTATAGATGATATAGTTCTGCTATCAGACAATACCAATATCCTCCAAACTATGTTACAAGATTTGGCTGAGAAAAGTAGGGCAATCAGACTTCTTTATGAATAATACAAAAATTATTAGTAATGTCAAACAGGGAAGAGATAGCCATCAAAGTAGATAAGATAAGGAAGAAATACAAATATGTCAAAGAATATACATACTTAAGCCAAATTATATCCTTTAAAGATCAAACCAATCTTGAAATTGAGAAGTTTCCAATGCCTGACAAGATGACAGATTTTTCAAATTTAAGATGTGTGTACAGGACGTCTGTCGGGTCCACTAGTATTAATATAAGCAAACTTTTTAAGCAAAATTTTCTACAAACCATACCTTACTTACTGCCTAAACTATGTAAAATGTCAACATATGGCTGCCAAACCTGCTTTCTTGACTAAAAAACATTATTTAAAACTAAAAACATGCTAAAGAGAGGTGGAACTATGCATGACAGGAGTCTCACTGAAATACAGGAAAAGAGCAGGGGAAAAAAGGCTTACAACCTATGTGTAAGAGATAATATGAAAAATTAGACTAAATTTTAAATTGAAATTGTATATTTTCATTATTTATAATTATAATTTATATATTTTAGAAAGACATATTTATACTATTTATTGTAAATAGCAACAATAAAGGTGTAATAATAAAAAATCTATTATGATAACGTCCTGTGTCTTTGACGATCTTCTATTAAAGCCAAATTTTAAAGTTAATATTTTTAACATACATGTTTTATTTCATTAATTTGGTGCCTACTCTTCAAAAGTGGTCAGGATAACTCAATATGTAGGTAATTAATTGCTATCATTTTGATCCCAAAACTAATAATTTGTGGTATTTATCTTCTTTTATTTATTTAACTTATTCGTTACAAATAAAATACATTTTGTTCATTAAAATTTGAAAATAACTTCACCTAATCAAATGAAATTTCATTTTATAATTTGATGTCAATATTATAAAATATTAAATAATATAATTAGAAAATATTATTATTTTTACATCCATTCTAGTTTAAATGGCACAAAAAGATTGCAAAATAATACCTTTTTTAAACCAAAGGAGATATTCAGTTTGCAAAGGCTCTCTTGGAAATGTGACATCTGAATTTAAAGAAATTGGTTGTCTTTATAAAAATATACCTAATTTGAATAATATTTCTTTCCTAAATGAACATAGCAATATAAATTGGAGTGTTTCAAGCTGCACCGTCTGCAGTGAATCATACCAACCATTATTGGCATTGAGTCTAAAAGTGAAAGTTTGCATTGCATTCAATAAACTACAAACTGCTTAAACCACAATTATATACAACACAAGGTATTAAATTATTGAACCAAATAAACTATTTGTGTATATCACTTTATAAGCCAGGTTTCAATTAAAGTTTTGTATGAAATAATATAAACGTTCCTCTACCAACTCATAAGATAAGCTATTTCTATTTATGGATCAAAACATATGCAAGAGAAATTATGTACCCAAGTTATTGATCTTGTTATATTTGTTATGAATAGAATCTTAACTTAAATTGCAAAAAATAACACTTTTAATGTATTTATTGTTAACATCAGAAGTCTGATGGCCATACAGAATTTTAAGTGGTGATATTTAAACTTACAATTTCCTATGCATTACAACAAGTATACTTACAATTTCCTATGCATTACAAGTTTTAAATAACTTGTCAACACTCTTATATGGGTACATTTTTTATATATTTTGGACACAGTTACACAATTTTTAGACACTTAGCAATTTGAACCATATAACATGGCCATCTAGATTCACTGAAATACTTCATATTTGCTTCACCACTTCCAATCAAGAGTGTTTTCATGGTAATTAGTATTATAAATAAAGTAATAGTATAGTAAAATATATATTCAGATAATATGTTTATGTTTGTGACAAAATATTGACAAGAAATCAATGTTTTCAATGACAAGCTTTATCTGGAGTACAGCAAGATATAATGCAAGATGTTTACTCAATGTGTGATTCATTGGTTTCACTTTATTGGTTGAATCAATCAGAGTTGCAAGACATAAAATATATTTAAAATCATATTAAATTATTCTTTAGAGTTTCTTTATGTTGATATGGAGGAGTGATGACCCAGAAAATTAGGCTACTATTTTTATATGAAACTCGAGCCTTAAGAAAATTATCTCAGAGGGATCTCCTGTTTTAGGAAGATTATATTTATAATAGTTTTAAAACAATTTGTTCTGAGGGAATTAACTTAATTAGACACCTTGAAGGCTGTGTGATAGTTTTACATAAAATGTAGTTTTCCAACGAGGATTATTATATCATGGTATGTATAGGCATTATCTTTTAATATATAAATTGTTGAGCCTTACATAATATTGTGGTATATACCTATTTTAAATGTTCAAGGGTATTTTATAATATTTATAAAAAAGTACAGATCATAAAAGTCTAACATTTTTAATTTAGCACAAGTTACAATGAATAATTAATAAACCCTTATACACTATACAAAAAATATGTTGTCTTTATGAAGCATTTATGATAAGTAAGCAATTTTGATGGTAGCTAGCGATACATTTCTAATTACTATCTAAAGAATAAAAAGACTAACTGCTCCAATATAAAGTGAAACTTCAAACTACTCCCGAACAAGTCACTTACGTGGAAGTTCTTTTATCGTCACTCTGACGTTCCTTATCCTTATTGCCTTCACGCTTATTCATAATATTAGTGATTCTGTGTGTTTAAGGCGGACACGTCAGATGACTTGGAGCCCGCTATCAGCAGGGGCTTCACTGTGCTGCAGTCCATGTCAACAACCACCACACTGCAATCTCTCCATCACACACTGCACCAATCCACACACGACTTTTTTTATTAATTACTATTTTTTTCGTTCTTTTAACACTTTATACACTACACTGTAGAATTTATCTCAAAATCATTTTCGAATCACTGCATCTGTAAAGATGTTTCGGCGACTCGCGAAACGACTGCAATATCGAAACAATTCACAATGATCGATCTATCAAACAAATATTATTACTGAAGGCGGATTAAAACTGGAGGATGTGCAGATGCAAAAGATAATCGGGATACCTAATAAGAAATGTTCACTGAAGAATAACCGTGCTCTCAACCACGTTCCCTAGAATGATATAATAGTAATCTCATTAAACATTTGTTCTAATAAATTTGTCTTTGTCAGAAGAAATTGAAAACGGAAAAACCTGGCTTTTGACAACACCTTTATTATTCTGCAATTCAACCCAAATTAATCTTTATTATAAGTAATAAGTATCGTGAAATCAATAATATAGCTCACTGTTTTGTAAGTCAAAATGTTCATAAATATATTGAATTAAAAAATAAATACACCGTACTCAATTTTGATTAGCTTCACAACGTCGCCGAAACATCAAAATTGGACATTTGTCCTGATAAAAAGTTTAGGTTTTGTAATGGCCACCAATGGTACACAGAAATCACTAGTAGTTTTAAATTGAACGAAAGAATATATATTTAAAAATATAATTGATCCTACGAAAAAATTAATACCAAATAAATACCATCTACTGAAAAAATTTCATAGTAAAAATATTGGTTTAGAGATAATTTCACGATATATCGCCATTCGGCGCATGCGCAAACTTGCAGCAACTAGCCAACTACAGACTACAGAGCACAGATTTTTTTTACTTATTTAGTGGCACGAGATTCAAGTCCATAGGCTACAGAGCAAAGAACAAGGAGTGTTGTTGTAATTATAATCATATTATGACATTTTTTTTTTCTCCCGGAGAATTGTTAATGAAAATGGGGATAATATTTTTTTTTTCTAATGACAATACGTTTTTGTCTTTTCGCCTATAGATTCGTTACCCCTGCCATTAAAAAATAAAATCGACAATTTTCGAACCATAGATTGAGTATAGAAATTAGAAACCACAATTAACTCGGTACGCAAAGGATTATGGCAAAGAGCATAATAATATATAGGATTATGGCAATGCTCATGCTGGCTTCGTGGTGCGTTATCGTGCGTTGCGCGTGCTTGTGGTCTTTATCTTCCCTAAGATTTGTGGGAGAGAAGTGTTACAAAAGCACATGCGTATAATCTTTTATTTTCTACAACGATGACTTCTACAAGATGAATAACGTCTGACTTTACAATTAACATTCAAATAAGTAAAACTTTAATATTAGAGAAAAAAAACAGCTGGTTCGTAGTTTGAGATATTTCGATATTAATGAAATCAGTTTTACAGCTGATAATAATTCAGAGCAAACAGCTTAGCTTCTCTATCTTAAATTACATTTTATATTTTATCCAATATATCATTATACGTTAATATTATTCGACGTTTAACGAGTGTAATACGTAGCTGCCATGCACACTTATGAAGGTAATTAACCTGGCCTGTTTTTAAGCGTTCTCTAACAGCAAGAGGCTTTATCCAAACGTATAAATTATCTAAGCTATAATATAATATCTAAATTAAAGTTCTATTAATCTAAAAAATATAATAACATCATTTGTCATCCTAGCAACATACTGTACCGCAGTACCAGGACTTCATATTATGCAGTTTAAGAGGTTCATGCACAATGTACATCATACATCATATAATTATTATACAAGTGCTGACCCGTAGTTGTTGTTCGCTGGTATTCTGAAATTATGTATTAAAGTTGATTTTTCTAAGAGATAAACTTTTAGAAGTTATACTTCTTTATGGAAAAATGATGAGAGTGAAATTTTAAGATGCACGCATCACTGTAACACAAAAGTAACAGGTTCATAGAACAGGTTGTAGTTGGTTCCCAAAATTTTCTGACGTTTGCGTCATTCGTTATTTTTTATTGGATTCTTCGTCCATTAAAACAAAGGACAGTCAAAGGTTTCAAGCCCATACAGCCATATTCGTTATTAAATAATTAATTGTCAAAGCCATCATTGCATGACTTTTACAATATTATTCTTTCTACAAAAGTAGGTTAGCAGGAGGAATAAATAATTTTAAGGATTTTTGCTTTGTTACGCCAAAGAGGTATAACTTTTTTTAATGTTAACTAATTGTCATTGTTCTGAATCGTTACATTTTTATGTAATATAAATTGTCATTTTTTGTGTACGTAATATCCTATTTAACCACATAATTGCTAGTACCTATATTCTGATAAACAAAGCAATTGCAAAATTATTCCCTAACAATGGTTTTGGAATGCCAAAATATTAAAAAATGCACAACGTTAATGTTCAAGCTTTCACTTCTGCCGGCACTCCCGGAGGGCAACGCGTATTTTTTCTGCGGGTGTATCTCTAAAAGGCATAAAAAGGCATAAAAGGCATTTATTTTCTCAAAATTGATTCCTTTATTATTCTTTTTGATGTTATTTCTGATAACTACTACCGCTTCGGAAACAAATGGCGCTCTGAGAGAGAAGAAGCAGCGCAAGAAACTCTCCCAGCATTTTTTTGCGCTCTTTTCAATAAAAATATACAATATTGTAGTCATTTCTATCGCTATAAAATAATCACAATCTAGCTCCAGGCTGTCCGATCATTTAGATATTCAGCAGTGGAGTAATAGGATTTACGAAAGAGCCATTTTTTTATAAAACCTTTAAATTTATTTATAGATAATTCCTGAACAGTGGCTGGGACTTTATTATAGATGTGTATACATTTACCCTTAAAGCTATTATGTATCTTATGAAGCCTACTAGAAGTAGTTACAAGCAATCCCTTATTTCTAGTGTTATTATAATGAAAATCACTATTAAGAGCAGAAAGGTGACGATTTTTGTGAACGTATATCAAATTTTCATAAATGTACTGACAATGAACAGTCATAATATTGATTTCTTTAAATTTTTCTTTGAGAAGAGATAGAGGCTTAAGTTTTAAAGATTAGTTTTCTTTGATTATTAAAAACTGTACATAATTTAAATGTAAAATCTCAAATAACATACTACAATCCAAAACTATATACGTAAATAAATGATGGGTGTCCCAAAAAGAGTGCCCGATTTAAATTTGGCGCAATTTTTTTACTGTGCAAGTGGCAACTATGAAACTTGACAGCTGTCAAGCTGAGCGTAACTTAAAGGAACAACGCGTTATCGTTGTGAAAACCCATTACCAAAATGGGGAAAGCTACGCTGAAACCGCTCGCAAACTTCGCGTAAGTTTTGGTTGTGAAAGTGCACCAAATGTGTCAACAATTCGAAGAGTGATCAATAAATTTGAGAAAACTGGGTCGATATGGATGGCTAGTCTCCTGTGCGTCGGCATACCGGTCGGTCTCTCGAAAAATAGTTGCTGTAAACTAGAGTGTCGCCGAAAAACCAGCAGACCATGCACAGCGCCGACAAAATGAACTGGATGCCGATTTTTCGAAAAAATCATTTCCACCGATGAGGCGCACTTTCATTTGAACGGATTCGAATTTGTGGATTACAAAATCCGCACGTGATCCAGGAGAAACAAATACATCCCCAACGAGCCACTGTTTGATGCGGATTCTTCGCAGGCAGCGTGATTGGGCCGTACTTCTTAGAAAATGAGGCTGGAAATGCTACAACTGTCAACGGTTTGCGTTACCGCACCATGATAACAGAGTTTTGTGGCCCCAATTGGAAGGACTGGACCTGGACGACATGTGGTTCCAACAGGATGGCGCGACCTGCCGCAACGCCCATGAAACAATTCATTTATTGGACTGAATAATCTCCCGAAATCCCGATGTCAACAAAATCGGTTTTGTTAAATCTCAGGTCTATGCAATTAAGCCACGAACAATTCCCTAGCTAAAGGTCGAGATCCAACGTGTCATCGGTGAGATAGAGCCGCCACTTTGTGAAAAAGTCATCGAAAATTTCATGAAAAGCGCACGGGTCTGCCACCAGAGCCGTGCCACATGCAGGATATTCTATTCCATACTTAACGGAACATGTGTACTTTATAAAGCAATAAAAATATCACCTCTCGTTCAAAAAAAAATGTGTTTTTTCTTAAAATTAAATCGGGCACTCTTATTGGGACAACCTTTAAATAATAACAATAATTAAATAGGCGTACAAATAAATTCTTATGATTTAAATTTCGCGTTAAAAATTAAATTGTGTTTATTGCATTTTTTCTACACTCGCAAATTAAGAGATTTTCCCTATGTTCCATACATTCAATATTAATATTCAAAATGAAATAGTATGCCAAACAAGTAAGTAAGGACAAACAATGTCCTATAATATCATAATGATCGGCAGGTTTATATAAATTTTGAATGAAGACAGTCTCAGGTCTCCCGGATCAAGAGCTACATTTATTTAACCCAACAGCAAGTTTATTAGATTCTTTATTTATTAGATTCATACTCTTATTTAACGATATTTTGTTGATATTGTATTGGCATGCACTACCCTCTTCTTCTTCTTCTTCACACGGGTGGTTTCCGTAACTCGACGTCATATAAGCCTATTTTGCGTGCGAATGCACTACCTTACTGGAATATAAAACGGCTACACATAAATTTGAATTGAAGTCGATTGCAGCATGTCGTCTCTTTATATCGCACTACTAGGTGTATTGGATGAAGGAGTGCCACTACTTAGAAAATGTTCAATTAAATGCGCGCTCTCCAGGCTTTATATTATTGCTCCGATATGATGTTCTCTGAGTCTGAGATCCATAAGGCATAGACCATAGACTAGATAACCTGACAGCCCTAATGCGTGACCCGTAGACTGAGAATAGTCTCCTTTTCTCAGTCTAATATATTGTTTGCTACGGAGTGACCCTAATTGCTCCGGCCTCCGAGGGGAGGGTTTAATCATAGACTTTACATTATGGCTTCATAATTTATTATTGCTGAGAGATATATACCAACAAATAGTGCGAAAGAGAAGAACATTTCTAACGGAGATGTATGTACAGCAAGTTAAAGAAGGTAAGCGATTCTGTTGTTGCTGTAATCGATTTTGATTGACAGATCGTAAAAAGTCAGCCACGCTTGGCATTGCCTCCTTAGTATTTTGAATATTTTACGAAAATCGTAGTTAAGTTTTAGTAAGTAAATACGTTTGTATTCAACAATGTTTTATTGCTCAGTATTAAATGCATGTAATGAACATTCCGATGAACACACGCATTTAATACGACTTTAATTAAGAATAATCCTGAAAATTGCACATTTCACCGGTAAATACTCAGGACGTCGTCATCACTCAAAACACAGACTAGCTTTTAATTTGTATTTAAAACTAATTGATTTTTTATTTCTATTATTCATATAAAAATATAGCAATTCTTGTAGTTGTTTTAATATTTTCTGTAGATAAAGTCTATTCATTGATAATATGACTTTCGTGCATAATTTGTGCTTCATTCATAAATGTACCTAACGTCAGTGGGATAATATTAAATCCATGGCTTCAATCAATAGATATATTTTACAGAGATATGTAAAATATATGTAGTTAAGCTACCTACTCATGCATACTACGCTTAGCTTTATTATTGATATTTATCGTAAATGTTTATAATGAAAATTAATCTGGATTTACGTTTAGCGCCTAAACATGAACGGTATGGTCAAGAAAGTAACACATTATAATTTAAGGAGGTAATTGCTGTTTTTGGACAGATTCCCTTTACATCTTTTATGTAGACAAATATTTAACAGATAAAGAGTCCCGACATCGTAAATTTTTTTTAATGGAGGTAAGTACCGTAAGTGATCACCGCATCGTGCTCTCTTGTAACACCAGAGGTTCCGAGACAAATGGTGTTGACAGACAGACGGAAGGACATCAAAGTAATCTTATAAGGGTTCCATTTTTTCCTTTTGAGGTGCGGGATCCTAAAGAGGAGCTCCTGAGATTTACCAATTTCTCTAAATGTGAGCTTCATTTTGCTTGTTTTAGATTCATTTTGAGACCAAAGGGAAATTGTTGCGGTACAGCGATAGATACAGAATGATATACATATATATATACGTATATACTCCAAAAATAACAATAATCGTAACTAGAATTACACAAATTAATTAGATTGTATAAAATACGCAATTATTTTTATACTTTTTAGTGCATATTATATCTATTGTTTTGGAATAGTGTTTTGAAGTCGGTTGTTTTTTTTTGTTAATTTTGATTTTTAGCGAATCTGATGTACACTTACTAATAGTTTGTCTAAATATTAGTAGATCTAATAAATTTTGTAATTCAGCAATGAGCGTAAGCACATTGCAATTTGATTACAGACAGTTAGAAATTCTGTCACAGATCCCTTACTGTAAGTCGTTCCTCATATCATATTCGACTACGACAACTACTCGTCCATAAGGACGTTGGTAAGTAATTAAGTGTATCTTTATTTGGAACAAACACTACAAATACACGTGAACATTTACAAAATATAATAACAAATAATATGAAAAATCTTATCTAAAAATTACTATAATATGCCTAATCTAATTATTACTAAGATACATTAAAAACTAAAGTAAGGCTTATTCTATATCAACATAATAAGGTGGTGTTTTTTTACGGCAGGTGACTCAAATATCCGGATAGCATAAAAATATTTGGCCGAGTATCGTTAATTTGCTCGTAAGAATTGAACTGTTCCGTCACTTAATCATGGATCCCATAATCAAGTCCTAATGAAACTCTCACCGAACTACCTTTGAAATAGGTAATATGTTTTTCAATCAAAAAAGAATAATCGTAATCGGTTGGCGCTATATTGAGTTATTCGTAAATTTTTCGCGTACATACTTATAGCAAATATAAGAGTTTTCTTATGAATGTATTTGTCAGATTATAAAAAATTGCAATGGAATCACACGGGAATCACCAGCTTTCAATTAAAAATAGAATTATCAAAATAACAACCATAAAAAAACATACCGACGAATTGAGAACCTACTCCTTTTTTGAAGTCGGTTAAACGTATATCGAATCTTTTAATCATACTAAAAAGTGGCTTATTTTGGTTGAGACTGAAATAACACGGCAAGTCCAGAAAAAATACTCTTCCACGTACAACCAGACTGTGGGATGAGTTTTTCTTGTGTTTGTTTCCAGGGCGATACGATATGGGTACCTTCAAAAAAAGCGCGTACACCTTTCACCTCCAGTGTTGCAAGAAAATGTGAGCGGCGGTGATCACTTAATATCAGATGTCTCGTACGCTGGTTTCTCCTCCTCTTCCAAAAAAATGTCGCTTAAAACCACAAATTTTACTACTGATGACGTAATAGCTGACAACAATCAAAATAATAGTTTAATGGTTATTATTACGTTATATTTTTTATGAAGTGATAATTTCGATACGACGCAACGGTCGTGCTCACGTTTTGACAAATAAACCTAAAGAATAATTTAGAGAGCTATAGATAAACATATATAACAAAATCGAAAGCGTGCTGAGGCTAACTCTTTTCAAAATAAAATTTTATAGGTACATACTAGAAATTTTACTTATAAGTACAGTGGGAGGCTCCTTTGCACAGGATGCCGGCTAGATTGTGGGTACCACCACGGCGCTTATTTCTGCCGTGAAGCAGTAATGTGTAAGCATTACTGTGTTTCGGTCTGAAGGGCGTCGTAGCTAGTGAAATTACTGGGCAAATGAGACTTAACATCTTATGTCTCAAGGTGACGAGCGCAGTTGTAGTGCCGCTCAGAATTTTTGGGGTTTTTCAAGAATCCTGAGCGACACTGCATTGTAATGGGCAGGGCGTATCAATTACCATCAGCTGAACGTGCTCGTCTCGACCCTTATTTTCATTAAAAAACATACAGTTCTCATCGCCTTTTAGCACGGTACACTTGTAATATATCTCTTTTTACTGAACACCTCAAAGCTCATGCACGACAGCGACTACCCGTGAGCCGGGAAACTAATCTTAAATGAACAAAACAGTTTTTGCTAGTTTGTCTAGCTGTTTCTGATCCCTCGATCTCCGAGAGCCCATCTTTTATGGTAAAGGAGGACGAACGAGCGTACATCCGGTGTTAAGTGTTCACCACAGCCCACATTCTCTTGCAACACTAGAGGAATCATAGGAGTGTTGCCGGCTTTTAAAATGGCCCATGATCCTTCCTGCCATACGACACGCCTTACATTTCTTAGGGGATGTCAATTTCTGGTCATAATGGCTGTAATTTTGTTTCTGGGAAATGGGGAAGTGACGTAGCATCCGTTATGCAGTTATCAAACGAACTAAGAACACTTTAGAGTCTTGTTGAAACAATCAAAAGAAGCTCGAGATATGTTTTGTCACATAAGTTTTCGTGCATCCGTAAGCATTCTGAGAAGGCAGCTCGCCGAAACTTATTTCGATTGAAAAGTTGCGTTTGTTAAATACAGACTCTGCATACAACCAGTCGTTTGTGCGGCTATAAAATGTACTGTGACACGACGATCAACTAAAACAATTATTTCAACTTTTTGAACCATTTGTTCGATGTTAACCAGGTACAATTGCTGGGCGACCCGAGCGATTCATCTTTGGTTATGTTCCTCCATGTTTTGTTTCGGTGCAGCAACGTGCAACTGCAGAATTTGTTCCACCGAATTCTTCAGTTTGAGTATTTACTGTGGTAAATGCTCCAGCATTTACTGCAGTAAGTAGGTCCTGATTCCTGTAAGTCTTGATTAAGTTGTTCCATACTGAAATTTTTCAATCAAAGATTTTAAACGAATGTAATTAAATTTTATCCATTTACAAAAACACGCACCTTCACAATGAAAAAAGGTGAAGGTTTTTTTAAACGTAGTTTACGTTTAAAAAACCTTCACCTTTAAAATTAATAAATACTATTATTTATATGTGCTACTTATTCATAGGTTTTAAGTCGGTACCAAGCACTAAACAAAATAAAACTTAATATTATAAACAGCTTACTTACTGTAATTATTAAGGTTGTCTGACCACGCTTGTCTGCCCGCTTGGGTTGTTTTGTTCTAGACGAAGCTATCCTGCTCAAAGTTACGCGTGGCGAGTGTAGGTACTTACTATTTACTTTTGGCTTGGCACCGACTTCAAAGCTAAAAAATGATGTAAATCGGATCATAAATCTCAGAGTAAAAAAATACCGATCGAATTGATAACCTCCTTCTTTTTGAAGTCGGTTAAAAATAGACTTCTATTTCTAAAAAAACAAATGATGTTCTCATTAATTATATTTTTTTTAATCTAATCAATATTCGAGCTATATCAGCTAATATTTAATTATTTTGATTCGAAAGACCTCACTCTCACTATTTATTGAACGCCCGTATTTTGGTGAGAACTATAAGTGAGAAAAAGATACTTTTATAATTTTTGTGTGTTGTTTGTGCATCATTTGTCAGAAACGGCTTAACCGATTTGAATGCCGATTACATTAATATATTTTGGCAAGCTCCCCTAATATTTTGTTTCAATCCAATCAATTTTAATCAAACAATAAATTAATTTGAAATAATGCGCAGTTATGTTCGAGGATCAAATCGTGGGCAATGCACAGAAACATAGTTTCTTTCTTTCTGTAACTTTCTATCTGTGTTCTGCGGTGGGCAAGCACCTTTGATAGTGCAGCCATTGTGGCTGTAAGTTACACAACGTGCTGCTTACGGATGAATAAATATACATATACTAGCTGCCCTGACAGACGTTGTTCTGTTGATAATAAAAAAAAAATACTGTTTCATAGGAAATTGCCAATAATATTTCAAAACATCAATAATTATTTCGTAAAAATTCTCCCTGTTGTTATAATGAAATTGTTTCACAGCGGAACTGTCAAACCGTGCGTCACTAAATTCTCTCATAGAAAATATGTCCATACAAAACAAATATTCCCAATCGGGTCCCAAATCGAAATAAAAACTTACCTATCTCTCAAGTTGGACCAAACTGCACTCGATGAAGTAATCCCCATTAAAATCCGTTCATTAGTTTAGGCGTCCATCGCGGACAAACAACGTGTCACGTAATTTATATATATTAAGAAGTAGATATATCACATAACATTAAATATATTAAGAGGTGACCCGAGTTAAGCGTAATTTGAAAAATAGGTTCTTGAAGAAACTATTGCAATCGGCCCGCGCCCGTAAATCAACGATCTATGTGTGCGTGAATAGCCCGTGTTTTTGACCCTGGCTATTGATACACGGTAACGTTAAATAAACTCGCCCTAAATAAATCGGGTTGGTTAAAAAGCAATAAGTAACTTAAAAATATATGACCTATCCTTATAAAATAAAAACTAATTAAAACTTTTCTTTCATTACAAATATAGATAGAAGTAAAATCCTGTGAAATCATTTTATTTATTTTAGATGATTGTAACAAAATTTATAAATAAATAAAAGGTGAGTCTAAGAATTTCTAAGTTAAGCGGTTTTATTGAATATAAAGTTTAAAATGATGTACTCAAAGTTAAAAAACAATTCCGCAGGTCCAAGATAGTTACTACCAGCTATGACTAATCATCTCTTCTCATCAATCCAGGACGATCTCTCCTTACAATCCATAGGGGATAAGATTTTAGTATATTTAGATTTTTACTTGTATGCATGTTTCCCACTTGCATTTGGAAATTTAGATTGATATAGTGAAATGCACATTCAGAGTTGTTCATCAGTATCTGATGATGGTACAGCATGACAGCCGTGATAAAGATTTTCCCCATATTGAAGGATTGGCGAATGGGCTTAGTTATGGTGATCACTTTAGGTGTTTTCACAGTATCATGTCCAATATACCATAATATTGTTATGGGGCAGTGCAGCCGATATTAATACCATCTTTGTGCTGCAGAAGAGGGCTATTCGCGCTATTTATAACCTAGGTCCTAAATAATCAATTAAGATATTTTTTTTTAAATAAAAATTTTGACTGTTGCTTCTCAATATATTCTTGATAATGTTCTGTATGTTCATAAGCACATTGAGGAATTTGCTAGAAACTGTGACATTTATAATGTTAACACGAGGAACAAACATAAACATGTTATGCCTACTACTCGGATAAGTCAAGTTAGTAATTATTTTATTGGGCGATGTGTGTGCTTTTACAATATGATCCCAGAAAATGTGTTACGACATTTAAAAGAATTGTTAAAAAACGTGTGTGAGAAAGGTGAGTATAACATAAACGATTTCCGGAATGATACTACAGACTGGGAATGAAGCGGTCACCCTCAGGCTCTTTAATTTTAATTTTGTAAGTGTATGATATTACATTGTAATCCATATTTAAAAAAAAAACCTGCTGAGTATCTTCCGCCCGTTCTTCTCAGGTCTGAGGCTGTCTATTTTGAATGGGTGGTACTTTTTGACGTTCAATAAGTGATTTTGAATAAAAATATTTGAATTTGAATTAACAGTGACACCACTGTATTACGATAAGGCTGGTTATTACTTAAAAATTGTTACTACCAGGTCTAAATATCAGCAAGGCAGCAGCAGATGTAGGTCGATATCCGTTTATCGATGCCAAAAATACTTGTTGACCATGCCATGTCACGCCTCGTAGGTCAGCCCGGCTCACAAGGCTATCGGGTTGTATTTACCATAACAGGAAGCTGGCAGGCAGATAAAGAATCTTCCAATTTGACTTTGTACTAACTTTGTAATGAACGATTTCTAATCCAAGATTACTTAGGTCTTAAATGATAAATCGATTATAGAATCGTCAATTTAATATTATTTCGAATCCAGATTTTAGATATTCATCCATCATTCAATCCTGAAAATGGAATTTAATACATCAATTTCAATTACCAAATCTATATGGTGTAAAAATAGAAACGCTTATCCGTTATATTCATTGACATCGACATATTTTCGTGCTCCCCTGATATGTTCAGACACTGTTTAGAATTAAAATTGAAATCTTTGTTATCGTTGCCCCAACTTTAATTTAATTTTTTTTTGTATTTATGCGCATAATCAAATTAATTATTTCTGTGAATGTTTGCGTTTGTAACTTACCTTTGATTTTTCTCTTTGTTATTATTGTATCTGTGAAACATGTGTTAGGACGCATCTATATTTATATTTAGTATCTCTTCCTATATTGTTAAATTCTTGTGATGTGTTTGTTATGTTTCCTTGTAATGATAAATAAATAAATAAATTTCATACAAATACCTTACTATTCTCGAATGAAGCCAGAATATAATTATATGATGAGGACTGACATTGGCAAGTACTGTTAAGGCAAGGGGAACATTTCGCAGAAGTTTGCTTTGAAGAAATAACCCCTTATGGTGGAGGCTCACTTATGTTTTTGGCAGCGATCAATGTATTGGACCGTACGGAGTTAGTCATCATAGAAAATGGCACTTTGCCCTGCGATACATATCAGAAGTCCTTATTCTAATTTTTTATTTTTATGGACGATAACGCTCGTACTCACCGTTCTGGCGAAATGGAAGCGTTTGTACAAGAGGTACGGATTCGTCGTCTGAATTGACCAGCTCGAAGTCCCGACCTCAATACCATAGACCACATTTGGAATGTTCTACAATGAAGAGTATTTCAATTCAATTTTTTTATTAAAAGATTATTAAATTACAATATAAAAATAGTAATACAAAAGTATTACTTAAAAGCTAGTTAACACTGTGCCTGAACTAGGTAATCCTGTGTTTCAGGCGTAAGGAGTTGATATAGAAACTAAATAATCACTAGAAAGAAAAATTTTATACAGTAAAAAGGTATAAATTAACCTACAGTTTAAGAATAAAGTAAACTATGTCTTCAATGTAATGACCATGTTATCATAAATTTTTTTACGATCGTTACGTTACCATCATTGAAATATAGATATTGTTTATTTTAACACTATCAGTAATGCTTCATGAATTAATATAATTTAGGGGATAGATGTTTGCTATTTGCGTTTAGTTTATTGTAAAGAAACGGTCCCAGGAATACATAAAACTTTGATGTAAAAACAAAGTTTGCTTTTTTTGTCGACAAACAATATCTTTGCGTCTCTTATCAATAAGTTCAGTGATGTAGGCAAGGTCTGTGTGCTTTTTCAGTACTATGTTCATCATAAATAACTGTCGAACTGTTAGTACTTTGCATGATTTATAGAGGATGTTAGTAGGAAAAAGGAAAGGGTGGTTAGTAGATACCTGAATATCTCTCTGAGCTCTCTCGATAGTTACTAGCAATGTTTTTCCCGCTCCACCCCACGGGGTAATACAGTAACTGATAATTGATTGACATAGAGCAAAGTAAACTTGTCTTATCATTTTTGTATCTGCTATAGGTATTGCGTAACTTTTTAAAAACACAAATAAACTTACGAATTCTATTGCACAAAGCTTTGATGTGATATTTGAACGTAAGAGTTTCATCTAATAATATACCCAGATATTTAATTTATTCTCACAATATTAATAGCGGAACACGTGCATAGTTATCCGTGGGAGCGCTACGATTATATGCATATACATTATTAGGTTAGTTTCGGTTGATGAAGAGTAAGATCGGTGAAGCTCGCTCCGCAAAACATCAGGGAGCTAAGGAATGTAATTGCTCGCAGTGGGAACGTATTCCACAAGAAACAAGTAAGAATAGCATCGATAGTATACCCGGACGAACACAAGCTGTCATTTTAGCAAGCGAGAGCCACACGCGATATTAAACCTTACTTCTTATTTTTATGTTAAAAAACAACTTAAGTTTTTAGGCTGCTTTTTTATTTAACGAATAGATGCGCAACTAGCTGTTTAGACTCTGGGATCATTTTTCATTAACTCCATCTAAATTTAATGACGAAATTGACCGAAACCACTTTTTGCTTATTTATTTAAAGAATTACGATGATACAAGCTACTTAGAATTATCAAATAATCCGAAGATGCCAGTGAAACATGTTATTTACCTAGGTGCCCCTTTTTTTTTTTGCAAAAGAGTGTATATAATATTATATTAATGCTTTGCCACCGAAGTTATGCAGGTGTACAAAAATATAGCTCTATCAGATATCGGGAAGTGCTATAAACATTATTTGTCTTGTATATTTGAAATTAAACAATTTCCTATATAGTTAAATACCAACCAATCCAAAAACAAATGTGACGTAAAAACTTGCAATAATAATAAAATGGTGAAAACATACCGTGATGTACTCTCTTCTCATAAACAAAAAGATCATACAAATATAAACATTATCAAATATTTACTTAGGTACTTATTATAGTCGCTGAGATAGTTAAAATATGAAACATTTTTATTTTTCTCGTATTATTCATACATACAGTACAGTAAACGACCATATTAATAATATAATATCACTTTTTAATTTAAAATATTCAAGATTGCAATTAATAAAACAATACATGTGTCGCGCAAACCCTGATATTGTCCACTGTCTGCGATCGTCAACCGGTTATATCTGGTACACGCCCTGTACGCAACAAGCGGCCAGTGGACACACACATGCCGGGATCATTTTAGTAGTGCAATCATTTCTGGTGGTTGTGTACAGCTTTGTCTCTGTACCGTTTAATTTACTCATGTGGTATGGGGGCCTGCATAAAAAACAAAACCATCTCCTATTAAACTAAACTAACACTAAAAGTAGTACTTTTACAACAATATTTGAACCGTGAGGCGTGTTTTAGTAGTCATAATAAACAGGTAGGTAGAAATTCGCTTGAACATATATTTCCTAAGTAATTGTTATAAATTTTATTAGACACTAACGGCCTTACAAATAAACTTGATATAAAGTTATAACTGAAGATTAACAAAGAAAATGCAAAATGTTAACAATATCGTTGACAACACTGTTAATACAATGATAATTCTGAAGTTTTCCGAATGACAAGCTGCCTTGCAAATAAACGCGGGAAACGTTATAGGTACGTCCGAACAAACCATTCGTAGGTAAAATGTCTATTTGTAAACATTTTACATATTCTTTCTTTGTGCTTAGTTATAACTTTATATCAATTTTATTTGTAAGGCCGTAACAGTTCGCCAATTGTCATACGATCTTTTTCATTAGTAGTACTGTTTAGTATTTACCTTAGTAGGTACTGTTTTTATCATTTTAAAAGAATTATCAGCAAAGTAGGTCATGATCATGAATCAATTTTGTCGATGGTACGACAATTTTATCTACAATGTCAGTTGTATATCGCGCTGCCGTAAATGTCGTCGTACCTCTCCACATACTATAACTGACCCACCACCATTTGTCTCTTTTTTAATGATGTAGCACTGTGCGTATTTGTCTTTTTTTATGAAAATAAGGGACGAGATAAGCAGGACGTTCAGCGGATGGTAATTGATACGCCATAACCATTACAATGCAGTGTCTAAAAACCCAAAAACTTCACGGCAGCAATAGGCGCCGTTGTGGTACCCATAATCTAGCCAGCTTCCAGTGCAAGGGAGCCTCCCACTCTCCCCGGGCGTCTCCACATTTTAATCCTTCTATCATCTAGCTTTAGGCAAAATCTTTATTCCAAGCTTCGTCGTTCTAATGCTCGTGATTTCCGGCCAAATCAACTCGACCTACTTGAGGCATGTACCATGTACCATTAGAAGGGGCGTCTGGCAGGCAAGTGTAAGTTTATTGCGGCTCATTTCAGTCTTCTCACTGTTTTAGTGTTTATTGTAACGCCTCGAACTTCTTGGAGCCACCTCAGAAGAAGTTCTGTTTCTAAGCACGCTGTTAACGACAAAACGGCAAATCTGGTCACCGTTTTCCGTTTCCGTCCCAGTTCTTCTAGTCTCGCAAATTGTAATCGTTCGTTGGTGCGATGCCCCGTCGCAGTTGGCATGTATAGATAAAACATCAACTTGGCCTTAAACACACAGATATTGAATAATATAATGCAGATCACAGTGGAGATTCGTAAGAAAACGGGACAAGCACGTAATTTTCAACATATTCCAGCTTGTCAAATTGGATGATTACTAAAGATTTTAATGACTAGGTATATCAAATAACATCGGATAAAATGATCGCTTAACACGTCTTAATTTCTTTTTAAAAACTTCATCATTACTTTCTCTTTTAATTTTAATTTGATTTCAATTGGTCCGCGAAGAGTTGCGCCAATTGCGCTTGCATCGATGATAACAGATAGTTGACACTCGACACTCGACAGACGTGAGCGGTGAGCCAACAACGACGACTGTTCATTTTATTACGTCACAGACACAGTATCAACTCGAAGTTCGAGCCCAGTGATCAGTGTTCGTGACATTGTAAACAGCACTGTGCGTGTATTTAGCTTGTAACATTATTCAGCGCATAAGTAAGTACCTACCTACCCATTGTGATTTTTATACTGTTTAGTGAATGCACATTAAACGTTTTTCATAACTTTGACATTATAAATTCCCTTTGTTATTCACGTTTTTAGAAATAGGTATCTACAGTCGATTACGGCTATAATATAGCGTAGGTCGTGTGTATTATCATATTATTATTGTTTTATTTGTATGCTATAATGACTATTAAAGGCTATTAAATTCATGCATTTAACTTCGCTTTGTGTAACTAATTATAATGTAGGTAAGTGTTAAAAGCTTTGTAGTTTAAAATTTTTTTTTCGTATCACTTTTGAGAATTTTACGTATTAACGTTGTTTTAGATTACTATTGCCCTGAAAAATCTTATCTAATTTAATGGTAGGGACATGAATCGTCCCATAAGGTGTAGTGTTCAGATATAATTCGAAATTTTTTTAAATTGAAGATATCTAAAAATACTAGGTAACTACATATTTTTAAGTTATTAATGGGTGCCGGTCTGTCGGGATCATTGTCAGTTTGTGTGATTCATGGACGGGTAGGATGGAGATCGGCCTTGTCTAAGTGTAGGAAAAATGCATATAATTTTTTTCGTTTTGTTTATAAAATTGCAGGACTTAAAAGCCATTGTTCACAAAAGTTTGTGCAATACGGACAAAAGGTATACGATTTAGCTTCAGTTTGTGAAACTCCTTACAGTTGAGATTTCACAAACTCAGAAATCAGTCACATAATATTATCATTGGTCCCATGTTTCGCAATGTAATGGTTTACTTACTTTAAAAAAAAATAATATATCGATTGACACAAATAACATTGGTAGGTATAATAAATTGATTATCATAAATGGGTAGTTAAAAGCAGGTTTTAATTTTTGACGTGGCGCATATTTATCGAGCGATAGTGAATGAGAAAAATACTGATATTTGAAGGTTATAAAGTACCAAACGAGTGTTTTATTGATAGGCATTTATTTATTACTAGCAGCTGCCCGCGACGTCGTCCACGTGGATCTTAGATATAAGCAGCAAAAATATTACAGCTGCATAAATCCTGTCCGAATGCAAAAGATTTAATCACAAGAGATGAAGATAGCACCTAGAACCATGTCGCGTATTTTAAAAGATGACTTAGGACTGGTCATTTCTGGTCATTTCTTAACTGATAATTTAAAAAAAAATTGGGTGGTGAAATCGACTAGGATAGCCAATGCTTACAATAAAGCCATTTGAGTCATAAAAGAAAAATCCATAGCATAAACTCTATATTATCTTAATATATATAAATCTCGTGTCACAATGTTTGTCCTCAATGGACTCATAAACTAATGAACGGATTAAAATGGGGATTACTTCATCGAGTGCAGTTTAGTCCAACTTGAGAGATAGGATAGTTTTTATTTCGATTTGGGACCCATAATTATTTTTATTTCAAATATTTGTTTTGCATGGACATATTTTTTCTATGAGAGATTTTATAGACGCACGGTTTGACAGTTCTACTGTGAAACAATTACATTATAGTATAGCGTGATGATACACTGCAGGTTACACCCGTATGTTGTCCGGTCTACTATAATCGACCGACTTTTTATAATTTTAATTGCATTTCTTTATTTAATTGCACGTGAAGTTATCTTAGACGGAATGTCTAAGATAACGGGCGCAGTTCAATGTGATCGGGGTCATAATGTTTTTTTCATTACGCTTTCTACCTAAGGTTTCACTCAAACTCAAGAGTAACTTATTATTCATGCAGATCAAAAAATTACATGCCAAAGTTATACATTTGAAGAGTCTAGAAACGAATAGCCACTCTTTATTTAGAGCTTCATCTTTTACGAAGTTTTAAATACAAATAATGAAAAGTGACATTTTATAAATAAACAATGTTATTACTTAATTGTACAAAAAGGGTTAGAGTTTTTGAGTAGTTACAGTTGTAGTGTGTGTATTACCTTTATAAACCTATGCACACACTCATCTCTTCAATTAGTATATAAGCATTTGCATAGAGTAATAAGGGAGCTTATGATCGCAGTCTGACTAATCATTTAATACTCAAACCTCCAACATAGCATGGCGACCTTGCCATCCATGCGATGTATGATGCATCACATTATCACATACACTGTAAATAAATAACGATATCGTGCGACCATTTATATATATTTGACGTTTGTAAAGAAATAGTAGATTTTACAACGAGTGCACTAAACGAAGCATTCCTATCCGAGACTTTTAGCAGCCCAAACCGAATGCTGATATTAATGTCGAGGATTAAATGGTTTTGTGGACGAGTTATAAACTCTGCTTTTCATTTCGATCGCGAGGAAATAAAACAGTAGTATAACATGGTCATTTTTAACAATTTTAGCAAATTTGAAGAAATTAATAAACGCACGAAAAAACAAGACCTGTTTCTGGCCGCTTTTTCTTAATCTTACGACATTGATATTAGGTTTGGTCTCCAGACCTATACAGCCTACTATTAATTTTATTATATTATATATATATATATATTATATATAAATTTTATTATATATATATATATATTAAAATACGGTAGGTTATTTAATTAATGAAATATATATATATATATATATATATATATATTTCATTATTTTAATTTAAATTTTAATATCTTTTATGTCTTAAAAACACATGAGGCAAATAAATTAAAGTACATATTATAAAATAACAAATTCTATCTCTGAACTTTTATTGTGTTTGGCTGTATGGCTCATTTTCTTTGCCTTAACATATATACATTTATGAGTAGATACGTTTATGCACTTGTGCACAAAAATAGATTTTGTGCAGCCTATATCGTGCACAAATAAGCAATTTCAGAGCATGAGAAGTGAAAATATAATATCTTCAATTTTAACAACAAGAGTAGGGTTGTCGTCTACGGGATCATGCAGTCACCATATTTTCGACTTTCCTCGACCATGTTTTAGGGAAGGGAGGTTGGGTCTTAATATCTATGGTTATAAACCGTATTGTTGTGAATGAATATACGTTCGATTCGTCACTTAAAGTGAAACATATCGTATGGTATTTGCGATAAAATTTGTCCTTATTAAGTTTCCTCATGTGTTGTAAACTGATCTCTAGTCATGTTTATTGGATTTAGGATATTAAAAATGTACTAAGTATTTCAGTATTCATAATCGCTCAATACAGCATCCCAAGGAGTAGATCTCAAAATGAACACGGACAAGACGAAGATCATGTCTAATGCCCATATTGCACCTACTCCCGTAACAGTTTGGAACTGTACGAGTACGTCTACCATGACTAATAATCCAGTTGGGTAGGTCTAATTTTGGGAAAGAGATCAAGAAAGAGAGAAAGACTCGTCGAATCCAAGTCGGATGGGCAGCGTTCAGGAAGCTCCGTAAAATCTTCTCGTCCAAAATACCACAGTGTCTGAAGACGAAGGTTCTCAACCAGTGTGTGTTGCCAATTATGACATACGGAACGCAGACGTGGTCGCTAACTATGGGCCTTATGAGGAAGCTCATTGTTGCTCAGCGGGCAATGGAGAGGGCTATGCTCGGAGTTTCCCTGCAAGATCGGTAGGAGAACCATAGTTACCGACAAAGCCCAGATGGTTGCGAAACTGAAGTGGCAGTGGGCAGAGCATATAGCTCGACGGATAGATGGCCGTTGGGGCAGTAAAGTCCTCGAATGGCGACCACGTACCGGAAGACGTAGTGTTGGTAGGCCCCCCACAAGATGGACTGACGATCTGGGCAAGATCGCCGGAATAGGTTGGGGTAGACGTCCACGGCTGGACTTTTATCCAGCAGTGGACGTCTTTCGGCTGAAATGATAATGTTTTTGAATTGCTTGATATTCAAAAAAGAAAATTAAAAAGACATTTTTAAACAAATTACTGAAGTGAAGACTTGTTAAGTCGCGCTGAGCTCTATTTTATGGGTATCGAATGATACTTTTTTTTATGGAAAAGGAGGATAAGCGAGTGTACGGGTCACCTGGTGTAAAGTGATCACCGCTACCCAGATTATCTTGCAACACTAGGTGCGTTGCCGGCCTTTAAGGAAGGTGTACGCGCTTTTTTTTATGGTACCCATGTCGTGTCGTCCCGGAAACACCGCACAAGAAAGCTCATTCCACAGCTTTGTAGTACGTGGAAGAAAGCTCCTTGAAAACCGCACTGTAGAGGACACATCCAGATAGAAAGGATGATATCCTAACTTGTGGCGTGTCGTGCGGAGGTGGAGCTGTCACGACTTCTTGGCCATCCTGTGGATTTTGTATAAGTAAATTAATTATACAGCATAGTTTTTTATTTGAAATTTGAAAAATTTATTCTTTTTCACATCACAAACAGAGACTTAATATATTTATGTATTGTATCGATGTAATAGAATACATAAGATAAATTACTTCAGCCAGGTTTCCTAACGCAATGAATAATATTTCGTTCAAAAAACTGATATCTTACATCACGTAATAGTGCGAAAAGTGATACTTTATCAGTTGATTCATAATAACCTGTGTAGATAGTATGTACTTAAACAAGCATGTTTTATCTTTCGTAGGAAATGTGCGTGTACCGAATGCTCCAGTGAAAAATTCCACTAACTTAATCTTGCGGGAACGTCTTTAACAATTTGTTAGTTTGTTTTAGTTGTTAGTTTAAAAAAAATCAGAGCGGTTGACCTTCTCCCGTAGATATTTTTTTTGCATTTGATGACCTCATATAACGTCCCATTGAGTTTGATCCACTACTTATTGGCCAGCCTGTATAATAATATATACATACATTTTATGTACATAAAAAATGAACGTTTTTGTTTCAAGGATTTTTATTTTCTCACATCGGTTGTAGTAAAATTACACGTGTGTAAGTTGCAACAATGTTTTGTAATTAAAAGAGTGGGTGAACCGCATTTCGGAAGTTCTCAATTCCATCGTTAAGTGTAGTAATTGACACAAACAGGAAAAAGTGTTTCATGATATTATTGAAGTTATAATAATAAATAATTAATTTATCGAAGATTACTACAGGGAAGGAAACACAATTGATAATTGCTACAACGATTAAAATTATTCATCAGTAGAAAAAAAATTGAGCCGCGAGGTCACGGGGTAGCCTCTAGCGGATGTCAAAAAACATTGATTTAATTTTTCTTTTTTGCATATTTGTGATTTTATGTTGGGTGCCTACAATTGCATAAATGCATTAGGCACATGACAGTTCTAAAGATAAACCAGCCATGCTGGTCTCCTTTTTTTATGGAAGATGAGGACAAGCGAGGGTACGGGCCGCCTGGTGTTAAGTGATAACCGCTGCCTACATTCTCTTGCAACACCTGTGGAAGTACAGGAACGTTGCCGGCCTTAAGAGAGGGTTGAAGCGCTTTTTTTAAAGGTCCCCATGTCGTATCGTCCCGTAAACACCGCTCAAGGAAGCTTATTCTATAGCTTTGTTGAACGAAGAAAGTTCTCAAAGTCATGCTGTCGTCTTACGACGTGAGCACGAACGGGCCAGACTCGCCCGGATGTAGTACCACCCTCGCACAGAATATCGGCGTGAAGTAGCGGCCTAGTGCCGGTATGTTTCGCTTCATAGGTTAAGGACTCCGGTTCGGCTCCGCTTCATCTGTGCTGTGCATGCTGTGGAGAATGTGGAGTTTTGCAATATCATTGGAATCCATTCCAATTTATACGCCGTCCACCACCACATTAAGATGGCTTAGCGGGTCTTGTTTTTACTTACGGAAACGAAGACATGTACTATTAAATAACTACTATTTAATAACATTTAATTTTTTACTGTGTTTGTACTATGGATCAAGGTTCTGAAATAAAGTATTATTATTATTATAGGTACCTACTTTATAAAATGTTGAATTATCACTTGAAATTGTATTTTAATAAAATATTATATTTAAATATACAAATATTAAATTTCGTTAACATTACATTTATGACCAGGTGCTTTATCTACCTAAGTAGTGGCATTTTATGATTTATCATTTCATTTAATCTGCGGAAATAAGGTACGTGGAGAGGGTCTTGAATCTTTATTTAATTAGACTCCTGTTTTTTAATGGAAGACGAGCAAAAACTATACTACGTAAAAGTTATCTGGTGGTATATGACGAGACCCACGCTTACACCAGAATCACAAAGCTTTGCTTACACTTAACATATGAATCACGAAACCCGAAATCAAATTGGTACGTGGTGGGCGAGGATCGAACAGAGGGTCCGTAGTGAGAATCAGCCGTTCCACCTATTGCGTCGATTAAGGAATGCAAAGGCATTAATCTATGCATTGTAAATCCAAATGGCACCTGTTATAACATAACATTCAATCATATATTTTTTTCTTTCAGCGATGACAGAGAAGGAAATTGAAGATAAGAAGTTGTACGTGGAGGAGTTGAAGCACTGGATAGAAGGACAACCCCATTTGCCGAATATAGGTGATCTTTTTTATTTGTTTTTTACAAGTCGTACGTATTACATATATATAATATTTTATACAAGAGGCAGCAGTAGTATCGGCAACATTCGAATATATTATCCGCAGTATAAATATCTTTTATCCTATTCGGCCTCATTTTGAATATTGCTGATTTTTTTATGATTACGGTTAATTAGTTCAACTCGTGTGTTTATTTAATGTCCCCATTAGAACCTCTGGTGTTGCAAGAGAATGTGGGCGGCGGTGATCACTTAACCCGTCCCGTACAAAAATATGAAGATGTCGTTTCATTTCTGATGGGCCACTTGCTGGTTCCGTTTGTTAATGTTCAAAACTTTTAGTTGTGTTGCTTTTTTTGATGATCGTATTAAACACACTATATAAGGCGTTACTTATCTTATTCTACTGTTTTTATCTCATAACTAATATCTATATAAAAACAGCTAACGACAGATAATTTTATATACATTTTGTTGTTAAACCATAACATTACTTACATTATTATAATATCTTATCTTTTTTGCATTGCATTTGTAAATTTCAAGTATTTTATCATTAGGTATATGACGTTTGACAAATCCAGAGTTGCTTGCGGGTTGAATATCTTTTTCGATAACTTTAAAACTGTTTTAAACCCATTTTTATCGCAGTTAACCACAATATGAATAGTGTTTGACTTGATAAGATAAATTTATAGCCTAACATTTTAGAAAAAATCTTATTTATTCAATTTTATAGGAATCTAGTTAAATCCGGCCACGCTTCATGGTATCTCTCTTATTCTATCATAAAAGCGACGTTGTGAAAAGCCCTGTCTTGCTTCACTGTGGCACCTTATTCTAGCATACGTCACTTACGTTGTCAAGACCCGGTCATACTACTTCTGTTTCATATTCAAATGGTACCTATAATAAAAAAGGTAACAATGTTGTGCCGCTCAGGATTCTTGAAAAACCCAATATTCTGAGCGGAACAACAACTGCACTCGTCACCTTGAGACATAAGATGTTAAGTCATTATATACATATATACTTTGTATCATTATGATCATTATATATATATATGATATAAAATGATCATAGTGATACAAAGTTTTATAATTATTTTAAATTTTATTCGTATACATATTACTTATGAAATAATGCGTCAATTACCTACTGCTTTTGATCTTGTTGATAATACAGTGCGACTCCTGCACATTTTCAAAAACTCAATCAACGGAATTGCTGGATCCAATGTAAAATTTACATTATACCTCTAAAATGCATATTATGAAGTCCTTGTACATGTTGCTAGGATAACACAAGATTTCAGCCGCTACTAATGACATTACTATCACCGCTACCATAATATTTAGGTTCTCCTGTTGTCTATGTAATAATACGTCGAGCGCATGACATCAGAAAATATTAAGGTATACTCGCATCACACATAAAACAATCTCTTCTTTAACTATGATCGCCTGGTATCAAAACATTGTACATCGCCGGCTGAATCCTATACATTTACCTGTTTGTATCTCCATCGTCTGGCTTTTTCGTTTCATCGAGTTTCAAATCACATCGATTCTAAAGAAGTTTCACTTCAAAAAGTTTCTACTGAATTAAAACAAAATTCAACCAAGTGTTATAAGAGCTTTGATAGTTTAAACAAACATATCCAAACATTATAACGATTCCAATCCATTTTTTGCAGAAGATTTTGCTTTGTGCCTTTCTTAATTTGAATGCGTTAACAAACTTCTACAAAAAAACTGCACAAGACAAGGCCAGGACCGGTTTTGACTTCACATAAAATATTCGTTGTTAAGAATTTAAATCTATAAATAACTCTTTATCCGTTAATAATTATAGGCAAGAAGCAAGTGCACATAATACCAGGTAAATGGCTAATTCACAGTTGTCAACATTAACTGGAAGATTGAAAGACCGCAACAATGAATATAATCTATCAATAAACAATACAATAATTCAATCTCAGCAAGAAGTTGCTACTGCTTTTGAGAATTTTTTTTCTGAGATTCCAGTTTCTATCACAAACACTCTTGTCTCCTCCACCAGTGTTGCTGAGTCACTTCTTCTAGAAAATGTTATAGAATGTCAACAAAGTTTCAATTTTAGTTTTGTTAGCCCTGGAGAAATAATTAAAACGTTTAAATCTCTAGACATGAAAAAAACTGCTGATATATGGGGCATTTCTGTAAAAATAATAAGTTCAATAATTGATGTCATAGCACCATATCTTGCAATAGTCTTTAATAATTGTATTAATCATGACGTGTTTCCTGACCTTCTGAAACATAGCAAAATTACACCAATATTTAAATCGGGATGCTCTTCTGACCCGAACAACTATCGTCCTGTGTCGGTTTTGCCGACCCTTAGTAAAATTTTTGAAAAAATAATTTTAAGCCAAATGCTTACTTACTTTAACTCTCATAAGTTACTTCATTTGAAACAATTTGGCTTTACTAAGGGACGTTCAACAACGGATGCAGGTGTTGGGCTTATCAAGAATATTTTTGATGCCTGGGAGGAATAGCAGAATGCTCTTGGTTCATTTTTCATTGGTCATCTTCTGTGATTTATCTAAGGCTTTTGATTGGGTTCAACATTCAACGCTGGTCAGGAAGCTATGTCACTATGGCATAAAGGGAACTGTGCTCGATCTTCTGATTTCATATCTAAACAATAGAATTCAGGAGGTCGACGTAAATGGCAGGAGATCTCCTGGGACTCCTCTCAGTATGGGGGTACCACAAGGGTCTATTTTCGGACCGTTCCTCTTCCTAATCTGTATAAATGATCTTCCTAATCTTATAGAGAAAAAACATAAGGTAGTATTGTTTGCGGACGACACTTCACTGATTTTCAAAGTGAAAAGAAACCAAGCTATGTATGACGAAGTGAACGATATTCTATCTGACATCATGTAATGGTTTAGCTCGAATAACCTGTTGTTAAATAGTAAGAAAACTAAATATATAAAATTTACCGTACCAAATGTCAAAAATGTTGATGTAAGTGTTTTGTTAAACGGAGAGGTGATAAAATCGATGGAATCTGCTAAATTTCTTGGCATTACTCTGGATTCCAAATTACAATGGGGATATTGAAGAATTGGCGAACAGACTTAGTTCTGCAGCATACGCGGTTAAAAAGATTAGACAATTAACTGACATAGATACGGCGCAAAATTCAAAGAAATTAACATCTTGACTGTTGCTTCTCAATATATTCTTGATAATGTAATGTATGTTCATAGGCACATAAGTGAATTTGCCAGAAACTGTCATAACCATAATGTTAACACCAGGAACAGACATAAGCTTATAATGCCTACTACTCGACTAAGTCGAGTTAACAAGTCTTTTGTGGGGCGATGTATATGCTTTTACAACAGCACCCCAGAGAATGTTCAAAACAAAAGTATTACGTTATTCAAAATAATTTTTAAAAAACGTTTATGTAGTAAAGGTTACTATAACACACATGACTTTCTTAATGATACCACAGATTGGGAATGGAGCGACCGCCCTCAGGCTATTAAATTATAAGTTTAACTGTACAATGTTACTTTGTTACTTTGTAAATGTTACTTTAATTGTAAAACATATTCTTGATGAAAAGAAAAAGCCCGCTGAGTTTGTTGCGCCCATTCTTTTCAGGCCTGAAGCATTCATTTTGGAATGGGTGGTAGTTTTTTGACTTTCAATAAGTGATTTCACATCCTATTTTGAATAAAAATATTTGAATTTGAATAACAATCATCATTCAGGTTGACAAACTTGCTATAATTATTGTCCATTAGAACTAGAATCTATATATTTCATTTGTCTTATTTTTAATCGTAATCTTTGAAGAGGCTACGAAAACACGTGTTTCGTATGAACGTTATACCATAAGCCACTTTGTGAAATCAAATACTGGATGCAGTATCCAAAAGCGATACCACTTTTTCAAGCTTAGAGCATATCCCACATCAGAGACACGAAACTTATCATTGACGAACGGTATTACAGTTGACAATAACCCTTTTCCTCACTCGAAAAAAAAAAATAAAAACAACACATCTTCAAAATGAAGTTCAGAGTCAGTAGTAGCCATATTTTAAGCGATAGCTGTAGCAAATATTCAGCTTTAGTTGCACGAGTCAAGGTAACTTTACTCGTTATGTCAGCAAAAAACGTCTCAAAAACACGAGCTACCACATTTTTATCATTAATTTCTGTACTCTTTACATTTTTAAGGTCATATCTTTATTATTATTAGTGTTAACTCTACCATATTCAGTATTAATAATATTCCATACTGTCTTAATTGTCCGAATTTTTTAAATCTTGTAATCTTTATCTTGTATCCGTCTTTGTTGACTTGTTTCTCTCTACTACGTAATTAATTATAATAATTGTTTTTTTTTCATAAACATACCCCCTTATTCATAATGGTCCGCTAACTTTAAACAGCCGCTTAGGAGTGCTTTTTCTCATTCTGACTTAGGTCAATAGAAGAAGACAGAGTGAGAATTAGCAATGCTTTAAGTTAGCAGATTATTATGAATAAGAGCATAGTGTTAACACAGTCTTTCAAAGTTTAAAAAATGAGAAATGCTAATTACGCTTTAGGTGTCTATATGTGTATGGTAGTGGGAGGCTCCTTTTCACAGGATGCCAGCTAGATTATGGGTACCACACCGCTGCCTATTTCTGCCTTGAAGGAGTAATATGTAAGCACTGTGTTTCGGTCTGAAGGATGCCGCAGCTAGTGAAATTACTGGGCAAACATCTTATGTCTCAAGGTGACAAGCGCAGTTGTAGTGCCGCCCAGTATTTTTGGGTCTTAATATCCTAATCGGCACTGTATTGTTATGGGTAGGGAGTATCAATGATCATCAGCTCAACGTCCTGCTCGTCTCGCCCCCTTATTTTCACAAATAAAATACGTATTAGGATTCAATGGCCGTACCTATAGTTCGGCTGGTTTGATTTAGAAGATTGATGTTTTGCAGCTTCTTCGCAGCCGTGTATTTGATCTAATAATCGGAATATATTTTAAATGTTACAGAAGACAAGATGCTCTTGCGATTCGTGCACAGTTGCTACTACGACATTGAAAGAGCGAAGGGTGCCCTAGAACTGTTCTGCAATTTAAGGACATTAGCACCAGAGCTGCTCACTAATAGAGACCCTTTATCACAACAAATGCAAAGTGTTTTGAGTTGGATGTAAGTATTGTGGGAATTATTGAAAAATATTATGTTTTACATCGAGGCTGGTTATGTCGGGTCCACATATACCGAACGACGGCGAAAGAAAGCTGTGAAAGGAACGAGGAAGAGTAGAAGAGAGTGAAAGAGATGGGAGACTTCGTAGTCTTTCATTCGCCGGTGTTCTTTGTAAGTGGACAAGGTCTTTCGAAGAGTGCTCATCTCTGTAAGCCTACATAATAAGCGCTGTGTTACACGTCGCGGGTACACTGCTGTGAATCGTATGAGCTACCTTAACTCTAATAAGTAGGTTCTCGCTTAATTTATAAGAAGATACCTAAACAACGTCAGAAAAGACATTAAAAATATGTATTTCCTCTGGTATTGCAATAGCCAATAGTGGCGATGGTCACTCACTTTTGTGGACTGCCAAGATTTTCGTCCTGCGCTATGAGTCTTAAAATATACGATTCAAAATATTTTAACTTTTTAATCAGTTGCTCGGTTTCTATCATTTTAATTATATTTAACATATTGTAATGACTGTTTATTCAGCTCATTGTCTTTATAAAGAAAAGTTTGTTTACATGGACTTCAAGTTTGTATACAAGTAATTGGTAGTTTTTAAATTTGGTAACAGAGAGAACTGGTATATAAAATAATTAATAGTTTTATTTTTGAATTCGTGAGCAGTAAAGCTGCTGATAGTAAAGTAAATAAGTGACACATTTATATTTTTTCCAAGTAATAGATTCCTAACACAATTTTTGTCCTAAGTAACTGTAGTTAACTACATTTACCCAGAAAAACGGTTTATTTCACAAGAATGTCGATTCTAGTCAATAAAAGAAATGTGTTAGAAAAAATAAAATATTACTGTACTAAAAGTGCTTGTTCAATAGTTGCCAAATATAGAATACTATTTTCAAATGTAAATATTATTTTCATCTATTTTCAGTAACGTGGCTCAAATTAACATATCAAAAAACAGATGCCTTTGGCTTTGGCAGTTGGATGATCCAGGACTAGTAAAGTACGATTATCTTTTAGATGCGAAGTTCTTCTTTCTCTCTACCGATGCCTACTTTCTGGATTCATGCCATCTTCCTGATGCTGACGTGGTCGTACTAGATGCACACGATATAAGCTTAAAGTTCATCACAAAGTTCAACTTGTCTCACGCAAGAAAACTGTCAAAATATCAAGAGGTAACATTTTAAATTGATACAAATTTCTAGTCAAAAGGAGACCATTCATATTTTGTACTAACTTGGGCCCAAAATCAATAAAGTGCTGGCCAATAAAAAAAAATATCAAATTATTGGCTTCATTAATCTGATTATTTCATAGTAAGTTACCAATATCAATTAGTCAATATTATGTACTAGCTGACCCGACAGACGTTGTTCTGTTCATTATAAAAAAAAAACCTCGTGGGGGTGGATTTTTGTATCGAATGGTGGATTTCGGATGATCGTAAAATCCGTTCTTAGCTGACCTCTACTCGGTGAAAAGAATATTCCTACCAATTTTCAAGTCTTTAGCTCTAATAGTTCCAGAGATATCGTGATGAGTGACTATATACGTGGAAATCTCTTATATAAATATAGATAATAATAGTAAACGAGGGTAGGTATGATATTCTCATACATTTTTCAAAGAAAAAGAAATGTTCCGATTTGAAAAACTGTTTTTGTAATCACATTCACAAATCATCCGTAATATAATATCCAATATTGCACATAGATGTGTAACATATGACATAGACCAATACAGTTTTAATAAGGTTTTTATTGATATTACGAGTTTCAAAGTCAAAGTAAAATAAACTTTATTCAATTAGGCTTAAACTAAGCGCTTTTAAATCGTCACTACAAATATTTCTTTTAAATTACCGAATTAACCATATGTAAGTAAAAAGTTGAGCTCGTAAGAACATACAAGAAACACAACAGCCACTCTTTTCAATCAAATAGACTATTTTACAGTGGCTGTAATATACATAACAAATTAGTTTGTAAGGTGCTGCATCCAATATATGAATCGTGTTTAAATTATATAAATTATATCATAAAAAGTAATAATGAATTAACTGTTTAAATATAAATTTTCGTATATTGGATGCATCAAACTTTACGGCTTGAATTCATTGTTTGTTTAGGGATGCTTCGTGAATACTATACTCAATAACTCTTGTGTTTATAAGTATTACTTTTTTTTTTCTTTTTTTGACTTACTCGTGTAAGCCTTTCAGTTTTTGACATTTGAGTATTTTTGCTGCGTCACTTTGCATATATTGTAATTGAAATGATTTGTAAAACAATTAAAATGTAAATCTTGACTTAAAAGAGTGGCAATGAGTTTCTTGCTACTTCTTCACATTAGCTCAACCCTTTACGAAGTAGCGGTAAATTCAATAAGAAACAATATTTTTATTTTTTTGACATTCATAAGTGTCATTTCCGTGACCTACATGAATAAAGTGTTTTTGAATTTGAATTTGAACAAATAGAAGTTTATGCTCACTAATATGTTATGTAATCCGGATCCTCCTAGCTGGATGATGTCTAGCATTAGGTTCCACTTAACACTTAATTCTTTGTCTAAACAGATAACAAACAGGACCACAAGTCTACCACTGATATACATAATATTAATTGTATAATATACTAGCTGACCCAGCAAACGTTGTATTGCCGATATTAAAATCGCGCTACAAAAGTAACTGTTGATCGTAGATTGGTGAAAATTTTATGTTGTATGTATTTTTTAATGCTGACTCATAATCAAACAAATTTAAAAAAAATGTCAAAAAATTTAAGAAAATATATTTCGTGTGTAAAAAAAATTTTTTTTAAAGAATCTGAAAATAGTATACAAATGATAAGGACAATAACCTTAATAGTTTGAAAATGTTTATTTTCGTTGGCTGGTACTTTAGATTTTGAGCCCAAATTGAATGGTTTCATTTAACAACTAAGAACTTAATCTACCAATGTCGTCTTGGCCAGTGTCGTAGCGTGCCTTGGTGGGGCCCCGTATAAAAAATTGCTTGGGGGTCCTTATGAAGGGTAAAGATTTCTCACAAAAGAAAAATCATATTCTAAACAATTCAAATTAAATATACAATCTCCTTGTCTTTTTTTCGGCAAGTAGCAAAAGTTTTTATTAATTTTTGCTTACGCACGTCGGGGGCCCCCGTGACCCGGGGGTATGTGTATAGGAATGGGAGTATGTGCGTAAGTGCGTATATAATGGATACGACAGATACGGCGATAGGTGCGTCCCTGGTCTTTGCACACAACAATACTGTAGCAAGGTGTGTGAATTCAGCCCTGTTTTTTTAGTGAAAGAGCACGAGCGAGCGTACGGCCCTGTGGCATGTAATCTCTGCCGCCTACACTCCCTTGCAGCCCTAGAGGAAGCACAGTTGTACGCGCTTTTTTTGAAGGTTTCATGTCTTTCTTGAAACACCGCACCAGAACTTTTTCTACTAAGGTTTTTTTTAAGGAAAAGGAGGACGAAAGAGCGTAAGGGTCACCTGGTATTAATTGATCGTGGCCGCCCACGTTATCTTGTAACACCAGAGGAATTACAAGAGCGCTGCCGGCCTTAAAGGAAGGTCTACGCGCTTTTTTTGGAGGTACCCATGTCCTATCGTCCCGGAAACACCGCACAAGGAAACTCATTCCACAGCTTTATAGTTATTGGAAGAAAGTTCGTAGAAAAATTCCTTGAAAAACGCACTACGGTTCGGATTCGGATGTTGACGATGACATCCAAGTTTGTGGCGTATCATGCGAAGGTAGAGTAGGGCGAAAGTCAACGAAATGTCAATCAACTCTTCGGAACACTCCTCGAAATAAAGTTTATGCAAACCCGACAAGTTTGTAGGACATCAAGAGTATATCTCAGCTGATTCCTCTATTAAATAGAAAACTATTTCCAGGAAGCGATACCCGTAAGACTGACACAGATTCACGTAATCAACGCTCCGACCGTCATTGATAAAATATTTGGACTGATGAAGCCATTGCTCAAGAAGGAGTTGACTGACTTGGTGAGTTGCTTAGTTTTGTTTTCGGATAATTAGTCAATCTTCTGACGCTGAACTAGTCTCAAACTAATATGTTATAACGAATTAATAAATTCTTCTCGGAGAGTGCGTTCGAATGGGTGAAACGGCTGAGCTGAAACCGTTAAATTATTTTTTGCATATATGCGAGAACACAAGTTGTATAAAATTCCATTTCTCATATGATTTAAAAGGTAGAACATATGATTAATAAAATATTCATTGTGTACGTATCTTTCAAATTCAAATATTTTTATTCTAAATTGGATTTAAAATCACTTATTGAACGTCACAAAGTACCACCCATTCAATATAGACGGCCTCAGACCTGAGAAGAAACTCAGCGGTCTCTTTTATAATAAAGATATGGATTACAATCTAATATCGTACAATAAACATTTATTCTCTCTATCTATAGATATTTAATAAAATTAACTTATTTAAATCACTAATTGAGACCTAATTAATGTACTCAATAGGGCGGTTATAATGTTTTATGCGGAATAATTGCCGATATCCGGCTGTAACGCGGTATGATTTAATGCGGTAGGTACATAACCTAAACTATAAAATTCTAAAAGCCTCAAATCCGGCTCGAAGGACCACAAATATGGTTGCGCCAGGGAATTTAAAGTGGACTGTATTAATAAGAGGGGCGGTACTCAGGTGAACAGAACAGGAATCATTGAAGTAAAGGGAATAGCTGGTACTCACCTCTTCTGCAAGATCCTGGGTTCTTCTATATTCGCCTGAGTGTGCTGGCGAACCACAATATATATATCGCGGGACACTTAACGAAGAAATCACTACGATCTCACGGCGGCAAATCAACAGGAATTGAGGATTTCCTAGATTTATGCTTAAATGTTGCGGGAGCTCAACCTTCGCGTGCGGTTACTTCACGGAATGTGTGTTACGCCATACGACTATAGATGTCGCGGTTCGCGGTTTATTCTTAACTTGTACCGGCTAAGTTGCTAGGATAAAAGTGTAAGGGGTTAAGGAAAGGGTTTTGTGTTATTTGGACAATTGGCGTTACCAGGTAGTATCGCTTATTATTAATTTATATATGGTGTGGCTTAGGTTTATTATAAATTACAATAATTTTATTATTAATAAAATTAAGATTTGCTGTTTTCACAAAACACTTTTTACCTAATTTCTGTACTGCTACAGGTGCAAATCCCATGTAAAGACAACTTTTAAAGTAAGTTATAACTAAAAGTTCCAGCGTGGAACTAACGCAGCAGAAACAGTTCGCAGTATGAATGTTGTGTTTGAAGAATTCTATTACTTTCCATAAGTAATTTAGACATGGTACTTCCAATAAAAAATAATTAATTTAATTACACATGTCAAACGCCTGGAACAATGCATGAATAAAATACTATTATATTTTTAAGGTTTTGGTTCAGTTCCGAAGTCAATTTATTTTTATGTTAAGCATGATCTATACCAACATCCAGGGTAAGCTCCTCATCATGCAACTCTTTATCGGTCATCAGAAGAACTGCACATGTATGACATATGGCTAATATTACTCAAGATGTAGCTATGGAACTCATCAGCCGTTAATAATATAGATGAAAAATAATTTAAAAAAACATTCACAAGAAAAAATAATACCCGCTCATTACTTTTAATGTGGTACCAAATATAAAAGGTATTAATCGCGTTACCAGCAATAAAAAATCATTAAATATCTATATGCAGTAATCTCCCCTATCACGTACGCTTATAACACTTAATAACGCGATGGCAATAGTCCAGTAGTGTATATATACTTACATATTTCTGTACTGTGGAATTTATATTATTTGTACAGTTGTGCATAATTAGCAATCGTGTTTTTACAATATTGAATTATTTTATTAAATTGGTGTATTAAAAACCTTAATAACATAGTAAAACTAGGCAAACAATTGGAAATACTTGTTACGAATTGTGATTAATTATTATTACTATTATTATTTCCAATTACGACTCTAAAAATCGCGTTATACGGTAATATTTCTCTCACCCGTTTTCCATTAACGCGGAGCCACTCTATCGCGTTGTAAGGGGGTTTCAGTAGTTATAAATGGAGTGCCGTTGTTTCTGTTGGGTTATAGCTTATACTGCGAAAACTAATATACCGATCGATATCGATCGATAGTGCTTCCGCCATACGACGCAGCGTGTTTTAGAGATGGTTTTACTATATGGTATGTTAGTAATTACTTATCCGGAACATATATTTTTTTATTTAGAAATACCTACCTATATTTTCGCAATACAAATAATTCAGCCAATTACATTTCATTACATAATCTGACAATTGATACAATGAGCGGGCGCGGGGTACTTAATTTATATGGCAGAACAACGTTAGCCGGGTCAGCACTTGTATATAATATTATGTATTGAAAAATATCTTATAGAGAGCTTACTTAGATTACCTACTCTTCATGTTTCTATGCATTTGTATATCTATATAGAAAATACTTAATAACGAAATATTTTTCCCAGATTCACTTTCATACTCCAAATTCAACAACTATATTCAAGTATTTTGATAAAGAAGACTTGCCAGAGGACTTTGGAGGTACTCGGCCATCTATGAAAGAACTGGCCAAAAACACTGAATCATTACTGATGAAGTGGCGGTAAGACTTTTTAGAATCAATCTGTATTTATGAATTTAAATAAGTCTTCAAATCATTAATATATTTATTTTATGGAGAGTATTTAAATGAAAACAATTTTTGACTATTTAAACAGTCAAAGCGTAGTATTCTTGAATTTTTTTATGAATCTACCTTAAGTATTTTATATAATTGAATAAATTAAATTAATCTACCGCATCATGTGTAAAGGAGCCTCCCACTGGGAGCTTTATCAACTAGAATAGAGGCCCTTGCTAGCTCTATATCGAATAGAAAATAAATATCGTAATATATCGCTATATTTATATCTTTTATTGCAGAGATGAACTAAAAAGTGACGACCTCTGGAAAGCATTGCCAATTGAAAAGAAGAAATCAAACAACACGCCTGCTGTTTCGTCGTTCAGATCTTTAGCTATAGATTAGGATATTTTATAACTCAATAATGGGACCATCTTACAATATTGATCTGTTAGATATAATCATTGTTCTGTATCTCGTTTCACTGAAACAGTCTGTTGGTTGATAGGTGATAAATATAAATACAGAAACACTTCCCTATAACGCAGTGTTTATGCGTTATAGGAGTCTTTGCCTATAACGTGTTTTTACGAAGTCGTAATTTGTAATAACAATATAATTAATCAAAATTCGTTTCAAGTTTTTTCAAGTGTTTGCCGAGTTTTACTATTTTATTAAGGTTTAACACACAACTTAAATAAAATAATTTAATTTTGTAATAACGTAATTAACACATGTGCAAAGCAACGTGAAGCTTATGTAACTGTACAAATCATTATAAATTTCACAGTTCAGAAATACATACATAAATAGTCATACGAGATATGGAAATCGCGTAATATAAAAACGCGTTATAGGAGGGATTAGTGTATAGGAGGAACGCAGTAGGGAGGTACGGTGCCGGTGTCAATAGGAGAAAAAAAATCGCAATAGATTTGAATTAAGTTAAGAAACCCTGATTCGCCATTTCTATGATATTTTATGATATTTACAAAATCAGCAATGGAAAATTAGAAGCTGCGAATCCAGAAATAAATCAATTGCTTCTACTACTCTTATAAGTAAGTAAGGATGAAGGTATCCTTGACTCATAAATGTTATCTCAGTATTGTTAGCGACACAACCGCTGGGACTACCCTTTAGCATATTATGTCGTTAGCAATAAAGTTTTTTACTGTTGTCTAGATCAGGGGTGCTCAAGCTTGAACTGCTGGCGACCTACCTCAAAATTGTAGGCTACTGTCGATCGACTCTGAAAGGCTTCAAGTATGTGTGAAGAAGAATTGTCGTCTAGTAGAGTGTCACGATGACATAGATATTAGATTTGCGCATAATAATATGCATTTTTTTTTGTCAAGGTAAATGTGGGTCTGCTCTAGAATGTCAATGAAAAAACTCGTAACTATTCAAAATTGCGAGTTTATTGGTTCTTACACAACAAACGCGTTTTAGTGTCTAAAGTTCTAATCTTAACTAAAGAATGACTTTGGATGTTGAATCTGCATGCCCTGAACATACTTTTCAAAAGATGGTAGGTACGTAATTACCAATGTTAGTTACCTAAAACAAAAATCTGTGAAAAGTTCTATATCGGATTTTTTTCTCGAGATGGACTCAAAAAGCGAGCAAGTGATCGACCGTTTGATCACCCCTGCTCTAATGGATACAATAGTTGTGTCTATTTTTAAGATTAAAACAGGTGATCTGCACTGAGACTGCTGTAACGTGCCTGTCACGCGACAGACGCCGCTATTGTCAGCCTAAAGAACTTACTACTCGTACTAGCTGTCACTACACAACACACGTCACACGTCACACGTCAGTATATTATGCTTGTTAGACCTTGGCCGCGCTTTTAACTTGATCAATTAAAACGAACTCTGTAACGTGGGGCGATGCATCATCTAGCGGTAGGTCAGAATGTGGAGGCGGTCACCTTTCCTGATCTTACTAACTTAACTAAAGAGTGACTTTGGCTGTTGAATCTGCATGACACTGACACACGTGTCCTGAGCATACTTTTCATAAGATTGTACGTAATTACCGATTTTAGTTATCTAAAAAAATCTGTGAATAGTTCTCTATCGGATTTTTTTCTCAAGATCGACTAAAAAAGCACTCGCCATCGACACGTCTATCGTGATCTATCATTTGTGCACCCCTGGTGTAGATCATTCTTTTTCGATATTCTTTTATTGTTTTATCTGGTTAGTATAGGTATCACCGACAGTGCCCTGTGTTTTACTGTGCCGGATACTCCCCGAGGTCAAGAGGGACTTCAGAGGTTTGATAACTTCCTTGAGGAATTGGGATGAGAAGATTATCCGTCCACCCCACATATATAGATAGGTACACAGTGGTCTTCGAGTTGGGGTAAATAGCCCGTGATTCCCTGATACAGGAATTCATATGGAAATCTATAGGAAGGTATACCTAATGGTTTACCACAATTTGTTAGCACAGTTATTAATGTCGCATTTATATAACTATGAAATAGCCGTCCAATCGTGGACATACTCGGCTGTGATTTGTGTTTGTTAAAATCTGGATGCTTTTTTCTCAATATATTTTCTATAACAGTAATGCATAAATTATGGATAAGAAAATAATGTATATTTTGTTCGTGAACTATTTATGGATCAATAAATACCTATTCGCGGTATCTCACTGTGACCAGACCATTTTATATTACTAATATATTATACTCTGTAATATAAAAATTGTAACTAGGTAATTATCATAATATATATTTTATAATCAACAAAAAATTTGCATTATTGCATGCGGTAGACCGTAGACCTGAGAACTGGTTAGTTGGAATTGTAAATCCTTTCGCCAATATATCTGGTTCTTAAGGTCTGTGTTGATCATGATTGTAAAAAGTTTATGCCGTACTTAGATTCTCACTTATTTATGGGGATATGTACAGGAACAAGCAGACTACCCACATACTATTAAGCATCACAAAATGACCGCAAGTTTATCATTCCACGAAATGCACAGGGCCAGACTGCCTCAAGCACATCACAGTCCGCCTGTCACTCGTACAAGTGTCAACTTAATATCATCATCATCATCATCAGCTGGAAGACTTCCACTGCTGGACAAAGGCCTCCCTCAAAGATTTCCACGACGATCGGACCTGCACTGCCCTCATCCAACGTATTCCGTTTCCATCTTTTGGGAGCCTACCTAGTGGTCTGTGTATGCCGGTACGTGGTCGCCATTCGAGGAACTTACTGCCAAAACGGTGGTTTGTCCGTCAAACTATGTGCCCTGCCCACTGCCACTTCAGTTTCGCAATCATTTGGTTCTCCTACGGATCTCCTCATTTCTGATTCGATCTCGCAGTGAAACTCCGAGCATAGCCCTCTCCATTGCCCTCTGAGTAACCATGAGCTTTCTCATCAGACCCATAGTTAGCGACCACGTCTGCGTACCGTAAGTCATTACTGGCAACACAGCGAAATAAACAATATTTCATATGCCTGGAGCTCTACATTGTTAAGTGTCTACGAAATAATAGTAGTAATAATATAAATAGTTAGCTATATTTTATATTGTGATAAAGTTGTGATGTCTGTAACGTTGTTGCCAGCCCTGTTTTATGTGATACAAATCAAATGTTTTTAATACAAAAAGACAATAAAGTTCCTAGACACACGCAGCGCTCTTAAATCGTTGGATATTAATTATGAAGTAACTTTAGGTACTCGTCTTTGATTATACTCTAAGATTTGGTTGGAAATGAAAATAAATTTTATTATTTGTAAAAAATTGTTGTGTGTTACTTCTTTAGATTTAAAATATACCGTAATAACGTCCAGGGGTCATTCTTACCGTACATACAAAATACTACCGTACTTTCGCAATTTCAACCGAGTGTAACCCTGTTTTTCATCAAATTGTATTTAAAAAAGCAGAAAAATATGAGGGACATCAAAATTGCGCTCCTTTGTGATAGGTCTTACATGCATACCTACTACTGCAATTGATACGCATCCTACGCATAGGGCATCCTGGGAAATGTAGGAAAATAATAGATAATTAGCGGCATGATTTAACGCTACCTCACCAAAACCATTGATTTCCGTCAAATCAATAAAATAAAATAAATATGAAAGATGGTGACTGATCTGCAGAAAGCTGTGTTGCCTCAATGAATCGATACAGAGATGATGGAATATCTGATTGAATTGTGACCTGCGATGAAAAGTGCATTATTTACGAGAACCGTAAGCGAAAAATGCAATGGCTGACTCCCAAGTCAAAAACCGCAACAGTATCTTAAAGCAAATCTTACCAATAAAAAGGTAATGGTAACTGTTTGGTGGTCTCAGCATGGTGTTATTCATAGTTTCTCCGATCTGATGATAATCCGATCGATACCTTCTGTGCCGAATTCCGAACAACGATAGAAATACTAGCAGTGAAACAGCCCAGACTCATGAATCGATCTTCATCATTATTGCCCCATGATATCGCGAGATCTCATACACCACGAGAAACCGTTTTAACTCTATAGGTGCAATTAGAATTCGTCACCGTATTTGCCAGACCTCGCTCCAACGGACTACCATTTTTTTTTCGTGATTTGGACAATTTTCTACGTGATAAAAAGTTTTCATAGACGGCAGTACAAAAAACTTTCACACAGTTTGTTAAATCTAGATCACCACAGTTCTATCGCAAAGGCATAAATGACCTTCCTATTAGATGGCAGAAATGTAGATAATAATGTTAATTACTTTGATTAAATAAATATTTTACTTAAAAGAAAAAATGGATTATCTCTTCAACGAAATTTTGTAGGTTAGTTTAGTTTTGGTATCTAATCATGTTTTAATACGAACTGCAGATGCAGTGATGATTGTCACCTTACGAGGGATCTCCATATTAGTAGGTAGTATGGACGCGAATAATTGTATATAAATTTAAATAAAATAATAAATATAAATTTAATTTTTCAATTGTCTTATTTTCGTTTGCCAAACACGATCTTCACCATGAACTGCAGCTGCAGATAGGGCTGTCTGTTCACGAGGGAACTCCTCAACTGCTAGTAAATTCAACATGACACTTTTAATATTTGTTTAAGCTTAAGTTAAAGAAGCAGTTTTAATGAAAGGTTACCATCAATACATGGTCATGTTTCTTATTTGTTGCTTTCTAGTTGGTCTGTCGTTAAATAAAATAAATATTTAAACTATTTTATATCTTTCAAATACCTAAACGGTTAGAAAATCCAACAAAAGCGTTACAGCCAACTCAGAAATAGATTCTATTATAACTCCTGTATATAAGATTGTCGACGTTAACAATGTAAATAACTACACACCAATTTCAGTGTTTTTTTTTTATGGAATAGGAGGACAAACGAGCGTACGGGTCACCTGTTGTTAACGGGCCTTTAAGGAAGGTGTACGCGCTTTTTTTGAAGGTACCCATGTCGTATCGTCCCGGAAACACCGCACAAGGAAGCTCATTCCACAGCTTTGTAGTACGTGGAAGAAAGCTCCCGCACTGTGGAGGACCGCCACACATCCAGATGGTGAGGATGATATCCCAACTTGAGGCGTGTCGTGCGAAGGTGGAATTCGGCGGCAGGAATCAGGTTAAACAGCTTTTCGGAACACTCCCCGTCATAAATGCGGTAGAAGACACACAATGGAGCGACGTCTCTACGCAACGCCAAGTGATCCAGCCGTTCACAGAGCACTGGGTCCCCGAAAATTCGAGCTGCTCTGCGTTGCACGCGGTCAAATGGATCGAGCTGATACTGGGGTGCGCCAGACCGGAGATGACAGCAATACTCCATGTGTGGCCGGACCTGCGCTTTGTAGAGCGCTAGTATGTGGGCTGGCTTGAAGTATTGCCGCGCTCTATTAATGATATTGATATATATTAACAACTTGTGTAAAATGAACCTAGGTAATGCAAAAATTTTTTCTTACACAGATGACACCGCAGTAGTTTTCTCAAATACAACATGGAAATCTCTTCGTAATGATACAGAGCTTGGCTTGGCCAAATTAGCCCAGTGGCTTGCAACTAATTTATTGACGCTAAATACTCTCAAAACTAATTATATGTGCTACACCAAGTATAAGAGAAGCCAACCCAGAACAGATTTTATTATTAAATTGCATGTATGTGATATTGAAAAGAATATTAACAATTGTAACTGTTGCGGAGCTATGATGATCAAATACTATCGTGGTACTCACAAATTGATATGCGTATATATTTTTAAGAATCTAAGACACGTAGCTTCTTTAGAAATTATTAATAAAATATATATTGCATTGGCCCAGTCCATTTTGGGTTATTGTATTCCAATTTGGAGAGCTGCAGCTAAAACTGAATTTATTGAAACCGAAAGATCACGACGAGGTAATGTATTTTAAGACAAATAGATTTTCTACAGAAAAGCTATATGAAGAAAATCAACTATTAACTGTAAGGAAATTATACATAGTACTGACAATTCTAAAAGTGCATAAAAATTTAGCTTATTGTTAATAAATACGTAAATATATTATATCCGAAACTAATTATTATGACTGTAAAACAGTTGTAACACGATGGATAATGACCAAAAACTATGAGGTGACGAAAGTCCTTTTATGTATTTTAAAGTAAACAAAAAAAAAATAGTTTATATCTGCATACTCTATAGTATGTATTAATTTATCACTATAAATTCGTAAGAACTTTATTCTTTATTTATTTATAAAGCTTATTACACAATATTATATTAGCGAACTCATTACACATTCACACACACACTTACTCACACAAACGCATAAACACACATCATCACACACACACCCACACCGTGTTAGTTTTTTTTTTATGGAATAGGAGGACACACGAGCGTACGGGTCACCTGGTGTTAAGTGATCACCGCCGCCCACACTCTTGCAACACCAGAGGAATCACAGGAGCGTTGCCGGCCTTTAAGGAAGGTGTACGCGCTTTTTTGAAGGTACCCATGTCGTATTGTCCCGGAAACACCGCACAAGGAAGCTCATTCCACAGCTTCGTAGTGCGAGGAAGAAAGCTCCTTGAAAACCGCACTGTGGAGGACCGCCACACATCCAGGTGGTGGGGATGATATCGTAACTTGTGGCGTGTCGTGCGAAGGTGAAATTCGGCGGCAGGAATCAGGTTGAACAGCTCTTCGGAACACTCCCCGTGATAAATGCGGTAGAAGACACACAATGAAGCGACGTCTCTACGCAACGCCAAGTGATCCAGCCGTTCACAGAGCGCTAGGTCCCCACAATTCGAGCTGCTCTGCGTTGCACGCAGTCAAATGGATCGAGCTGATACTGGGGTGCGCCAGACCAGAGATGACAGCAATACTCCATGTGAGGCCGGACCTGCGCTTTGTAGAGATAGATAGATAGATAGAGTAGATTATTTAGTAGGTACCTACTAAATGATTCTAGATATGGAAGAGCGGGAACTTCTGACACAGGTTTTGTCTAAAAGAAGGTTCCAACCAAGTAATACTTTTGGTGCCAATAAAGAAATTTGAATTTGAATTTGAGACCAGATATGCTCGTTCAATATAATCAGATAAAGATGATAAAAGATATCGTAACAAGAAACACTTGTGAAAACCTTACGATACAGTTATTTTGTCGGTATTTAACCAGCAAGGTCAAATTACGTTCACCGGTACCACCGGTACAGCTATATTTCGAATATGTTCAAAAACATACATTTTGTCCAATGTTATTTTTGTTTACATTTACGTTAGCGATATAGTAATTGCCGTCAGCTGTTTATTTTAAAGGTAAACTTAAGAATGTTATCGCAAGATTTAAAAATAATAGTGTAAGGTAATTAAAATAAGATATTTTATGTTTTCACGGTTTCTGTGAATAATTAAACACTGAGTAACGAAAAAATAAATAAAAAAAAGATGTGCGTTGGCCGGGAATCGAACCCGGATCAACTGCTTGGAAGGCAACTATGCTGACCATTACACCACCAACGCTGTGGTGACTTAGTTAAAAATAACAAATTAAATAAACGTGACTATAACATAAAATTCTATGTAATAATGTTTTAATCAACACATTAGTGTAGACTATAGTATGCACACTAATAATATGTAAAACATACGATAAGGTAAAATTGCGTTTAGTGATAGGCAATATTAATGTGCCAAGGTACCAACCTAATAAGCAGAATGAATTAATGTAATATAATGCGGATTATTTACCAGGTACCTACTTTTAGATTTGATTAACCTACTTCTATTAATTAAGACGTTTTTTTATTGTTCAAAATATACCAAAAATAATTCAAGCCATGTTCATGAAACTAAACTCAAATTTGAATTAAAACATTGAAAATATCAGATTAAAGTAGAAAAATGTTTAACGATCATGACTGAATTAAATAGCAAAGTGGAGCCATGCAAATAAAAAAAAACAATAGAATGAATGAAAAAATGATACTATGAGACACCCAGGCTATGCTCATTAGTAAGAGGCATTTCCTAGAGTTAGCGGCATTCATTCCCACGAAGTGTCTCTTATTTTGTTATCGATTTTGGGCAATATATAGAGTATTAAATAGTCTCTAGTTTGTAGAATTTAAAGAAAACTGTATCTACAATTCGGATGGACAGTGAACTAATTATGATATTTAATTAAAATCTTGTCAATATTTATGATATATTTAGTTTTATTTACATATGACTTAATCAGTAACACTATTTATATAAAAAATAATAAAATAAAACTAAAAATTATGTAAAAAAATAAATATTACAAAACTAGCCCATAGTTTTTAGATTTTGTCATTTCGTCTTTGCATTGGTGCACTCTAGTCTCATAAATTGTTTGATACAAATTTCAATATCCTGTTGAAATTGGGATATTGAACTTGTGCTCAAAAGATAAGATATTATTTTGATTAATTAGGAAATTCTGCTGCGGTTAGACCGGTAGAGTTACTTGCCCGCGAATTTGCAAAATACTTTTTAAGGCGCAATATTTGAAACGATTCAGTGACAACCGACAACTCCGATAATATATCAGAAAATATAAACATTGCCGATATCGGTTACGAATACACAGCTATCTATTAAAGCTATTTATTAAATTTGAAACTTCTAGAAAATAGGTATGCACTAGCGGATACCCGCCTAGACGGTCTGTGGTATCAGGGAAGCGTAAGGAATGCCGTTCTATTACTAAACTGGTTATCATAAGTATTTTCTTTGATACACATTGTAGGATTAAAACGCTTGTAATTATTATTGTAACTTTATATTTACATAAGGTACTACTATTATAATTTATTTATTTTACCCGATCTGTTATCTCTTATCTATACTAATATTATAAAGAGGAAAGATTTGATTGTTTGTTTGTTTGCATTGAATAGGCTCGGCAACTACTGAACCGATTTGACTAATTCTTTCACTGTTGGGAAGCTACATTATCCCCGAGTGTTATACATTATATAGTGTTATATATATTTCATTTTCAAAAAATTAGGGAACCCTACTTAAAGTCCAGTAATGTAACCCAAGGTGTAAAAATACGAACGCGAACGACGTCGCAGGGTATCAGCTAGATCCTTCTAATGAAAACTTCTTATGATAGTTTTAATTTAACTTATGTGCGTACGGGTCATCTGATGAGTGATCACCGCCGCTCACATTTTTTGCAACACCAGAGGAACCAGAAGAGCGTTGCCGGTCTTTTAGCAAAGTGTACGCGCTTTTTTTAATTGTAATACCATATCGTATCATCCTGGAAATATAACACAAGGAAGCTCAACTTGAATGTACGTGGAAATAAAAATACATTGACATTGTAAAGATTTAAATACAAATAAAATTAATTATAATTTCAATTTATATTTAAAAATTTATTTTCAATATTATATTTATCAAACAAAAACACGATTTCAACAATGTACAGTATATATACACATTAAACTATTCACTAAATCCATTTAATTTCACTTATAAGGTATACCCAGCACTAATGTTGCACAATACGGCAGCTGTATAGCTACAGATATACTGCTGTAAGCATTATGATGACGCGATATTACTTCGCAGTATAATAAATAGAATCATGCAGACATCGAAGCATCTATACATAACGTTGCGTTACATATAGTAATATGTAACGCAACATTTTAAAAATGTCCTCAGGAACGTCGTACAGGAACATACAGATCAAGTGGAGGAAAGTAGAATAACATTGTTACATGCAAGGATAAAAAATTCAAAATTTTTGCTGGTGTGAGAGAGAATGATGAATAGTTAGAAATATATTTCTTCTTTTGTTTTCTTTCACACTTGGTATGATTATTGGAGAGTTTTGGGAATTACTCATGTCTGCCTATCATTGAAATACATCAGATGTGAACAGTCAAAATGCAATAAAATTTTGTTATAAATTGAATACATTGAATAGTGAAAGTGATAATGTTTACCTTGCCCTATTTTAACTCCAGCGTGCCAGAGGCCGAAAATAACATTAGGTTTAACCTTTAATAATCTACTCATATGGTACGATATATTGTTAAATTTAATTAATTAACTGTAAGTAACACTTTCGGTACAAGCAAATATTGTTTACTCAGCTAAAAGTAATTACTGCTTTACACTTAGATTAAGGATTGGTCTTCGCTGCCCTCCAACAAGATACCGCACTACCTAAGAACAATAGTTTTTTTTATTACGGCAACTATTAGATGCTTGTGTGCGTGGCATCTTTAAAATTTTGTAACATACGCTTCGAGTTATTTTACATTGAAATTATGAATATATGATCCCCATGTCTTTCTTATTTCTTGTAGTATTCTTTTTACAAAGTTTTACTACATCATCATCATCATCAGCTGGAAGACGTCCACTGCTGGACAAAGGCCTCCCCCAAAGATTTTCACGACGATCGGTCCTGCGCTGCCCTCATCCAACGTATTCCGGCGATCTTGGCCAGATCGTTGGTCCACCTTGTGGGGGGCCTACCAACACTACGACTTCCGGTACTTGGTCGCCGTTCGAGGACTTTACTGCCCCAACAGCCATCTGTCCGTCGAAAAATGTGCCCTGCCCTCTGCCACTTCAGTTTCGCAATCGTTTGGACTATGTCGGTTACTTTGGTTCTCCTACGGATTTCCCCATTTCTGATTCGATCTCGCAGGGAATCTCCGAGCATAATCCTCTCCATTGCCCTCTGAGTGACCATGTGCTTTCTCATACGGCCCACAGTTAGCGACCAAGTCTGTGTACCGTAAGTCACCCGCAACACACACTGGTTGAAAAACTTCGTATTCAGACACTGTGGTATTTGGGACGAGAAGATTTACTAACGGAGCTTCCCGAACGCTGTCCATCCGAGTTGGATTCGAAGAGTGACCTCTTTCTTGAAATCGGACCTAACTAACTGGATTGTTTGTCCGAGGTAGACGTACTCGTCGACAATTTCGAGAGTACAGTTCCCAATTGTTATGGGAGTAGGTGCGACATTTACATTAGACATGATCTTCGTCTTGTCCATGTTTATTTTGAGACCTACTCCTTGGGAAGCTGTATTGAGGCCATCGAGCATATGGCTTAAGTCTTCCATGGTCTCTGCCATGATTACGATATCGTCTGCGAATCGAAGGTGAGTTATATATTCGCCGTTGATGTTGATGCCCAGTCCGTTCCAGTCCAGAAGCTTAAAGACATCTTCCAACGCAGCAGTGAACAGCTTGGGCGATATGACATCGCCTTGTCTAACTCCTCGCTGCAGTCGGATAGGCTTCGAGATCTGATCCTAGAGACGGACAGACATGGTGACGTTTCTATACAAACACTTCTACGCTTCGGTACATCGGTAATCAATGTGGCACCTCTGGAGAGACTGAAGCACCGCCCAGGTCTCGATGGAATCAAAGGCTTTTTTATAGTCCACGAACGCCAAGCATAGTGGCTGGTTATACTCCTCTGTCTTCTTAATAACCTGCCGCAGCGTATGTATGTAGTCTATGGTGCTAAAGCCTTTTCGGAATCCGGCTTGTTCGGGAGGCTGGAAGTCGTCGAGCCTGCGTACGAGGCGATTAGTGATAACACTAGAAAACAGCTTATATACATGACTCAGAAGTGATATGGGCCTATGGTTCTTCAAAAACATTTTATCGCCCTTTTTGAAGAACAGTACCACTATTTTTTTGTGCCATGCTTGCGGCGTTTTGCCTTTGAGGATGACGTAATTGGATAGTTTCTGGAGGGTCTTAAGTACAGGGGTACTACCAGAGCCAATGGCCTTCGTTTCTGGTAGCGCTGCCGCACCCGGGGATTCTTAGCACCCCCTGCCTTAGCGCCCCGTCGCTTATGTGACTGCTACCATGGCCACCATGAGCGGGGCCGCCGGGGTCTAGGGGCCGGGGCTTTATAGTGTCTGTCATATTTTGGGAGTTTTTTTGCCATGGTCGCCACGCCTGGCAGGCTGGTTGGCGATCGCAGTAAGAAGTGCGTTCTTTACGAAATATGCCGCTGCCCATTATCCGTTGTTTGTTTCCCTTAGTCGCCTCTTACGACACCCACGGGAGGAATTGGGGTGGTGTTATTCTGGTGCGACACCACACGCACGCATATAGTTTTACTACGCAACCCGGCATTTTAGTTTCAATTATTAGCAAAGTTTAACAGATGCACATGGCAATGTCACACATTGTTTGAGACTGGCTCGAGTACGCCCACTTGCGCCTGTGGTATCTAGTGGGAGCGCAACGGCGACCAATCCTTAGTCTAGGACTTAATACCTAATTTAAAGAGAAGTTAATATTTTCAATACCTACTCTATTTTTAATATAAAAGCTAATATTTCATCTAATAAAAACACTATTCAACAGTGTTATACTTGACTATACAATTGTACCTATTAGTGACAAGAATAAAGAGTTATTCTTTAACTAGCTGACCCGACAGACGCTGTTCTGTCAATAGAACAAAAATGATGTAAGTATTCAAGAATAATGTAGTCTAAAGGCATCGGAAATGACTGTGTTATGTTATTTAATTCGTTAAAAATGAAACAAACAGGTATTTCTGAACTTCAACTACCGTTCCTTGTTTGAGTGGCCAAGACGGTGTGGGGGGAGGGTCGTAACAAATTAAACACTTGTATGGTGTAAAAGAGTAAAATATCTAACTTGTGTAGACACCTTTTACATTACCGCTTTATAATTCTCAATTCTTTAAAGTATTAAGATGGATATGAGCATGAAAATCGGTGCAGTAGATTTTAAGTTTATTGCGAGCAGACAGTCTGAGCGAAGAACTTCGTACAAATATCTTCCCTTTCTTGGCGTGCGTCCGTGTAGAATGGGATGTCGCTATGCCAACTTAATGGCTGACAGGCAGTATTGAGATAAAACCTTTCGGTGCAAATGCAACGGGCAACTACTAGTTGTTTTATAATATGTAGTGATTTAGTTATCCAAACAACAGAGGAGTTAGAGATACATATTTTTAGACGGCATTCCGAATAGATTGAGCCATCGCTCTTATTTTTGTGGGAGTATTATCGAAAAATATAAAATAGTGTATTATTAAGAATAAATCCGTTTTTGAACTTGATGACTCGACTGCAAATGTCGCGCGGATGATGGAATTAGCATCGATACATAGCGGAGGTTCTAGTACAACCATAGAATATTGACTCTAAGTACAACTCGTACTCATTGATACTCTTGGAAAGTACTTCTTCTATTTTTAAAGACGACCACGCTCAGGCTCATCGGTCTGATGTGAACTGAAGCAAAATATTTATTAATTGGATTATCTGAGTTATTATTTTCGTTGCATATCAAAAATATTCATAATTATTTCTATATTTGTTTTATATACTCTTTTTATAGCTGTATAACTTTTGAGGTAAAAACTTTGTTTGGCATGCCGCACACACATTTTTCGTTGGTAGCTGATCCGTCATGGTCTGAGATTTTATTTTTATTTTATTTTATTTCTTAGGGACAACAAACAGTTCACACAATACATTTTACAATTTCAAATTAAAGTAGATATTAAATTAATTTTAGTGAGAACCCACACCGTTATCCACAGGTTAATTTTATAGTTACTGGTATCTTACATGATGAATAACAAAGTTTAACATTAATTAAAGAGATATGTACAAACATAAAGAGGAGAGAAATATAAAATTAGATGTCTTAAAACTAAGTTATTTACAAAATGTACTTTATATTTAAACAAAAGAGTTACCTAATGCGATTTTATATATATAAAAAAACTATATATATATTAATCCAGTTCACTTAAAATATCATTAACTTGCTTTTTAAATTTTGGAGATGAAAGGCTCCGTCACTATCTGTTCGTAGGGAGTATGTTAGGCTGATCCGTCAGGCTCTGAGGTGAAAGGCTCCGTCGCTATCTGTCCGTATGTAGTATGTTTAGGTGATCCGTCACTGTTTCAAAATCCAACGTCAAGCCGAAACGGGACGATAGGATAGATGGCAAACATCATCAGAAAAATCAGAAAAAAATCCGTCCCACGTTCTTTAGAAATTATGAGCATGAAAAAAAAAGAGCAGATTTTCTCTATTTTTAATAAATTTTTATAATTGTGGTTAATTTGGTTATTTTTGTCCATTTGAAATATGTCGCCATAAAAAACTAAAAAAAAAAAGTAAATTCTTCAAGAAATATAAACGATATGGCAACCAGTACGATTACCTCACTTTTTCACTCCTAAGAAGAAGAGCAAACATTTTAGAACATGTGTGCTATAACTCATACTTACAAAAAAACGAGAACTCTATTAGTCATGATCCAAAATCTTTTTGGACTTTCATTAAATTCAATAGTAATGCATCCAGTACATACCCTTCCTCGATGACATATGATGGTGTTTATGCGTCCACAGGTAGGACGTATGTAATCTTTTTGCGACTTACTTTCAAGTGAACTTCCTGCCACCCAGTTTAAATAATAATCCGCCAACTCTGGATCGCAGTACTGTTAGTAATATTAATAATATCGGAGATATAATCATTGAACCGACAGAGATCCTTCGACAATTAAAGTCTTTAAATCTGAACAAAGCTGCTGGTCCATATGATATCCCTCCTGTTCTAATGACTAGGTGCGCTGAAAGTTTAGTTCTCCCTCTTTGTATACTCTTCAGACGTTCGCTTAGTGAAGGTCTCATTCCTGGCTTGTGGAAATCTGCATTCGTAACACCCGTACATAAAGAGGGGGATAAATCTAACATAAATAACTATAGGCCCATATCCAAGCTATGTCTTTGAGCTAAAATTTTTGAGAGAGTCATACTCGAACATATATATGCTGCTTTACATCGCTGGTTTATTCCTGAACATGGATTCTTGAGGGTACGCTCGACTGTCTCGAATCTCCACATTACAAAATGCTATTAGGCTATGTGACTTCTGTTATCGATTCTTGGGAACAGGTAGATGTGATTTATACAGACTTTAGCAAGGCTTTTGACCGTATGACCATGACATCTTACTCCAGAAGCTTTACAGCGCAGATATACATGGAAACTTGTTCCGATGGATTTCATATTATATCACAAGCCGATCACAAGCAGTTGCTATAAGCGGATACTCCTCTAGATGGATGTTGAAATCATCAGGTGTTCCTCAAGGCTCACTTCTAGGACCCCTTTTGTTTTCTATAATTCTTAATGATATTTCATCATGTTTCTCGCATTCTCAATTGTTACTTTATACGGATGATATAAGAAAACTTAGGCACGTCCAATGACTCGATGACTGTCATCTTTTACAGGCAGACTTGGATAGATTCGATAATTATTTTAAAATTAATAAGTTAGATCTGAACGTCTCTAAGTGCTTTGCAATGACCTTTTCTCGGAAAACGAATCTGATTAAATTCAATTACAATCTTAAAAATAAAGTTCTTGTGTTTACTAGTATAATGAAAGACTTATTTTACTTAACTTACTTGTTATCATGGACCCAAAATTGACCTTTAGTGAACACGTAGATTTTATAATAAACAAAGTTCTTGGGTTTGTTATAAGAACGTGTAGCAAGTTTAAAACACTTAAACCGATTAAAGTCCTGTATTGCTTCTTATGTCCGTAGCATATTAGAATATTGCTCCGAAATTTGGACCCAAGTTATAATATTATATATATTGATAGAATTCAATCTATTCAAAAGCGATTTTTAAGATACCTACAGTATAAAAGTAACATACATGCTTCAAACTATGACGCTAAATGTAAAAAAATTCACTTTCTTCCACTAAAATTGAGTAGAAATATTTCTGACATAGTATATACTTCAGTAAAATAGTTAACGATAAAGTAGATGTACCCCCTTTACTAAGTCAAATTAAGTTATGTATTCCTAAAAACAGCTGCGTAATCCCATCCCTTTCATATCCGAAATTGACACATTTTTAACTAAACCTAGTGCTATTGCACTAGGTTTAGCTACTAATACGGCATATGATGACCAAATTATACTTTCTCCCCTATTCAACAAAATCAATGTAATCTTTAATTATATTATTATTAACTGTAATTATGTAAACTTCTTGCTGGTATCTTTAAAATGTAGTTATTATAATATTATAGTTCTAATTCTATACTTAGTAATAATGTAATAGATTATAAGATAGCGTAACTCTCTAGTAATTTTAAAAACTAATTAGAATCATATATGTGAAAACTAGTTAATGGCTTTTTGTTATACAAATAGATGTCAACATGGTTATAAATAGCTGTAAATTTTCTTAATAAACAGCTCTGAATTATAGATCTTTCACCACAATAAAAAAAATATAACACAATGCCCCAAATTTTCTTAAAATTAGCACTTTTTGTCGAACAATGAATTTAACATTTTCAAAATAAATCGACTTTGACAGAGCCTCCTGAAAAAAATATACTAGAGTGCCTTCGCAAATGCTATCAAAATTTGACTTCTTCAGACTTCCAAAATGGTACAAAACTTGTTGGATTAATACTAAAAAAATGTTAGTTAAAAATAAAACTTGAAGTAATCCGATTTGCACAAACTCTTTGTTGATCCTTAATTTTATGGCAGAATGGTGAGGAAAAGAGATGGATTGTGGTGTGGCCTCACTATCTATATCGTTCACTCTTTGGCATTATGTGCACCTTTCACTTTTTGAAGTGATTGCCGGATCAATGAATCGGATCAGGTCGACCTGAAGTGCCTTACGAGGAAGTAGTATTGCAAGAGGTCGTAGAGGACATAATGTGTCAGTTCGTGGAATTAAAGAACAAAAGCATATTTTTTAAATACATAACAAAAAATAAATACATTACAAATCTAAATTTTGCTTTTATTCATAATATTCTGCTAACTTATAGCAATGCTAATTCTCACTCTGTCTTCTTCTATTGACCTAAGTGTAAGTTTTAAGTTAGCGGATCATTATGAATAGGGGGGTAAGTAAAGCAATGCCGTACGTCGGGGCACCAATGTAAGAAACTACTGGATGGCAGGATTATTTTCTTTGTGAACTTTTAATAAACCGTATAAATAATAATAATAACCGTAATAAATGAAGTATTATCAATAATATAGGACTCTTTAATTCTAAACTAAGCTTTTTGGTGTGGTCTGAATTCCGACGTTCAAAATCGTCGGTTTGTATGATATCGTTAATTTTTTGTTCATAATCGTTTTTATCTAGAATTTTAACATTATCGGCTTTTGAAATGACTAAGTCTTCTTGACTTAATCTGTTTTGTAAAGAACGAAAAACATGTTTATCTGAATTATGTTGGTTATCTCTGATACTAGATGTTTTTTTAAAGAGTCGTAATATGATATATAACGGCCATATCTTATTGATTTCAAACAGATGTCACTTCTGAATCTACTGCCAATTTATTTCGGGATTTTTGGTTAAGACCCGGTCTGATATTGTATTTAAGGCCTTTTTGTAGTAATTAAATTTCGGAGGAAGAATATTGCGCTGTTGAAAGATTTAGAAATTGTTGGACAGTGTTTGATGCATCAACATGATAGGAATTATGATTTTAACTATCCCGTAACAACTGTGTCAACTTCCTAGACTGTGTTTGATATTTTTTCTGTACTAGTTAGTTGGTTGTATTGGCTAATTCACGGATATTATGTAGTTTGAATGATAACTCGGAATATAACACTTTCAAGTGAAGATAGAGATTGTCCCTAACTGAAAACTAATATCTGCACTCTTCATTTTTGTTTACATAATATTTGTTTACTTTTATCTATGGCTATAGTACCTACTTGCATGCGAATGTGTGCTGGAACCGATGTTGATGTAATTAGGAATGACTTTTAAATGCTTAGACTGTTGATTGAAGTACACGTTTTAGGGTGCCAGACGCTTGGTCAACTTGATGTATAATTTCGCCTGTTCGGCTATACCTGCCGATTTAAGAAAATTTATTGAATTAGGTAGAAAATATTTTCTTAAGTGTAAATTCCGCTATGATTTGTCTTAAACATTACAAAATTTATGAACGGTGCGGGACTCGAACCCGCCACCTCTCGCGTTCCATGCGAGTATTCTCTCTAATTATTTTATGCTTAGCGCTGTCTCTCTCAGACAACTCAGTAGCGGGCCGGACCTTGCGGGCATCAACCCTCGTTAGAGTAAAAATTTTCTTTGGATCGGCCACATCGCAACGGTAAGTACTGTGAATACCAAGATATAGCTATGCCGTACGTCTCAGAGACGTTACACCTTTAGTGTAACTTTTAAGAGTGATTAAAGTTTTTTTATTTAATTGTATTTTAATACATATTATTGTCGTGTTAAGGTACGGATCGTATAGTTATAAAGTGGCGGGTCAGAGAGAAGAAAGTGAAGAAAGAAAAGAAGAGCCAACCAAAAAACAGACGAATTTCCAAACTTGAATGTGATCTTTGCAAGAAACCTATTTGTGGAGATCGCAATAAAAAGTTAGTTGTACCAAATGTTGCTAAACCATAATAATTTAAATTATTGTTTATTAATATAACAAGTTACTTTAGTATACGATTTTTGTCTAAGATTCTTTTTAATTGAAATTGTATTGATTTCATAAAACTATATATAAACTCAAATATAAAGTTATAAAACTTAAAAAAAAAGTATATACATACTAGCTGACCCAGCAAACGTTGTATTGCCATATAAAGTAATTAAAAAATTATTTGGGTATATAAACCAGGTGCAACCAATTCTCAGACCTACCAACGCTATCGTACCTACTACAATTATTGTGTTCGATTGCCGCAAGATGGCAATCGACCCCTAATCGAACCCTATAGCGGATATGTGGATGGAACAGAATACTATAAAAATCGCGATAGAAAAATAGTTGTATCTATTTTTAAATTCTGAATAATAATAAAATTAAATTAAAAAAAAGATGTTCTATTCTCAGACCTACCCAATATGCACACAAAATTTCATGAGAATCGGCCAAGCCGTTTCGCAGGAGTATAACTACAAACACCGCGACACGAGAATTTTGTATATTAGATTTACAATTTAAACAAAATACTGTACGCCTCAAAGACGTATAATTTTCTTTACCATCATCCGTAATATGATTACCTTTCTAGGGTTATTATTTTGACACGTGTTTCACTTCTACACAAGTCATCCTGAGAAGTTAACTCGCCAAATTCTGGCATGAGAATCGTCGTGTACTGTCGTCTCGGGGGATGATGATCGAGGCAATAGCCTCCTGCATACTTATGAAGCCCTGGATATTATTATGTCCAGATCGTCGGGGTGGGGTTCTAGCGTCCACCCGGCACTAGACTGAACCGGAAACCGCTCTTTTATTCCCTCGTCGCATGAATTGGTGAGTTGTGATTGGTTGGTTTTTGTGACGTTTTAACCCCTGGAAGAGATACGTAATAATACTGAAGAGACCAAGCTTCATTCAACAATGTAAACATGTTATTTATGTGTTTAATTATTTCTAATTGTTCCAACACATTTAAGCGGAACTCTTTTTCACAGGTAGGTAAAATATTAAAACTAACTAAATCAAATGTTATTTTATTCTAATTTCAAAATTTTTACCCGTTTGATCTATATAAACGCCGTTACACGTGTTATACCTTAATTTATAATAATTAATTCTTAATTCTTCTTAATTCATAAAAGCATTCTAACTCTCTATAATTTTTAAGCTCTGGTACTTTTGTTAAAGAAACTTATTCATTTACTATTATCATGATTATGAACCTGCTGACTGCAGATGGAAAGACGTACGGGCAGATGGACTAACAGATAGTGGACTCTTATTAATAGGGTTTCCTCTGGATATGGAACCTTAAAAAAATGTACACCCACCTCAAAGGACAGCAATAAAATCGGAACGCAGCCTAGCGAAACTCTCTAAAAAAAAAACGATTCACTCGATTGTATAAACGTGCAGTCATTTACAGATTGACAGATGACGGCTATAATCTTGTAAACAAAGGATTAAGCCGAAATCCACTACGTTTTAGGCAACTGTTCGCTTTCAAACTTAGCCAGGAAGACGTCCTGTGCTGCCATATGCCCGTCGAACTAAGTGCCCTGCCCACAGCCACCTCAGTTTCGCAATCATTTGAGCTATGTCGGTAACTTTGGTTCTCCTACGGATCTCCTCATTTCTGATTCGTTCTCGAAGGGCATAGCCCTCTTCATTGCCCTCTGAGCGACCTTATAATTTTCTTTCTCTCGCGATACTGAGAATACTACTATTGCAAACTTATGTCAAATGACTGCATGTTTCATACGAAACTAAACTTCAATTTTACTCTTATAACGTAGGAACGCTAGTTGCGATGTGCTGTCTCTCCTCCCAACCCCCACGCGCCCGCAGACCCGGTAGTCTCAACTCCTTACTTATGGTTTATGCACATAAAGGAGTGTGCCCATTACAACGTGACAGTGCTGTGAGCATGTCGGGCACTGGTAGAAAAACAACATGTCCTGCTATGCCAACTAGACTGTATAACCAGCGTTTAACACGACACTTGTTGACACCACAGTATTATACATAGATTACGGAAATTTTACAAGTGCTTTCTGTGGGTTCATACTGCTGACATTGATATAGTGTTTGCTCTGCAAAAGAGAGCTGTTCGTGCTATATATTAGCTTAGTTATAGACAGTTTCTGAAAGAAAAATTTAAAGAAATAAATATTATGGCTGTTCATTGTCAGTACATTTATGAAAATTTTATATACGTTCACAAAAATCGTCACCTTTTTACTCTTAATAGAGATTTTCATTATTATAACACTAGAAATTAGGGATTGCTTGTAACTAATTCTAGTAGGCTTCATAAGATACATAATAGCTTTAAGGGTAAATGTATACACTTTTATAATAAAGTCCAAGCCACTGTTCAGGCATTATCTATAAATTAATTTTATTTTTTTATTAAAAAATGTCTCCGTCGTAAATCCTATTACTCCACAGCTGAATATCTAAGTGATCAGTACAATATTGTATATTTTATTAAAAAGAGCGCTATAAAAGAATGTTGGGAGAGTTTCTTGCGCCGCTCAGAGTGCCATTTGTTTTCGAAGCGGTAGTAGTATCTAGTATATGAGAAATAACATCAAAAAGAATTCTAAAGGAATAAATACTGACACAATTATGCCTTTTATGCCATTTATTGCTGGCGGGACGACTGTCGCTGATGTTACATTGAAACATACATTACATCGTTTGTGACGCTCCCAATATTGAGGGACGTGTGTGCGAAATTAATGAAGACAAAACAAATTAATTAAGAATATCTAGTGGACAAAAACGCCATATATTTTTTTTTAGAAAAATTAACAGTTTAGTTGAATAAAAATATAATATTTTTATTTCAGGTTATTTCATCCTGTACAATACTTAATTACTTACAGTACTACTTACATACCACTTTAATACTTACTGTAGGTTATACAAGTTTAAAGTTAACTAAAATCGATCACTGTAAAGCATCCGCCGGTGGCCCGTGTTGCTCTATGCTGTAAAGAGATATGTTTGGGTGTGGTATTCAAAGTAATAATTAATTGCTACAAGTCCAAGTTATTTTTTGTTGTTCCCCATGTGAATTATTTCATTCAGATTCAAAAATTTTTTTTCAAAATAGGATATAATTTTTAGCTGAACATCTAAACTTTTACCCATTCCAAAATGTAGCCTCAGATCTGAAAAGAACCTCAGCGGGCTTCTATATTTAAAAAAATTTTGATTCAATCAAATTTATAATAGTCCGACGACGGTCGCTCCATTCTCAATCTGAGTTGACCTTAAAAAATCTTTTAACAATTATTCTTTTGAATTTAGTACATAATACATTTTTAAAAAGCATATACATTGCCCCACAAAAGACCTACTCGACTTAGCTTAGTAACAGGTTTATGTTTGTTCCTGTTGTCAATATTTTGATTATCACAGTTTCTGGAAAATTCACTTATGTGCCTATTGTACATACATACATGTCATTTTCAAGATTTTATTGAGAGGCAACAGTTAGTTTTTCCTTAATTTTGTTTTAACGATTCTGTAGGACTTAGGTTATAAATAGCGCGAAAAGCCCTCTCCCATGAAAGCTAGCATACATCGCTTATACATGGAGTTGTTGATGACGTCAGATATATGAGCTGTGCAATCGACGCCAAAATATCGCGATTTATGTTCTTATTAGAGGGTAGAAGTCAGGATTCCCATCCTCAACCAACATGCCTGTTTCATTAGGGCATACTAAGGTTATACTAAGCAGCTGTCAGCTATGGGTACGTATACGTTAGCCAGAGCTGACAAGTACACACCTTAGCAGTAAGCTTTGAAGACTGGTATTTACATCCTGACTATACTTAGTAAATCGGCGCGCAAGAATGTTTCCAATAACAGCAAGGGCCCTTCGTTCTCGCTCGATATCTTGCTCGCCTTGCAGCCGCTCCGTAAGCACGTGTCCTAAGTATTTGAACTACTCAAAGCATTATTACATAACCGTTCCGTTTACATACAAAGGCCGGCAACGCTCCTGTAATTCCTCTGGTGTTGCAAGAGAATGTGGGCGGCGGTGATAGCTTAACACCAGGTACGCTCGTTTGTCCTCCTATTCCATAAAAAAAATACACCTCAGGTCCCCTATCCAGACCTCCACACGAAGCGAATAACATGTATTGAAAACATTTCAGACCAAGAGCATTAACATAATGCTCACAGACCTACCTTATCGAGGGACTGAGAAGCACCATATCATCAGAATAACTCAGATTATTCACACAAACATTTCCTACATGACATCCGCCTTTGGTGCCTCTGAGCTCCTCGATCAGACCATTTACATAGTGGTTACAAAGATCAGGAAAGGTGACCGCCTCCACATTCTGACCTACCGCTAGATGATGCATCGCCCCACGTTACAGAGTTCGTTTTAATTGATCAAGTTAAAAGCGCGGCCAAGGTCTAACAAGCATAATATACTGACGTGTGACGTGTGACGTGTGTTGTGTAGTGACAGCTAGTACGAGTAGTAAGTTCTTTAGGCTGACAATAGCGGCGTCTGTCGCGTGACAGGCACGTTACAGCAGTCTCAGTGCAGATCACCAGTTTTAATCTTAAAAATAGACACAACTATTGTATCCATTAGAGCAGTCGTGATCAAACGGTCGATCACTTGCTCGCTTTTTGAGTCCATCTCGAGAAAAAAATCCGTTATAGAACTTTTCACAGATTTTTGTTTTAGGTAATTAACATTGGTAATTACGTACCTACCATCTTTTGAAAAGTATGTTCAGGGCATGCAGATTCAACATCCAAAGTCATTCTTTAGTTAAGATTAGAACTTTAGACACTAGAACGCGTTTTGTTTTGTAAGAACCTATAAACTCGCAGTTTTTAATAGTTATGAGTTTTTTCATTGACATTTTAGAGCAGACCCACATTTACCTTGACAAAAAAAATGCATATTATTATGCGCAAAACTAATATCTATGTCATCGTTACACTCTACCTAGACGACAATTCTTCATCACACATACTTGAAGCCTCTCAGAGACGATCGATAGTAGTGTAGCAATTTTGAGGGAGATCGCCAGCAGTTCAAGCTTGAGCACCCCTGCATTAGAGTTTCCGGTAAGAAGTAGGTATCCAAATTTGATACAAATATTAAAAAGACGACTTAAGTGATTATAGATTTTGTCACTGAACCAGAGTATATTCTCGATACTGAGCCCGTCATGTCCTGGAGATTTACCTCTCTTCATACTCATGATAACCTTTAAAATATCATCGCGTGTCAATTCCGTATTGTCATTATTATGACCCACTGTAGGCTCGGGCACACACTCTACACTCAGAAGGTTAACTTTAAACCTTTTGACAATCAGTTCCGCAACATCTACTGGCAACCCTCTACTGACTCAGGTAAGTTCTGTTTATAATTGAACTTCTTGGTTGCATTCCAAAATTGTACAAAGTTCATATTTCTGTTATAATATTAAAACCACTATCGTTTTAATACTCCCTTCGTTCTTAAAACACCATTTATTTTAACTTTTTAAATACACTACGACTTGTGTCATAATATTCTAATCCGCTGGAAGGCCTGCCAGCCAATGGTCCACCATCTAAAATAAAGCTTAGCTTTGTGGCTATTTCTGACGTGATATTTCCAACCAGGTACTCTTTAGTCTCGTTGCTTTTTTTTTTCTTTCCGTTTCTGTTCTCATGTGGAAGAACTAACAATAGCTGCACTCTGCAGCACGTCAACAATGTGCCTGTTATAATTATCATTATTATACAATACACTAACACATAAGTGAAATGAAATTTATTTATTGAGTCCAAATTGCGTCGAATATAACTATTAATATAGATGTTTGTAGTGTCTTGTATTCGGCTAATTTAAATTGGTGATTTTTCATGCTTATCATTTCATTTGGTCAGTCGATCTGTCGCCCCATGATACAAATATTTTTTGTATCGGGTGTACAGTAAATAGTACAGTCTGTACTCTGTAGCGACCCCAGTGTATATCATACTCTAAAAAAAGAAGTATTAAAATGAAATATTATAATTTGATTGGTATAGCCGCAGACTGTGGAGTAGTTATACCTACTGCAATAAATCATATACAGGCGTTGTTTTACGTCCGGTAATCTGTCGAACACTAGCGGTCGTTTTCAAAAACATATCTATCCTTAGTTTAACTTACTAGACGTTCACAAATCTATCCTTTTACGCTTAGGTACTTATATTTCAATAACCTAATGACAGATAGCATTGGACTATAAATATATTGGACATAACTATGGATGGATAAGATCTTGTCAATAAACGGTGACATCAATGTATCCGTAAGTTAAACTAAGAGTAGATAGGTTATTGAAAACGGCCGTAGATTACTACTTACTTGCTGGTGGTCTAAAACTCACCTGTGAAGCGATATGATCAACGTGGCTCTTAATGCCCAAATACCTGGTCGAATTTGGTAAGGCCGGTCCGGTGGACATGGGTGGGCACCTCACAAATGGTCCGGAAGCTAATTACAATAATTTTGTGTGATGAACAATGCGATATACCATTGAATATTATGGTCCGCTACCAGAGCACGATGTTGGTCGGTGAGGGAACGGTCTAGTTTTATTTCTTTCCTTCAGGAAACATAGTAATATAATTATTATAATGTTGCCCCACATGGATTACAATCTAGCCTTAACATAGACTAATAAGTAATTCTGCTTAACTTAAACTGCTAGATAGATTAAGCTAAGAATGGGTCCATTTAAACATTTCTTAATGTCTCTATTAAGGGGAAGTTACTTTGTACATCTGTCTTTTATAACATCACTATTTTTATATTGTGTTACACTTATTCACTAGCACTACACTATCTCATATGGTTTTGTTCGTTTTAGTCTTCTTACTATATCAGTGTTGTCAAGGAGCTGGATTGCCTCGACGTTTACGTGATGGTGAAGTCTATGTTGATGAGCTTCAGCGTATTTTTGGATAACTTTGTCAACAAACTCAATGTTAAGGTAACGATGGAGTTCGCTGTTTCGAATGTACCAAGGTGCGTTCTAACGTGCGGAACTGTCTAGTGGACGAAACTTTTATTGCCTGATTTGTATAATGCGATATAGGGCACACAGCAGATGAAACCCCGCTACACATTCTCTCTGAATGTGATCCTTTAATGCGTAAACGTAGCATCTCTTTGGGAAGTCCAATTCTTCAACCATTTGAGATACGTCAGCTCACTGCAAAAGACATAATAAGATTCATGAAAAGAATCAATGTTTGCAGTGAGCTATAGTTAACAGTGGCTATCACAATTGATCACATTGGTCGCAGTGTAACAGATCTGAACTGAACTGGATTAAAGTCACTTTACAAACCATAACCATAGGGTTCACTGCTCCAACTACGGAGGTTGAGGCGGGCCTATGCAGCTAGCACAGACATGCAGTAGGCATATGTTTCACTCGACTTGATAATACCTTGTATTTATCTTTTATCAATTCACGAATAATAATATCTTTATTAATTATTTTCGATAAAGTTATTAGGTACAGTTTAATACGATGGAAAAATTACAATTAGTTTAGCAGCTGTTGAATTAAATTACAAAGGTTGCCTGTTGGCTGCAGACAGTTGAAATCCTTCGAACGAGTCGGAAGGTTCTTCCAAATCGTGTTATAGTATAGAGACAGTTCAGTAGTAAACAGACGTTCTTGCGGTGAGCATTCTATGTTTAAGATTTAATAGAGTATACTAACGCTAAAAATAATATAACAAATATTATCGATAGCTAAGCTATTCATTCATTAAATTAAAGAGAGTATGTGGGTAGTATAATAGAATTGTATTTATAGATCGGTGTAAATTGGACACATATCGCGAAAATGGCAAGTGACATGAGCAAAGATGTGGCTTTCATCAAGGAGTGGATGTCAAAGGAGGCTTATTTACCGAGAGATCTTGGTAAGGCGATATCTCATTTTTTATAAATAAAATAAATTATAATATGTTTCAGCTCAATTTAAAATAAATATTTGTTTAAAAGATATTTATTTGTCTATTTTATATTGGTTAAGTTAATATTTGATTTATGTCTTCTTAGATTGATTTGACTAACTTTGATTTATTGTATTCTTATATTGAATTATGTCCTTTCACCACATGTAGGTAGGTATTTACCGACCAAACTTGTCATTAATTTGTCACAACTTAAATCTGTAAAATCCTAAAAATTGCCAATTTGCTTATGCTGCTCTTAAGTTATGGCCTTACAAATTAATTTCAATAATATGAAGAGGAATCGTTATGTGTTCACACAAAAAAAAAACATCTTGGTGATAAATTTATTTAATTACGTAACTTTAAAACAATGGAGTGTTCATTAGAAATTCGCATCCGGAATTTGGCGTTAGTAAGTATGTTATTCTATGGAATTATTATTTTTATTCTATTATTTATTTAATTACTGTCAGACATCTTATGTCTCAAGTGGACGAGCGCAGTTGTAGTTCAGAATTTTTGGGTTTTTCAAGAATCCTGAGCGGCACCGCATTGTAATGGGCAGGGCGTATCAATTACTATCAGCTGAACGGCCTGCTCGTCTCGTCCTTTGTTTTCAATTGACACCCCTCTCACCCCGCTGAGATTCGCTGTTTTTATTTGCGTTTAAAGTTACGTACAACGGAACATATTTTTCAAGTTTATAGAAAAAAATACAGTACGCGACGGTGGAACGGAACGTTTTTTAACATTTAATGACTTGACCATTCTTGGAACTAATAATGGTTATGAAAATTTTTTATGAAATGTAATAAAATAATTTTTGAAAATTTACGAAGTACGTAGATTTTTTTTTTATCATTACTAATCACTAAACCACGACTTCCACCCGGTACACGAGTTTGCCCTACCCCTAGAGTGTTTTATAAAACGGGCAGTTTTGCTTTCTGGAAAAAGGAGGACAAACGAGCGTACGGGTCACCTGGTGTTAAGTGATCACCGCCGACAACATTCTCTTGCAACACTGGAGGAATCACAGAAGCTTTGCGGGCCTTTAAGGAAGGTGTACGCGTTTATTTTGAAGGTTACGCGAGGTCGGAGAGGTTGCCCTTCGCGCAGCGCCGGAGATGCACAGAACCGAATTAGTTTAAAAAAATTATTGTATATTATGATCATTGTTCAAAGGCAATCCGCAAAGCTTGCACATCCTTTTCAAGAGTAACTTAACATAAATTTAAATTAAATAAAGTTCAATTAAAATAGAACTACTCCTCTCCGCGCTTTGGGGATTTAAGGGTTCTCAACACTTAATTAAGGATGCGAATTGCTAATGTAGACCCAAACAACAAAAAAGTACATAATTTGCATTTTGTTACAGAAAAATTCATACATTTTTTTGCAAGGTAAAATATATTATGTAATATGTACACTGAATAGTTCTGCCATCTCACAGGAAGGTAATTTATGCCTGTGGGGTAGAACTCTGAGGACTTGTACTTAGGGTTAAAGAGTTCAGCCTTCCATAAAAGAGTATTATATATTTCATATTTTTTTAAAGGTATTTTGTTGCAATTTTTGTTAACATTTTAACAGTAAATAGTCGACTATTTTTATGATAATGAATTTGCATAATATTCCACGACTGGCACTAGTATAGTAAACATTGTGTATAAATGATTCTTCAAGTGCGTTCATTAGCCGTATCATCTCCACACACAAAAACCTCTGCGAACACTCCATTGCAATTGAAAGTCAAACATGCTGTGATGTGAAAAAAGTTTTATTCTAAAATCACCAAAGAGGTTTCTTTTAATCCAAAGTACTGAGTGCGCCAAAATGGCAATTTTTGCTTTCCACTTCAACAAAAAATATTTTATCTTTAAATGCGATAAAGTTTTTAGTCTACCGTTATTCTTAAAGCATTTTCCCATGACAATAATTATCTTTGTAAATTATATCATGTTGAACAATGTTCAACTAGTTCCATTGTCTAATGTGAAAACATATTTCTTTAAATTTAATGTAAAAACACTGTATGTAATCAAATTTTAAAGTGCTTTTATCATTCCATTATATCTAGAGGTGTCAGTTATTTTATAAAAAACACACGGAAGTTTTGAAATTTTGTAGATTGATATAAGTGAGCAAAAAATCAAATCAATCTAAGCTATATTATGAGAGCTGCCAAGGCTAAAAATAAAGTTTCTCGATGCAAAAAACACTTAATTGCAGACATTTAATATTATTAGGTTTGGTATGGTAAGTATTTATATAGTATAAAATATTAGGCAGTGTTTTTCAAGAATTGAATATATAGATAATATTTTGATATTTAAGAACTAGTGATGTACTCTTTACGGTACGGTTTTATTAAAAAATAACCCTTCTACAAACGACATAATAATTTTGTATCGCCATCACATCAAATAAGGTGGCATTTACAGCAATAGTTACATTATTAAAACAATTTTTTTTTATGAAAGTCTACAAGACGAGCAGGACGTTCAGCTGATGGTAATTTATACGCCCTACCCATTACAATACAGTGAAGCTCAGGATTATTGAAAAACCCAAAAATTCTGAGCGGCACTACACCGGCGTCACCTTAAAATTATAATGTTAAGTCTCAATTGCCCAGTAATTTCACTAACAACGGCGCCCTTCAGACGGAAACACAGTAATGTAAACATTACTGCTTCACGGCTGAAATATGCCCCGTAACTAGCAGGCATCCTGTGCAAAGGAGCCTCCCACCGAATGATAATTTCAAAACATTCCTTTAACTAACAACAATATAATGTAGGTAACATTAACAAGAGCTCCTAAACTTGTTACATTTTCAGGAATCTCGTAGATGAACCGGGTAGATACAATAGTTACGAACGTCCTTGTACTCTCGCGTGCTTGCGTGAGTTTAGTGTGAAAAATATATTATTATTTTTAATAGTGCTCCGTTTCTCCTAATTATATTCTAATGTGGTTATCGCCAGCTGCATAAATACTGACGTGCTTATTATGTTCTGTAATTATCAGTAAATTGAATACTTAGATGAAACATCTAATAAGTTTTACTAATAAGTTAAGATTTCACTAGTTAGTGTAGTGTTAAGAGAAAAATTTAAAGAAATAAACATTTTGACTGAGCTTTTCAATACATTTTTGATAATGTTTTGTATGTTCATAAGCACATTGAGGAATTTTCTAGAAACTGTGACATTCATAATGTTAACACGAGGAACAAACATAAACTTGTTATGCCTACTACTCGGTTGGGTCGAGTTAGTAAGTCTTTTGTTGGGCGATGTATATGCTTCTACAATATGATCCCAGAAAATGTACAAAACAAATGAGTTACGAAATTTAAAAGAATTGTTAAAAAACGTTTGTGTGGGAAAGGTTATTATAGCATAAACGATTTTCTTAATGACACCACGGACTGGGATTAAAGCGAACACCCTCAGGCTCTTTAATTATTAATGTTTATTGTACGATATTACATTGTAATCCATATTTTATATAAAAAAAAAGCCCGCTGAGTTTCTTGCGCCCATTCTTCTCAGGTCTGAGGCAGTCTCTTTTGAATGGGTGGTAGATTTTTACGTTCAATAAGTGATTATAAATCCTTTTTTGAATAAAAATATTTGAATTTGAATTTGAATTGTTTTTGTTATTCAACCATTTTCAAGGTGTTACATTAAAATAAATTACTTATATTTACAATTGATTGAAACGGCAGGGGTACAACTCGCGTTGTTAGCCCCTTTCCCCACAACATATCGTAAATAACATTAGCACATTAGATTTTTTATAAATATATTCTTATTATTAATTATAAGTAATTAATTTTAATAGTCTTAGTAAAATATAGCATCAGTGTAACAGCACTTTAATTTAATAATATAATGTATATAATAGCCATAACAATATAGGAAAAAAACAAAAAAACAACCGACTTCAAAAACACTATTTCAAAACAATAGATATAATATGCACTAAAAAATAAAAAAATAAAACTGCGTATTTTTATACAATCTAGTTTTGGAATCGGTGTCCTCCTGCTGCACCCCCGCTCTCGCCTCTCGCCTCCTCACGACTCAAGCACATCTCACCTATAACTATGTATGTAGTTACAAACCTACGTTGGCTGATACTGACTTCAAAAATACCAATAATCGTAACTAGAATTATATTTATAAATTAGATTAAAATCTAATTAATTATTATAAAAATTAATAAAGATTTATTAATTAGATTTAATTCAAATTATTTACATACAGATTGTATAAAAATACGCAATTATTTTTTTCTTTTTAGTACATATTATATCTATTGTTTTGAAATAGTGTTTTTGAAGTCGGTTGTTTTTTTGTTATTTTTTTTTAATTTTAGTGTATCTGAAGTACACTAACTAATAATTTCTCTAAATATGTGTAGATCTACTAAATTTTGCAATGCAGCAATGAACGTAAGCGCTTTGCAATTTGATTGCAGACAGTTAGAAATTCTGTCACAGATCGCACCCTTACTGTATGTCGTTAAGGAGTTCCATTGATCTTCATATTCGATTACGACAATTACTTGACCATAACGACGGTACGGTAGGTGACTCAATTATCCAGATAGCGTAAAAAAGATTCGGCCGAGTATAGTTAATTTGCTCTTAAGAATTGAAGAGTTCCGTTACTTTGTCATAAATCCCATAATCAAAATCTAACTAAACTCTCAACAAACTACCTTTGAAGTATATCCTTTCCAATAAAAAAGAGTCATCGAAATCGGTTGGCGTGATATTGAGTTATTTGTAAATTTGTAGCAACATACTTATAGCAAATTTAAGAATTTTTTATGTTTTTTCATGGATACCATTGTCAGATCTGGACCAAATTGCAATGGGACCACAATGGAAGCACCAGCTTTCAAATAAAAAAAAAAATCAAAGTCGGTTCCCCCAGTCAAAAGTTCTGAGGTAACAAACATAAAAAAAAACATACCGACGAATTGAGAACCTCTTCCTTTTTTGAAGTCGGTTAATAATGTTAGAACATCAGATCTGCCAACAGCTCATGATAAATAGAGAAAATGTAAACAGCATTCATTTGTTGGTCTGCCCTTAAGTATAACAGAACTTGATATTAGTTAAATTAAACTTGATGCACCTGGATTATTTGCGCTAATAAATGTTAATTATATTTGCGAGTCAAGGAACAACAATGTTATGTTTTTAATAAAGATTGACTTTTTTTAATTAAATACAATTACGAGTCAAGGTTGAAATTATAATAATCTTTGTTTCAAACAATCTTCGTCAAAAAATTCGACTCTCATATTTTAAGCGGGGGACAGAGGCCAGTTTTTATACAAATTTAAATAATAATTGCGTTTTGTGTGTGTTATAATATCCAGTCCTCAACTTATTGTAACTAACGGAAAATAATTCCTGTAAGTTTACTTTAGATTCAAAGTCAAATCTACGAGTGCAGACGTAGAAATAATGGATAGAATTGCCATTATAGCGAATTGTCCTTGGCGAAGTACATACGTCAGTTGATTTATATTTGAATTTACTCTATGGATTTTTCAATACTTTCATTGTATCGCAATTTACGGACAAATGTCCTACGTTGGGTAGCGATGTTGCAGCCAAGTAAAAAGGTGCATGACATACCACTTTGTTGGTCTGAAGCTGGTCAGTCTCGTGGGTGCAATCGAATACCTTCATTATTTTATTGCCTGACACGATCCTAGTACTGTTATGTCACGGTATGAACCTTTAAAGAGGGCAAACTTTATTAAAATGAAGTGGAACGGGTCTGGCTACATTTTATTCAGAGTGACAGGTTAATTGATAATTTTTTCTTTAATGTTACACTGAAAATATCAATATCATAGTTTTATTGTTCTATTCAAATTATTTACATATTTATACAAAAAATAATAAATTAAAACTTAAATAATCTTATAAAATTAAAGGCAGGTAAGGTGTCCATGAAGATGGCAACGTTACCTCTTTGTATAGCTAAATTTATCCTCTGACAGAGGTACGTACCAGAACTTGCGTCACCTGTCAAATCGGTTAGACGCCTGAATAGCTCTCATATGAGTTTTTGTGCCGATGAACCCCAAGGATCATCGTTTGCACCCCAAAGTGGACAAATATGTATGCATCACCGAGTGATGCATATTTACGGCAATATCCACCGCTGCATCTGCCGCCCTGGATGTATGTTCAATATGAGAGGGCAGTAGCGTGTCCACACAAGTCGCATCCCACACCAGCGCCTTTCCACGACTGCAGGGAATCAACATCATGCCATCAGGCCTCTTACCATCGTCACGTGAAATTTCATTCGGCTGTAGGATAGCCGGCACGTTGACGGTAGTAAAGGCGCGATACAATACGTCATTTAAGGCGGCATGGCGGAAGAGACGTCCCATTTTTTTCATAGTTCTTACATATGAAATTTTCTGCTTTTTATAACCCAGATCTTAAAAAATCATTGAGAGCAAAATTTAAAGAAATAAACATCTTAACTGTCGCCTCTCAATATAATTATGATAATGTTATGTATGTACATAGGCACTTATGCGAATTTTCTAGAAACTGTGATATATACAGTCATAGCACCAGGAACAATCATAAACTTGTTGTCTTCTTCTCGATATTATCGAGTTAAGTCTTTTCGGACGATGTTATATATGTTTCTACAACATGATCCCAGATAATGTTGAAACAAATGAATAACGAAATTCAAAAAAATTGGTAAAATACGTTAAGGGGGTAAAAAAGGTAAAGAAATTACTCTCTAAATGATACCACATATTAGGAATGGAGCGACCGCCCTCAGGCTATTAATACAAAAGTAGAAGCCCGCTGAGGTCCTAGCGGCCGTTCTTCTCAGGTCTAAATTAGGCATAAATTTAATCAGGTATAAATTTTATTACAAAATAGTTTATTTTTATGAAAATAAGGGAAGAGACGAGCAGGACGTTCAGCTGATGGTAATTGATACGCCCTGCCCATTACAATGCAGTGCCGCTCAAGATCCTTGAAAAACTCCAAAAATTCTGAGCGGCACTACAATTATTGTACTCGTCACATAAGATGTTAGGTCTCATTTGCCCAGTAATTTCACTAGTTACGGCGCCTTTCAGATCGAAACACAGTAATGCTTACACATAACTGCTTCACCGCAGAAATAGGCGCCATAATCCAGCCGGCATCCTGTGCAAAGGAGCCATTGGTATAAAAAAAAAATAGATACAAAAAGATTTAGGTTTACCCTTTCCCTTAGTTCTAAAAAGTGTATTGTGGCAGAGTAAACTCGCGACCTCAGTGTCATATTAAGAAGAAATGTATCAATATTATTTTTAAAATTATTTCCAGATGACTCAATGATTGAGAAGTTTCTTCACAGCTGTTACGGAAGCTTGGAGAAGACTAAGCGTTGCATCGACCGGTTCTGTTCAACCCGCAGTCAGATGACGGAACTGTACACCGGCAGGGACCCTCTCGCCGCCAATGTCGCCACAGCATTCTCCGTCACGTAAGTATATTTAATATGACAGTTTAAAAATGACAGATTCCAAATTCAAATGTAATATTTTGTTTATTTTTAATTGTAACAATATAAAAGGCCAGACTGAGTATATTTTTACTAAAGTCATTGGCAACACCAACATATGTACGAACAGTTTGCACAATGGAAAATCGACAGAAAGTAAAATTCGTTAAATAAATATAAATAAAAATATTTTAATATATAACATAATTTAAATAGAAATAAAAAAATTGTATATAGGATCTATGTTGAAACTACATCAAATATTAGAAACAAAATGACGTTTCCGTGTAAATAAAAAGCCATGAAATCTCCACGGACGAGTAAAAAAATAAGGACTCCGTGTCACCTTACATATCAGTGAGGCACCAAAGCAAGCCGGTAAACGTGTAAATACATAACCCCACGCATACACTTACACTAATACAAGCCCATCGGCCGCCATTATGAGATTTGCCATCGTCTGTGACAGATCAGTTTGCGTCGCAATAAAATATTGAAAAAATGCCGTCGTGCGTTGTGAAAAAGTGTAAAAACAATAATATAAAAGTATTTGTGGATATATGATTATTTAACGGAGAAAAAATTGTGTAACTAGTATCCCCCGTAACCGCACACACACTAGCATAACGGTGCTTCACTTGCTAATATCACGGCGCGGAGTCCTTCTTTTTTTACCCGTCCGTAGAAATCTCATGGCAAGATAACATTTGAATCTGATTTTTTTACGATTGTAGTTACAAATGTTGTGATAATATGTTGCACAAAATGATTCGTTAGCCTGATAAGATAGATAAATGTTGAATTAGCAAAACATTCCATATACTATACTTATAGTAGATAACACCTTGATACGATTATAGCCTTTATGTTAATCATTCATAATTTGATAATATGTATTAAAATAAGTAATATTTGAATATCTCCTTCATTCTGGTCGGTTTAAATGAAAAAGTATGGGTATTAAGAATTGTCTATTAATTGAAGAATTGCTTATTAAAATTGAGTAGAGTTTAGGTGCGCCTGCGTGACTCGTAAGCGACCTTATTGCGACACAGTAATTAACATCAAGTTCACACAGTTTGACGGTACCGCAGACAGTTATTTTCTATATATAACTCTTACGGCCTTACAAATAAACTTGGTATAAAGTTATAAGTGATGATTATACAAAGAATATGCAAAATGTTTACAATATCGTTGACAAAACTGCCAATACAATGATAATTCTAAAGTTTTCCGAATGACAAGCTGCCTTGCAAATAAACGCGGGAAACGTTATACGTCCGAATGAACCATTCGTCAGCAAAATGTCTATTTGTAAACATTTTACATATTCTTTGTTTATGCTTAGTTATAACTTTATGCCAATTTTATTTGCAAAGCCGTTATAGTTTTAATCATTCTATCATTTTTATGTCTTTTACGTGTTCTGTGTTTTTTACATCGATTCGGTGTGTCGTCAGTGTGCTGCGCGGAACAGAGTTCCATTTTTTCTGCCTGGCTGCGTTTGAAACATGTTTGAAACCTACTTCGTCAATATTCTATTGTTCATTATTATCATCAATCGGAATAAATTTTAAGAAAAAATCACGCATTTGATATTTGATTTAATTAATATTATATTTTAGTTATATTATGTATATTTAAACTAATGTTTATATACTGTAGGTACAAGAGTTTAGTATTGATTTTTATCATCTGTATATATATAAATAATGAAAATTATCTTTGTTTGACGCTCAATCATGCCTAAACCGATCGTATCGACATGAAACTACCACCATTCGATACTAAATTTATCCTAGATGGTTTATGGCTACTTATTTTTCGAATTCCAACGTCCCTTCATTAATTTATTTCCTTTTAAAATTCGCTCAGTGAAACGGGCGGGAACGGCTAGTTAATATTATATAAAATATAATATAAAACAATAAAAAAACCAAAATGAAGATAGGTATGTTTTGGATATGCTATTGATTTTTCATCTATTGAATTTGCTTTCATTTGATACCCATATTGTGATATCCATCCATAGATGCTGTAGGTGAATGATATCAGGAAGTCGATAGATCTAATCCTGAACTAAAACATATTTATTTCAACGTTATTGATATATAATTGAATATGACGCCTTCTGTTAGTCTAAGCGTATGCTCAAACGCAGGTAACGCAGCGCAGTAAATACAGTACAGATTTTGTATGGCAGGGCAGGCGAGGTACACATAGGGATACATTCCCATATTTATATAAGATTTTCACGAGTAATTTTAATATATGTATTTTCAAACCTTTTCTTTCAGCAGAAGGCATCAGCCTTAACTGTAAACATGATTTGAAGATATTTGTTGGATACTTTTTTAAATCGAAAACTGTGCTTATTTTTAAGAATTTGGTAATTTGCTTGAGAACTACATCTTCCATTCCGAAAAAAATACTCTTTTAATGTATTTTTGAATAGTCTGGAAAATTAGTAAGTATAATTCAAACAAGGTTCACAGCGCACTAAATCAATGAAATGATCCGTTCTGAGAATTAGGGGTAAAAAACATGCACGAATCGCTCAGAAATATGTGCGCGGCGATGCGCTACAGCGAGACGCAGAGCAGGACAGACGCATATCTGTGCCGAACATAGCTCGTAATACGTACACTGACCTCTACTATATACCACTCGACTGGCGGCTGTCAAAATGATTTTGTTCCTGTTTTATATTCGCCATTTTGGCGCTGTTGGCCATGTAGCGAGAGTCCGCGGTGTTAAAACAAGTGATGACAACCTCAACAAACATCGATAGATGGTGGTATAAAAAATTGTGTAGTTTATTGCGTTAATTCTTGAAGTATAAATAACACGAAAAAGGAACAAATATAATTCAAAATGCAAAAATACTTCCGAGTAATGTACGTCCCTTCTCAGCAATTTGTATTATACGTCAAAATTTGTTCTCTGGACGCTCGCGAGTGGCGCTTCAAATAGGCACAAAATATTTGCTGTCAAACACATGGAATAGCCTGTCTAGTGGTATTTATACACGTCAATGTATATATATTACAAATTCTGCTCTGCCCTACGCTGCGTGGATCTGCGTCGTCTGCGTCTCAGCATATGCTTAGCCTTAATTAAGTTTGGCTAATATGCAAAGTTTCAAAGTCATATTCAAAGTATTTTATTAATGTTGGTAGTTTAAATTTATAATTTGGATTCTACTTTGTATTTCATTTCTATCGAGGAAATTCCGTGATGTATATTGTATTATTGATGCATAGAACTTTATATTTTATTATTATTTAAAATAAATAATCATTTCGAACTTGAATTGATCTCCCTAATATTTATCTGTAAGAAGTTAATACACACGCGAGATTTAATTTTAAAAGTGTGTGAATGTCACGCCATCAATATTGTATATCATTCAAACACAGGCCGTGTCAGACTAGTTTCTAATATCCATTACGTCCTTGACTAATATTTTAATCGCAGATTACGCGCTAAATTCGATCAATAATCTTATTGTAATCCAAATCAGTGAAATGATAATTGGGCTTTGTATTAGATTGATATGGGCGGCGATAACATCAGCTTCAGAAACTCCCAAACGGCCATTCTTATCTATCCTTAGCTTAACTTACTAGAGGTAGATAAATCTATCCTTTTACGCTTACTTACATTGCAATAACCTATCGACATAAGGCATTGGACTATAATTATATTGGACATAACTATGGATAACCAATTGTATGAAACGTGCAGTCATTGATTGGCTGTTTAGAAGTGGGAGAGTCACGCTGCCGTCTTATGACGTCAGCCAGACTCGACCGGGCTAATTACCACACTCGCACAGAATACCGGCGTGAAGTAGCGGCCTAGTGCCGCTACGTCTTGCTTAGGTTAGTTTCGAGGACCGGACGTGATTTCTCCTCTTCCCCCCCCCCCCTCCATTGGAATATGACAGCGGAACCAAGAAAGATTTTACCCCAGGAGGGTACCTTCTCTGCCCGTCGTATTCTGGGGTGGGCACAGAACCGCGCATTTCCGAGGACAAACGAGGCAGTAACATCACGGCGCCCCGCTCCACGCTCAACGTGGACTTTTGCAATATCAGGGGAATTTACTCCAATTTAAACACCGTTCACCACCACCTTGAGACGGCGCAGCCGGCCTTGTGTTTCCTTACGGAGACGCAGATATATTGACCTAGCGATATGTCTTATTTAACGTACCTACCCCGGGTTCAAAATTGAGCACAATTTTTTGCCTCATGCCGGGGTATGTGTACGTTAGAGAGGATATCTGCTGTCGCTGTTGAGGGTAGGGACAGGTCTACTCTCTGGCGTGTAGATTTTGAGAACCGCATCCGTATCTATGCGTGTGTCTACAGGTCCCATAGTGGTAACGCAGTAACGGATCACCTCATGGGCTGCGTTCAAGCGGCAATTGACGACGTGCTTGCACAGATCCCCTCCGCTGAAATCGTAGTCTTGGGTGATTTCAACGGACACAATGCCGAATGGCTTGGACTACGCAGGGCAATCTGTGCATAATTTTGCATTGGCGTATGGTCTGTCCCAATTGGTTGAATCGCCAACGCGGCTCCCGGATGTGGATAGCCACATGCCGTCCTTATTAGATCTTCTGCTGGCTACACATCCCGATAGTTACCAGGTCTCTGTCGACGCCTCTCTCGAAACGTCCGATCATTGCCTGGTCAGGAGTGTAGTGCCTATCAGACGCCAACGTCGCAGACCACCAGCGACCCACCGCGTTTGGCACTACAAGTCAGCAGATTGGGAATGGATGCGTTCCTTTTTTCAATCCCCTGGGGCAGGGTTTGTTTCCCTTCGGATGATCCTAGTGCCTGCGCCGTTGCAGTAGCCGATGTGATACTACAGGGCATGGATATTTTTATACGATGCTCCGTAGTACTGATCATCCCGCGGTGTCAGAGCTCAGAGTCACCAGTTGATTAACGACCGACAGTACGGATTTCGCCATGGTCGATCGGCAGGTGATCTTCTGGTATACCTAACACATATCGGCTATCGAAAACAAGGGAGAAGGCCTGGCAGTTATTCTAGATATAGCGAAGGCCTTTGATCGTGTATGGCACAAGGTGCTTCTCGCAAAACTTCCGTCATTTGGGCTTCTCGAGAGCTTATGCAAGTGGACCTCCAGCTTCCTCACTGGGCGCAGCATAAAGGTCGTTATCGACGGTTATTGCTCGAATCTCAAGCCTGTGAACGCTGGAGTGGCCCAAGCTGTGTGCTATCTCCCACACTGTTTCTTCTGCATATCAATGATATGTAGGACGCCTCCAACATACAACATACACGGGCCATGCAGGTTTCTCTAGGGAAGTCGACCAGTGCCGGGAGAAACTTGTGTCTTCTATCGAGTCCTCTCTTGTGAAGGTCGCGGAATGGGGTAAATTGAAGCTTGTCCAATTTAACTCCCAGAAGACTCAAGTATGCGCGTTAACCAATAAAAAACCCAATTTGTCGTATCACCGCTCTTCGACAACACTTCCCTTACAGCCTCGCCTAGTATCGTAATTCTGGGTCTCAATATCGCGAGCGATTGCCAATTCTGCAGCCATCTGAAGAGCAAAGCCAAATTGGCTTTGAAGAAACTGGGCGTCATAAATAGAGCACGGCCATACTTCAAACCGGCCCACATTCTAGTGCTGTACAAAGCGCAGGTCCGGCCACACATGGAGTATTGCTGTCATCTCTGGTCTGGCGCACCCCAGTATCAGATCGAACCATTTGACCGCGTGCAACGCAGTGCAGCTCGAATTGCCGGGGACCCAGTGCTCTGTGAACGGCTGGATCACTTGGCGTTGCGTGGAGACATCGCTTCATTGTGTGTCCTCTACCGCATTTACCATGGGGAGTGTTCCGAGCTGTTTCACCCAATTCCTGCCGCCGAATTCCACCTTCGCACGACACGCGACAAGTTAGGATATCAACCCCACCATCTGGATGTGTGGCGGTCCTGCAATGTGCGCTTTTCAAGGAGCTTTCTTCCACGTACTACAAAGCTGTGAAATGAGCTTCCTTGTGCGGTGTTTCCGGGCTGATACAACACCTTCAAAAAAGCGTTTAAACGTTCCTTAAAGGCCGGCAATGCTCCTGTGATTCCTCTGGTGTTGCAAGAGAATGTGGTCGGCGGTGATCACTTAACACCAGGTGACCCGTACGCTCGTTTGTCATCTTATTCCATAACAAAAATCGTTTCAAGCAACTGTTTGCTTTAAAACTTAGTCGGATTATACTTCGTCGCCTATCGCCATACTGTAATTATTACTATTATTGCAAACTTATGTCAAATCTCACGTCTCATACTAAACTAGATTACAATTTTAACTTAGGCAGTCCCGCCCCTTATATCATCCATATTTACATTTTTTTCGACATGTTCACAGCTGATACAGTCCAATAAGTGACCTTAGGGAAGATTATTATCAATTTGCCAGCGATATAAATTTGTTGTTATTACTACGAATCCGATCAGTACAAAGAATTAGTTGGCAATTAGGTATGACATGAGACAAGTTACATCATAGTTACTTAGATCATTTTTATCAGTTATCCGTTATACTGATATTGATTCGTCTTATTAAGAGGCTTTTGTAAATTGTTTACTTTTTATATCATCGAGTATATTATTTTATTTACAAGCTTAAGTATTCGTGTCTAGACAAATAACGTGGGTGGCGGTGATTACTAATAATATACTTGGTGACCCATTCGTTGGTTTGTCCTGCTCTTGGTCCTTCGAGAAGAAAGGTGCCACCAATATTTGTGTTTCGCTGTAGAGAGCGCCGTAGCTCAAATGAACGCGCGAATTCGCCTTGTAACTTATTATATACAGGGTTATTTATAATCCGACGTATGCCTGTTATGAGGTTATATGGGTGACTATTTGCGATAATTTGAACCTATTTTGAGTTATCAGGTTTATTAGCTTTTTTCAAAAAAAAGTGAGAATTGCAACTTCAAAAATTTATTTAAAAAGTGTATAATATTTTTCTACTGATTCAAAAAAACAATTAAACACTGGTTACGTATTAATATTAAAACAACAATTATCCGTCCAAATTTAAAAATGCAAGACTTAAAATGATATCATTTCAATTATTTTATCTGATCTTTCACTAATATCCTCGCCATATCCAATGATTGGGAAAATGGCTATTAAGCAACAGCTAACATTGACATCAAAATGTGCAGGAGATCCGTGTTGCTGGTATATCATGTTTTGCCTTGTAGCCAAAGGCACGACTTCGAGAAGGTCTAACATTACATACCACAATAATTGCATTAAAAAAGGATAATAATCATACTCGCAGCTCTATAATAAAGCGAATAATATACTAATGTATAATAATTTAATATTTTTTTTATAATCGTCTCGCCAGTTCAAAATACTATCTTCGCGCCTCAATAAGACTACTGGAAACCCAAGCGCTGGCAGCTATTTCGGTCAACGGATCAGCCTTGCTATCCAACGCGGTAATGCTGCCAGTATTCTTGGTACGCTTCCACGTAATGATAGTTTTAATTTTATGTAGTCATAGTATTGTAAATATAGTTATAAGATTTGTTTTGATTAAGTATTTAACTTATATTTATAAGGAAAATCATTACGAATGTAAATGAAATGTAGGTACATTTCTATATTATTTCTATATAATTTTAAAAAATATGACCGCAAGCGAGATCTTGCTTATTAACTGTGATAAGCGGATATACAATGTTAAGTCTACAGTTGTTATGAGATACGAACGTAATATAATGAAACATTTATGAGCGTAAAAGTCAAGACCAAAGATCAATCAATCAGAGATCAAATAACAAAAAGAGCTGAACTTTGTTAGAGACCTTGGATATATTTATTTGTATTTATTCTATTTCTTCTGATATACTACTAAAAATAAAATTCCAAAAGTCCCTATCTATCCCATAGATTCTAAAAAAGTTATTCAAAATTTTCTTTATTTTTTTATCCTTTCCAAAATTGAAAGTTTACTCAAAAATATAGTTGAGACAAAAATTGAAGATCATAAAATTATATACAAAAATGTTAATCATACTTTTTCCTAAGAATCACCATTCCTAAAATATCTCAAACTTGTGTACAACACACATGACCACATCTCATATGCGGTAGTGTATTGGGCTCTTTTTTTAACGTGGTTTGGAGTGGAGTAGACTCCACGTTCTGTTATGACGCAGTTTTATGGGACTGTGTTTACTGCATGATGATTATTGTAGTTCTGATTTCTGTTATTACTTTAATCTGGTTCATACTCTTAAAATATGACTTCGACACATTTTTTTTCTTTTTCCTCTTCCTCTTGCTGGTTGGCATGTTCATAAATGGTTAAGCTGGAGATGAATCAGCAGTATCTTCATCGATTTCAAATCTTCTTCTTTTAGATTCAACTGAATATTTGTGCAAGACTGGCCTTTGCAACTAGTACACGCTGGCAAAAAATGGTGTATAGGAGATTTTAAGGACCATGTATATACTTTGAATCGTTCTCCAATTATTACATGTCAATTTCCAAATTCCAAGACCAGTCTATCAGGTTCGGTTGATTGCCTAATCATGTCTGAACTTTGATAGTACAGTCGATACAAGATGAGCAAAAGCCGATGTTAGAAGACTAGATAGCTTGCTATTTCTCATACCTTGTATTACAAAAGTTGCCTATACATGCCTATACAATTTATATTTTATTTGGAGCTCCATAAAAAAATATTTTTGTGGTTATTGTTTGATGAGAAGAGTTAATTTCTTCAAATACTTAACGCAACAAATTAAACATTTTTTATTTGTACTGGAGTACCCAAGCTCTAACAAAATTCAGCTCTGTCACCGTTTTTGTTATTTCAAATGTCTGTTTCAACCGGACTAAATCTACTGTAGTTAATTCTGTCCTCAAATGCAAAATGCGTAATTTCCGAAGCGCACGTACTATTGACTTTCATTCACAAACTAAATGTTCGAAAGTTACGATAAGTAACTATGGCTTGTGCATTTTAAATGGACGAGAACTATAATCCTTACATAATTGCTTATATTTCTTACTGGAATTTCTTTTAAGTGAATACCTAAAAGATATTCCAGTAGGACCCTGCCTGTTAGATCCTAGTTTAAAAAACATTGCATTGCTTATATTTTAATCTGAGGATGACACATGCAATCTGAACTTCATAAGTAAATTGCACGCCTTTTGCTCTACTCGCTCTCCAATTTCGGACCACACCTTTTTTACTTTTTCTTATATATAGCCCTCTGCTGCAGCAAAAAACTATATTAATATTTTCTCTGTTTTTAATTTGACTACGATCTTATGTTTTTCTACGGGGCTATTAGTATATATTGTGAAGAGTCCAAACGGTCCGAAAATTGACCCTGGTGGAGCCTCAAGATATATCTTGTTAATTGGTAGGCTAAATAAAATAATTTGAAACAAATTAAGACATGATTATATAGCTAATTATTGCTATAATCAACATCATAATATGCGACACTACCGCTAATCAAATAAAATACTAGATTATATTATTGAGATTTTCTCGTTGAATTTCAGACGTGTTTGCACATACAAAGCTGAGGAAGATGAGATCCTCATCCACCACTACGATGACCCGGAGCTAGAAAAGTTCTCCTTCTACGACCTCCTCAAGACATTGACCATTCAAGCTGACTATTGGATCAGGTTCCACAATCTCTTCCCGAAAGGCCACATTATCATTCTAGATATGTCTTCCTTTTCACTCAAGATGATTCCGAAGGCCAACGTCATGTACTTCCGAGATTTTCTATTGTATCTCCTGGTACGTTGTATTTTCTATAGTCATCACACCACACATAAAAAGAAAGTTAAATAATTTTGACCATTTGAATGTAACGGCAAAATACAGTCAAAATTTTATGCCATGACCATGTAAATAGGAATAAATTACTGCTAAAGGTATTAAACTAACAAGAAATTCTTGCAAAAGTAATAGTTTATATCCAAGTGTATGGGAAACGGCTCCAACAATTTGTATCAAATTTTGGATCATACGCGAAAAACAATTTCTTAAAGGCGTCTCTAATGTAAAATTAATTGTATACCTCCCCCACCGTCTGGTACATCACTGAGGCCCTTACATTGTTGTTTTTGAATGTTTAACTAAGGTTTGTACTACCAAAAAGTGTAATGCCATTGAATATAGGATATACATCACGGGATTCCAGTCCATATTATATTCCATCCATATCCAAAGCGTTTGTACCCGTTGCATTCATAATGATATCCACGACGATGCATGATCATTGTTATAATTGTTTTATTGTTAAAAGCTGTGATATTCAAACTGAAATTAGAAATTGTATATCAAATAACTTTAAAATGAGGAAACAGATCATGATCGCATCTAATTTGCCATCAAACAATAAACAATAGCAAAAGAACAACAAACGCACAGACTTAGTATTCTATAACAGTTCACATGTTGATGTGTGAAGAAACCATAATGGTATTCTATTGACGTAACGACATCGAATGCATAATTTGTGTGAGACATTCATTAGAAATAACATTAAAAATAGACCTTGAATAATCTAATGGTGATGATGATGATGATGATAAAATAAGTCCTGACGAGTCTGATTTGTCAATTCAATAAGAGTTCGAGAGTTTAAGTCACATTATTGTTTGAGGCTCTATTTACATGTTTAACTAGTACTTACTTTATTTTTCAAGCTGTGAATTTGCCAAAATATACTATACTTAATACATAGTAGTTAGACATAATATTTATACTGTGGCTGTGTGTTGCTCATGTTTTCTGAGGTATCGACCGCAAAAAAACTATTGTCTAACCACGGACGAGTAAAAAAAAAGGACTCCGTGTCACCTTACATAACAGTGAGGCACCAAAACAAGCCGATAAACGTGTAAATACATAGCCCCATGCACACACTTACACTAATACAAGCTGATCGGCCGCCATTATGAGATATGCCACCGTCTGTGAGAGATCAGTTTGCGTCGCAATAAAATATTTTGAAAATGCCGTCGTGCGTTGTGAAAAAGTGTAAAAATAATACTATAAAAGTATTTGTGAATATATGATTATTTAAGGGAGAAAAAATTGTGTAACTGTAACCCCATAACCGTACACACACTAGCACAAAGGTGCTTCACTTGCTAATATCACGGCGCGGAGTCCTTCTTCTTTTACTAGTCCCTGTGTCTAACTAATAATGTCGTCTGTTGTTATCAAAAGTCAAAGATAGCTAATATAGCAATAGGCCCTTTGTTAGGACAGCTGTAAGTTGGTATTGGATCCATACTACCCAGTGTTTTAAAGATTTGCATTTTTTGCGCTGGTACTATATTCATTAACGAAAATTCAAATAAAATACACAATTTTAGTGAAAGTATAGATATCCATATCAATTATTTTGCGAATAAGTTACTCTTTTTCCGACAATTTGAAGCGTCGTTCAATATATCAAACCAATTTTTAACACTCTTTCGCATAAAAACTCATAACTTATAAATTAAGGTGGATATAATACTTATAAGGTTTCACAGTAATTTTTGTGAACTGGATATTAAAATCACATCATGACAAGATGATATAAGGGTTTATTATGTCACGAACTATAGTTGAATCAAACATATTTTGAGATTATTGTCAATTTCAGGAAGGAATGCCCGTGAGAGTGAAAAAAGTATACGCGATAAATGCACCTTCATATTATGATACGTTGTATTCTCTTGTGAAACCTGTGCTTCCTAGTGACATTTGTGACATTGTAAGTATTCAAATTTGTTAAAGCAGCCGCTTTCACATTGCAAAATATCATTGAGACGTTATCATTTTTGTACAAGATGATGAAAATATTTGTCAAAAAAGCATTCCAAAATAAGGCCTTTATATTGAACAACATAACGGGGTTGTATTTATGTATGTGTGTGTGTATGTATGGATGGATGTATGTAAACTTCTTATAACTATTGAACGGCTCAATGGATTTAATCGCGGTTGGGGCCATTCCAAAGGGCTTGACCAAACTTAGATTTTGAATACAATTTACCGATTAGGACCGGTAGATATTAAGAAATCTCGAAAAACTACGAAGTTTTTTTTCATACGTGGTCTTTTTTGGAATTACTTTTAAACGGCTTTACCGATCGATTTAAAAAAACTAATCAGCTCTTAACATCAAAAAACCACGTCGATCGCCGTGGACGAAAGAAAACCGAAAGCCTTTTGCAAGTGATTAGGAATTTTACATCCTGATAAATGACCCAAACACTTGAATGTTTTCTGAATCTAATTCTAACATTAAATTTAATAGTAAGCGTCTCTCATTTTACTGTCCAATCCGATTATGGTCCTGTTTGCGAGTTAACCGACTCGGTGAGTAAATACACTGTCAAATTATGTATATGATTGAGTAAACTAATTCAACTGTTTCAGATACATTTCTTCCATGACTACCAAGACTTACACAAACATATAGATAAGAAGTATTTACCGGTAGAATACGGTGGTGAAGCTCCAAGTATGAAAACTGAAAACGCTGACTGGCTTAAGAAGATCGAATCAAAAAGGTATGCAAAGTATTATTTTAATATTTACCTAAATTATCATAATGCATTGTTAGGCGATAGTAATATTGTCCCTAAGAAGACACTTTGCACTTTGTAATGATTTTCTTATAATATTTTTGTTAAGTGTCTTCGTATTGGGTCGACTTGTTATAGTTAATAAATCATTGTATTTATTGGATAACTAATTATGACAGTACTCACGACCATCATGTTCACAAAGCATCCTAACACAAAAAATGAATTCAAGATTTTATCCAACATACGATGGATCATATATTTATACAGTTTATTCTTTATTACTTTTTATTAAATAATTTATATAAATTAATCACGATTCATATATTGAATGCAGTACCTTACAAACTAATTTGTTATGTATATTACAGCCACTGTAAATAATTACATAATTTATACGTCTAGATAGACTATGACAGCTGTGAAAACGTGAGTTTAGAGCTAACCTCTATTTTGAGGAATTCACGCACACTAACACAGAGTGTCAGTGAGTGATTTATATCATCATAAATCGCGAGTGTAAGACGTAGCATGTCACGCACACTAAAGTATTATTCCTGGCCTTTTTTATCGGTTGTCTAGCAGCAAGTGACAACAGTATCCGTTGTGTTATTGTATTTTCTTCTCACGAGCTCAACTTTTCCGAACATATGGTAAATTCAGCAATTAGTTTAAGCCTAATTGAATAAAGTTTATTTGACTTTCACTTTATTGATATGATAGGGGAACATGGGTATCAGTGGATCACGGGGAACAGTGAATCATTTAATATAGTTCTGTATCTATAGCACCCACACATACACGCGATTGTTTCAATAACGCTCTTCCATACCCCGCGCGGCCCAACTAGTGGCAATCTTTCCATCATACCGGGAGGACGTGCGATAGCGCATCAATCATTAGGTAAGTACGCAAAAAAATTTTTACGCGCTACTTAAAATTGTCTTACTGCAAAGTTACTTGGATTTTTTTTATTAAATGCATTTTTTCTTTATATATATGTACTCAATCGTATAGAACCGCACTGAGGTTCAGGAAAAAAGCAAATTATTTAATGAAAAAAATATTATTTGTGTTTTTGGTACTTGGGTTACAGTGAATCATGTTATTATGGGTTTCGTTGGATCACGATCTATTGTACCCCAAAGAGCTTCGATCTTCAAAGTACTTTTTTTACAGGTTAAAATGCTACGTATACGTAAGCTTGCATACGAGATGGCGTTGGTAAATGATATCCAGGTACCACAAATATGCCATGAAACCAAACTGGTAGGTTTTATGGCTTTACGAAATGACATCCTGATCTAAGCCTAAGAACACCTGAAGGTTGCAGTTTAAGCCGTGCCACGTCTTTCAACCGCCATAACGTAAAAATGTTTGTTGACAATTTAGAAAACGTTATGTCGAGAGAAATTGTGTTTGGAAACGAAATCAGGGTTTTCAATTTAAACGAAACCAACACCATGACAGTTCAAAAATCAGCCAAAGTACTCGCCCCCAAAGGCCAAAAACAGGTTTCCAAAGTTACCAGTGCAGAGCGCGGAACACTAGTAACTACATGTTACATAGTGAGTGCACTGGGTAATACTCTGCCACCCATAATGATCTTTCCAAGGGTCCATTTTAAGCAACACATAATAAATGATGCACCACATGGCACTTTAGGACTCGCAAAACAATCTGGCTGGATGAATGGAGAATTATTTGCAAAGACATTACATCATTTTATAACTCACACAAATTCAAGTAAAATTAATCCTAGCCTTCTAATACTGGACAATCATGAGTCGCACATTTGTATTAAGGCACTAAATTTAGCCAAAGAAAATGGGGTGACTATTATTACTGTCCCACCGCATTCAACCGGTAAAATGCAACCTCTAGACGTAGGTGTTTTTAGGCCATTAAAAACTGCCTACAACAAGGCTGTTAACAACTGGATGATGCGCAATCCAGGGAAAACATTCTCAATTTATGAAGTTGCTGGGTGTGTTAGAGATGCCCATTTGAAAGCAATGACGCCGGCTAACATATGCAATGCCTTTCGCGAAACAGGGATTTTCCCTTTCAACAGAGATATTTTTACTGACGAGGATTTCGGACCAAGTGAAGTTACCGACATGCCACACTATCAAAACCCAGACGACAGACAACATGAAGATATTTTCAGAGACGACAATGACGAGAACAGAACAAGAACTCCTTCACCAACAATTCTGCCTTTAGAACTATTATCGGCAATTGTTTATGACGAAACATCGTCTTTAGCCGACCCTCAAAATACATCATCTGCAGAATTTGCCAAATCAGCTTCGAAAGATATTGAAACCTTAAATTACGTCGAACTAATGCCATTGATATCTCCTTCAGAAAATATTTTCTTTCATCAACTTTTAACTGAACCAGCTTCTTGTACACCAGTCAAACAATTACCTGTAGAACGACCTTGCACTGCATTTAATAGCCCAACGCCAACTTCTAGTACATTTATCGACTCAAATGCACAAACTAGGAAATTCATTAGTCATTTAAAATTTCGTGGCTTGCTAAAAGCTGATCCTAGAAAAGGTAGTAGAGCAGCAAGACGAAAAGGTAAAACCATGATTGCTACAAATACACCCGAAAAAGACCAAATGTAAAAAAGAGCAGAAGATATACATAAGGGAAAAAAGACTAAGATACAGGCTAAAGCTGTTATGAAAAGAAAAGTCTTAAATAATAACTCCAGTGAAGAAGACGAAGAAATGAGCATCTATTCGAAAGAAGAACCTGTGTTTGAAGAGGAAGCTGAGTTTCAAGACATTAATCCTGATAAATTGCCAAAAGAAGGGGACTTCGTATAAGTATTATTTAAAGTGAAGAGTAAAAATATTCATTACATTGCAAAAGTAATAGGAGAAAAATGTGGATATACTGGGAGCATAAAAAGGACTCAAGGACTATTATTTCGACGTTGATTTTACAAACATAGATTTACGTTAAGTTTAAGTTTTCTTTTCTGTTCTAAATATGTTCAAAAGTTTGAGATAGATTAGCCATAAGATTAAAAATTGATCACATAATATTTAATATTGATTAATTTTTGGATGCCTTATTTGTTCATTTTTGTTTTACTGTGGCCTAGATTTAAATTTTGAAATATCTATATTTTTTATGTTATTAAACCTATCTTAGTTACTTTATAGATTGATTGATCTTTAAGACTATTTTGTGATTTAGAAACTTTATAGACTGATTAAAAACAGAAGCTATGACTAATTATTATATCTTTTTTAAACTAATAAAGAGATTCATTTAATAAAAACAAGTTTTATTGAATTTTAAATACTTGTGATTCAGGGTGCCCCATTTGATCCATTGTGTCCCGAACCCTATCCGAAAACTATCATATAAAGGATACTAACCTATAAAATAGTCATTCTAAGCACGTATCCCAAAGATAAGGAATGCCTTAGCATATTACAATAAAAACCTTGGTCAGTAAAGAAGAAACTCATACCAAAACATCAATACAAAAAAAAATTATCCACTGATACCCATGTACAGCACGTCAAATTCAAATTTGTCTAGTAATTCACCTACTTTTGTCATGTGTCTCGTTAATTGCATTTTGTTATTGAAAATTTTAATTTTGAGTGATCTTCCAACTGAACTAACCGTTCAAGTAACGTATCATCATAAAATCTTGTATAATCCTAGAAGTGAGGGTTATTACTTTAAAAACATAACATATTGTCGATAAGATATTGTTAACTATTGATGTGATAGTCACAGATCTTTCTTACTTCGTCATACCAGTAACCCTCTTCATACTCACCGCTTTAGTGAAATGAAATATAATATTTAATTTAATTCATGTTTCTTCTACAGAGAATTGTTCCTGAACGACGATCTGTGGAAAGCCGACCTCAAGCTGAGACCGAAAGGCGACAACAACTCTATGAACGGCTCCTTTAGAGCATTATCAATTGACTAAATAGTTTTATAATATTTACCAACTTAGTGCAACTAATTAGATGAATAAGACACGCAACTTGTAGGTGCTTACGGATTTTATGAAAAAATTAAATAAACTACTTTGTATAAATTTTACCCTAGAGTTTCAGGTCCTTCTTCATCCTTAGACTCTATATGGTAATTGTTTAATAGATATGTTTAATTCTTATTTATTCAATATATTTTTATGGAATAGGAGAATAAGCAAGCGTACGGGTCACCCGACAGGAGGCGAACACTACCGATCATACTCTCCTGAACACCAGAACAACCAAAGGAGCGTTTCTGGCCTTTAGAAAAACGCGCTTCTTTGGAAGGAAAAGAAGGAAGTTTTTTGAATAGTTTCTTTCTTGGTTGGTTTTGGTTCTTTTTAATTTAATGACGCTTGCTGTGGAAAATTCCACCGCAAAGTAGCGTTACTCGGCCATCTGGTGATTTTGTAATATCACAATAAATATATTGTGGTGTAAAAATAATAATTATATTTCAAATTCAAATATTTTTACTCAAAATAGGATATGACATCTTTTATTGAAAGTCAAACTACCACCCATTTCAAAACAAATGCCTCAGACCTGAGAATAATGCGTGCAACAAACTCAGCGGGCCTTTTTGTCATCAAAAAATATGTTTACAAAGTAATAATGTACAATTAAACTTATTATTTAATAGCCCGAGGGCAGTCGCTCCATTCCCAATCTGTGGTATCATTAAAAAAGTCATATTTTATGTTATACCTTTACCACAAAAACGTTTTTTAACAATTCTTTTGAATATTGTAAAACTTTTGTTGACACGTTTTTTTTTTATAACCCCAACGTAAATATTGTCATTAAACTTTTCAATAATTATTAAAAGGGTAAATAGTTATTACCATGTAAGGAATGCTTATTAATACTTTATAATACGTGTTAACTATGAAACTATATACTAATTCAATTATTAAATGTTTTTTTAATATTATTGTTAATGTTAGTAACCTACATTATATTATCTAAAGATGGCGTTCTGGTTTTTAATCTGAATAACCAACAAATAGTGCTGTGCCAAATTGATCCATAAGCTGTTATTCTATCTACAGATAATATATGACGAATGATTACCGTTTGCCGAACGTTTAAGAACTTTAAGAATTCTTAAACGTTTCATGAACAAAGAGGATGTAAATACTACGTAATACGATGCGGGACTGCCTAAGTAAGAATTGAAATTTAGTTTATTATGAAACATGCAGTGAGATTTGACGTAAGTTTGGTCGTAATTATATGGCGAGGAAGTATAATCCGGCTAAGTTTGCGAATAGTTTGGATTTCGGCTAACTTCGTTTTTTGCAAGATTATAACCATCATCTGTCAATCTATCAATCACTGCTCGTTTCATTCAATCTACTACAAGCTAGGCTGGTCACGAAGATCAGCTATCGTTATAAATAGGATTTATGATATCTTCTGGTGACTTACACCTGCAACTCTCACTTTGCTGTGTATGACGTGTTGCAGCAGTAGACAGATCTGTCTGTGCGACTTCATGGCGACAGAATGTCTTCTGTATACCACATACACATTCTGTAGACCACAGACAAAAAAACCGGCGTAAGGTAGCCGGCTATACTATATTTCCCATTGCTTAGCTTTGATAGTATAGCGCCCATTCAGCCTCCCGTGTCTTCGCCACAATGAACCAGGGGTGGTGAAGACACAAAGTAGCAGTCGAAGTTCCCTTCCTTATCGGTATATAGCAAGATAGAAGAAGAAACCGAATATATTGTAACTGTAACCAATTTTGGTTGACAAGTGGTAAACAGACAGTCACACGTGGAATTACCTTCTTATTATTTTTGATTAACGCACACATTGAAAATCAAAATTGGTCACATATTATCGGGTTGCCAAGTCGTCTAAACGATAGTACATTCTGAGAGTCAGTTTGAGGCCCTAACAGAGGATATAGTCTGCACAGAAAAATATAAAATGTTTAAAACCTAAATGGAACATTTAATCAAGTAATCGAAAAACAGTTAGGAACTTTTATTACCTAACGATAATGTAGAAAATCTCAAGTTAGTGGAATCGACGGTCTTCTTAGGTATATATATATATATATATATATAGGCCTGGTTTCCACCAAAGTGGAGAGGAGATACGTAGCGGGGAGGAGATGTGAGCTGTGAGAGCTCGAAATCAATCAACTAATATATATGAAAGGAAGACGTCATTTTAGCCGCTTGCTCGCTCGCAAGACAAAATCAAAGAAAAATTAAACATCTCAGCTTAACGGAGAGCTCGACCCATTTGACCGCGTGCAACGTAGAGCAGCTCGAATTGTCGGGGACCCAGTGCTCTGTGAACGGCTGGATCACTTGGCGTTGCGTAGAGATGTCGCTTCATTGTGTGTTTTCTACCGCATTTATCACGGGGAGTGTTCCGAAGAGCTGTTTAACCTGATTCCTGTCGCCAAATTCCACCTTCGCACGACACGCCACAAGTTACGATATCATCCCCACCATCTGGATGTGTTGCGGTCCTCCACAGTGCGGTTTTCAAGGAGCTTTCTTCCACGTTCTACAAAGCTGTGGAATGAGCTAAGCCTCAATGTGGGGTCCCCCACATTGATAAACTTACAAAAAACTTAGATCTGCAGCAAATCGTGAAAAAAAATCGTCACTCTACCTACCGATGACAGACACGGGCGATTCGGGGTATTTACCAAGTCGGGCTCAGGTCACTCTGAGAGAGAAATTTAAAGAAATAAATGTGGTAACTGTGACATCCCAATAGATATATGAAAATCTTTTATATGTTCATAAAAACATCCGTAGCTTCATCAAAAAAGTGACATTCATAAAATGAGAACAAGATATAAACATTATAAGCTACAAGAACACAAAAAGTCTTCTGAGTGTATCAAACTAATTATGGCAATGTCACATAATAACAATAATAAAATATTTTATTTGCAGCTAAAAAACACACAAAAAATAAAACAATTCTTAAATTAAATTAAATTTGAAATTAAACAATAAAACACTCCATACTTATTAAAAGACTAGGAACCTTAGCCGCAAATAAGCTCAAGCTCGGCATATGCTGGCACACATATTATGCATGCTCAGCGCCGATCTTCCGCTTGAGCCATTGTGACTTCGTAACTGTCCCAACACTTATACGCTATAAATATACAAATTTACTACGAACATTAAACTAAACACAAGCAATGGGAAAAACTTTGAATTTATAACTTTACTACAACATATTACAATTATTAGAATATTATTACAATTTAAAACAAGGTAAAATGAAATAGGACTACCCAGCCCCAGACAGAAAATACCTACTAAATATAAGAAACTACTATGATTACAAATAACTACCTAGTTCGGTTGCTAATCAATTCACAAATTAATAAATATATTAAGACCAAACCTGAACCTAACCTATAATACACTCATATCTTGAGCCAAGCTTTCTTGCGCTCTTTGCTCTTGTAGAAGAAATTGTCGTAATTTCGTTTTAAATAAAGGCAGACTTTTTAAATTTCTAATGGGCGGCGGGATGTTTCCAACATTTGGATGCCGAGTAACGAAAGCTACCCCTAAATGACGCCGATCGATGTTTCTCAATGATCATCTGAACAGAACATTGCCGTGACCCACAGGACCTAAGACTAGCCGTTCTTGATAGTTTGTCATAAAGGTATTTTGGCTTCTCGAATTTTAACACACCAAATAGAAGGCAAGCAAAATGTAGTTTTCGCCGGTGTGTCATTTTTAACATTGAATGCTAATTCAAGAAAGGGGTTACGTGGTCTCTATGTGATATATTGAAACAATAACGGGCGCATGCATTCTGGACTCTCTGTATCAGTTTTTTTGTTACGGAAACTAAACGCGGGCCAAAGACGACATCTGTATAATTCAGCTTTGAGAGAACTAGACTTTCAACGAGGCGGATACGCATTTCCTTCGACAGATAAGGTCTCATCCTGTATAATACTTTCAGCCTGTAAAAGGAGTTACTGACTAGGTTAGTGATGTGATCATGGAATCGCAGTTTACAGTCGAGAAGAAGACCAAGATTACGCACTACGTATGTACGTTCAATGGGTTCACCCATCAAGATTATGTTAGGTGAAGACTTTAAGCGAGTAAGTTGTTTTTTGGTGCCACAAAAATGTATTTTGATTTTACCGGATTAAGACATAAGCTGTTTTTCTGGGCCCACAACATAATACTATTAAGGTCATCGTTAAGCAACTGGACTGCGTTATCTATTTCATTTGGTTTACAAGATATATAAATTTGGGTGTCATCAGCATAAAAGTGGTACTTGCAATGCCTAATGTGGTTTTTGATGTCTGCTGTGTATAAAATAAATAATATGCGACCCAAAATAGAACCTTGTGGTACTCCATTTGCAACCGGTAAAATCTCAGATGTCAAGGTAGAACAACTGTTGTGGGAGAGCTGTACAAATTAGTTGAGCGTCACCAGCGAAGGTAGCTATTGAACCATTTTAATGCACCAAAGTCAAATCCATAGTAATTTAATTTTGATAGCATTATATCTATATTTATAGTTTCAAAAGCCCTAGAAAAATCCAATAGAACAAGAAGAGTACAACGACCACTGTCTTGCAAACTAAGTATATTGTCAGTGACATCAAGCAAGGCAGTCATTGTGCTCCGACATTTCCTAAAACCTGATTGTGTTACCAGAGGTAACATATCATTTTTCTCCAGGTAGTCTGTAATCTGCTCACACACCACTTTCTCTAGCACCTTTGAGAGACATGGCAAGATACTTATAGGTCTGAGATCCTTCACCTCTGCAGGGTTAGGAACTTTAGGCAGAGGCCTCACTAAAGCCTGCTTCCAGCTATCGGGATAAACACCAGTTGTTATGGAAGTATTTATAATACATTTAATTGCATCTAAATAATTCTATTAGAAACATCTAAAAAATAAATAAAAAGGATATTGAACTGAATAAACTAATTATTATTATTATTGCAATAATATATTACAAAAACCTTAGCCAAGTAATCTTATATATCAAGTTTAGTTAACATAAGATTCATAATATAACAATCCAGTAACAACTATTATCTAAGTCAAAGTAACATGCAAATAGAGCACAGATTATCAAAATAATCTAATTTTTTGTTAAGTAATTAATATAAAAAATAATATCAATTCATTATATACTTATATTATTCAAATGTTTCGTTCAATAAATAACGTGTTAAAGTGATTACTGAGTAGGTATGGTTGTCTGCGTGAAAGATCTACACACAAAGAAAAACGGGAAACTAAAAGTAGGGACAGCTTCCCTTCCCGTTCGCTGTCGCCAAAACTCCACGTGATCATTCTCTTTCATTCGTTAGCTTCAGCTGTATGTGTATTAAGTGCATCCAGCAGAAGAAAGGCCAATGGGTAATGGGTAGTCGGTATGGCAAGCTGTTCCAAACACACACACAACAGGCAGTACGCAACGAGTCTTAAACTCTAACCCCCTTATTCATAATAGTCTGCTCACTTAAAGCATTGCTAATTCTCACTCTGTCTTCTTCTATTGACCTAAGTCAGAATGAGAAAAAACACTCCTTAGCGGCTGTTAGCGGACCATTATGAATAAGGGGGATATATCGAACTCCGGAGTTCGGGAAATACTAGCCTAATAATTAATACCTAAATTGTTAGACACTTAGGAGGAAAGTCATATTGCAAGGTTACAAACGAGAAAGGGATCATGCAAACATGAAAGAAGGAGGCATTTCATAAAATCAGAAAGCATTTTAATTCCAATAAAAATATACTAAGCTATTCGACTATTCTCGTTTAGTATTAATTTCATATTATATCTATTTCTTCTCAAAGAAATCAATCTGATTTCTTTACAATTCTCGTACAAATAACAATTAAAAAAGGTGAAAGTGTGATTATAGCTGTTCTATCTCGATTTTTTTTTATTTATTGTTCAAAATATACAAGAAACAAAACTAATAAACATGTTAAGCCATCCTCATGAAACTTGCGAGTTCACTTATTCTAAAACTTAAAATATTTTAATATTAAATACTTAATTATTATTCTAAAAATATCCAATTAAAATCGGAAAAAAAAATTACATATTACATTAATGAATTAAATAACAAAGGACACAATGCACAAAAAACAAAGAATAACAATAGCAATAATGAAAAATGAGACGCCCAGCCTATGTTCATTAGTAATAGACATTTCCTAGAGTATGTGGCCATGATCAGCGGCACTCATTCCCTTCATATATATATATATATATATATATATCTATTCCCATATTTGTTTCCGAAGTGGACTACCGCTTCTATTAAGTATCTAATACACTGGCCTTCAAAAGTAAGTATCACACTTTTAAAATTGGGATAACATTTTAAGTTCACAAGATATACTTTCGAAATAAAAAGGACTCCAAAGAGAATTTAATTTTGTACATAAAAACTTTATAGTCGGTAACCTTCTTTTGAGAATTGGCTGAAAAAAAACTTCAAAAACAAAACCATTCCTTTTTCAAAGTGGTCGTTTCCGAATTACAATTTTACCATTCAAATTTTTCTTTCTGTTTTAAATTTTTTCAAGATGGGTCTTGTTTTAAAAATTTATGCTAAAAAGCACATAACATTTATTTATCATGCCTCTTTCAGTTGAAGAATGTGCTAGGATCATGGCTTTTCTGGAACTAGGTATCAGTGCGTCGCACTGCAAGAATGGTGGGTGTGACGGTATGAACGGTCCAGAAGGTAAAGCGAAGGTACGAAGAGACTGGACACCATCTGAGGAGACCTTGTAATGGCAGACCCAGGTGTACCAGTGCCCGAGAGGATCGTTATATTATTTCCGCTGTGTTAAGAAATCGCCACCATAATGCAGTTGAAGTCCAGCAACAGCTACTTCAGACCCGGAGGGACTACATTAGTGACAGTACAGTGAGAAGAAGACTTGCTGAAGCAAATTTGAAACCCCGAAGACCAGCGAGTGGCCCAAAACTCGAGAGACAGCATCGAGTAGCGATGATGTAGTGGTGATGTGTTCACGAGCGTATCGCAGTCTGCGATACGCTCGTGAACACATGCAGTGGGATGATGAAGAATGGTCAAGAATTTTGTTTGCAGATGAGTCTCGATTCTCCCTTTACAATTCTGATGGAAGGCGAAGTGTCTACAGGCGACCTGGTGAGCGATACCTTCAAGCCTGCATCTCAGAAAGAGTCCAATACGGTGTAGGCAGTGTACATGTATGGGCTGGTATATCTTCAGAAGGTCGCACAGAGCTAGAAGCCATAGAAAATGGCACCCTCACTAGGCAAAGATATGCTCAAGAGATTCTCAATGAGTATGCAGGGCCGTATTTAGCAAATATGGGTGATGGATCGATGCTGATGCATGATAATGCCCGGCCACACACGGCTCATATCGTACAAGAGTATATTCAGGAGGTCGGTATCAGCGTGATGGCTTGGCCATCAAGAAGTCCTGATCTCAACCCGATTGAACACGCCTGGGATGAGCTTGGGAGGCTAGTCAGAAATCGCAGACCACCACCTACTACCCTCAGGGCACTAAAGCAGGCCCTGGTAGAAGAATGGGAGAATATTCCCCAACATCGGCTCCGAAACCTAGTGTTCAGTATGCCAAACCGGCTCGAAGCTGTAATCAGAGCTCGAGGAGGCAATACCATTATTAAAAATTAAATAACATGTAATACATTTTAGTTGAATTTTTTACACTAAACTAAAAATGTCTATTTTCATTGTTTTATCTTTTTAAGTTAAAAATGTTACTACAGTATAATTTTAGTTTCTAGGAATAAATAAAATTAAAAAATAAAGCAAATAAAGCCTATAAAATTTGCAACAAAACGTTTTTAATCTTAAATCTCTACCTTCTATAGTTAAGAAAAAAATTTAATTTGAAAAGTGTGATACTTACTTTTGCAGGCCAGTGTATATTAGAAAAGACATCAAAAAGAATTCTAAAGGAAAAAATTTTGAGAAAATAAATGTCTTTTATATCTGTGGCGAGCATCATAAGCCTAGATATCTAGATAGAGTATCTAATCCTAACGAGAGATTATGCCCGATGCCAAAGAACACTGGCAAGATAGACACACCAATCTTTGAATGCCTTAATCTGAGCTATATTTAATCAAGTGTAAGAGATCTGAATGAACCGGGCAGTTCTTTAACTTTATTGGTCTTCTCATCGTTACAGTTGGCAGGTCTCAATTTTTTGTTCACCGCCCATCGTTCGTCGTTCTTAAGAAACCAATCTCTGGAAAATAATAATTGACATTCGTATAATATCATGGATTTTTAAAAATAATAGGAATAACTTATTTATAACATTATTTTAAAAGTATAAATGTTACATCTTTGAATGTAACCACAAAAAATCTGAGAGTCATCTTTTTCTCTTTCATAGAGTCATTCCGTTTTTCGAAGCTAATGAGACTTCATAACATGAGGGATATAATCTGGTAAAAACGGAGATAGCCGAAATCCACTACGGTTTAAGCGACCGTTCGCTTTCAAACTTAGATGGATTATACTTCGTCGCCCAATTGTAATTACTATTTCAAACTTATTTAAAATCACTGCATGTTTCATACTAAACAAAATTACAATTTCTATTTAAGCAGACCCGCCTCTTATTACGTAGTATATACATCCTCTTTGTTTATTATAAAATGGAAAAAATGCTTCGCAAGACGCATAAACAAATTGTGACGTATATGAATCTATTGCAGTGACAGTATAGTATCACCGAATTTGATCGGGAAGCGAGAATTTGCTGTCAAATATGCACTTTGCTCTGGGCGCCCTGTTACGGATGACATGGATACTGTTTCTGAAAGAGTTGAGCAGACTCGGCTTATAGTAGTAAGGGGGAAGTAATCAGAAGAACTGGGAATTGGACACAAGGAACCCTAATGAATTACCATTATCTATTGGCAACTTAATGAAACCGAACCGCCTTTGATTGGAGAGGCTGATAACAGATGATGAGAAGTAAATAATGTAAGAACGTCCAAAAGGATGAGGACAAAGAAAGAAAGAAAATATATATTAGGTTCAAAAGCTTTAAGAATTTACAATCACAAAAATAATAATCATACATTAAGGCATAAACTTTGAACCAAAAGGTCATCTGCTCAGCTTTATGTTGTGAAACTAGCTACAGTGCTGGTATTCTGCAGACGCCTATATAAAGGTTGGTCAGGTGAGGACATTAAAGCAAACGCTAGGCCATACACAGCTATAGCCACTCACCAAAAATAATAGAGTTTGACAGGGAGTTGTTATACATCCGCCTATAGCCCTGACCCTAACATCAAGAGAGGTCTGCCAAAACGACTTGTAGCATTTCATGGATTAGTACTTACAGTACTTTCAACACTAGTGCTCGTAAAGTGAGCCTTATTACATCGATCCTAGGGACATAAATCGAACTACACACGTGCAATATAATATTACACACTAGTGCATAATAAATTATGCCTACAAAGTTCAGTTAGTGCTTAACTGCAAATTATATGAGAGTGAACAGAGAATTTTCAATTTACCCGGGTAATACAGTTTTTTTTTTGTAAAAACAAAGAGGTTTTATGCCGCTGAATTTCCATTTACATTTTTGGTATAAATGAATGTATCCCTAATTAAGACCAAAAAACATTTATTATTACTAAATTATTTATAATTCACAATAATATGCATTTCATCACCTAAGTTATAATTTTGAAGTAGGCTGTATGGCTATTTGAGACTTTATATCATGAGGGATATAATTTAGTAAAAACGGAGATAGCCGAATATCAGACACCTTACATTTGGCGCGTGCAAAAAAAAAACTTGCGCGCCATTTTCCATAATTTACATATTTTATTTGAACGATTTATGCAATTCGTGTTTGTTTTTTCCTCGCAAGTGCATATGAAAATCGTGGGCAAGTTGCTCACTAGACACTAGGCTGATTTACACCCTCAACTGAGCAACTCAGCTCGCTTGTATCATAAAATATATAACATTTCAAAAACGAATTTGGCATAGTTTTTAAATCCAAGATGGCCGACTGTCGGAGTGCGACACATTGCCATAAATATTATTGGAGTCGCTAAAGAGGTCTACATTATTTATGAAGTTATTACGACCCGAATATGATCTAAATATTGTATTAAAATTTACCTTTTAGCTTCCATCCGCTTTATCCAATGTCGTTTAATCTGTTCTATGGTTCCGGCATTACCGCCGTATTCTTCAGGGAATATATCTTTAGGAACATCCTTGAACAAGCTCTCCGTGTTGGGCTCGTGGAATTTTATCTATTAAATTTATAAAGCGACTGTTAGTTACTGATGATAATAAGACATAGCAGTTGTGGGCAGCACAAGAACTTTAACAAGAATTAGTATAATTATTTCAATTATCCATTTCCTTACCAACTTAGAAACCTCTGATTTAAGGAATGGTTTGCAGAGTGCGAATATTTTCCCGATGTACGACGGCGCGTTGATCACATGAACTTGTTTTAGTCTGACGGGAACTGCCTCCTGGAAAATAAATAAAACACATTATTTATAAAAAAAAATATTACGTATTGGTTCACAAACAAAACTCCATGTGAAAATATTATCTATATCAATTTTTGATCCCCCTAAATGTTAAGGGTGGTCCACACAATTTTTTTTTTTTTCAATTTTTTTGATATTTTTTTTTAAATTTGATTATTAGTCAGCATTAAAAAATACACACAATTTCAAATTTTCACCCATCTACGATCAACACTTACTTTTGTATCGCGATTTTAATATTATTCTAATCAATCCACAATCCAATAGAGTTGCAATATAGCAATCGAATATAATGATTATTCTAGTACGATAAATTTTATGTACGATATATTTGGTAGGTCTGAGAATCGGTCGTCATCTATTTTTATACCCTAAAAATATTAATTAATGAATTTTTTTATTACTTTATATGGCAATACAACGTTTGCTGGGCCAGCTAGTTTGCATATAATTTTCATTGTCCTTGAAACCTTCCATGGAAAGACATCAGATTCACGTTCATAAAACATCAACTACTATTTACATCACAGCAAGAAAATAGTAGCAAAGAGTTTTTCGGCACTTCATCTCATTAAAGCTCAACTTTTCTCAATTGATTGTAAAACTCTGTTATTCTTAAGGCGACACTAAATGCCGGCGACCTTGAGCGATATGAGTTCAAGGCTCATGTAACAAAGCCAATATTTTCAAAATTCTTGGGTCGAAAATGTAACATTTTAACAGGCGCAAACTGCTTAATTGCTTACAATCCTCATTTTTTAATTACTAATCTGAATAAATGTACCAACATAAAAAAGTAAAATCTATAAGAACAACTTTTATGATAGTAGTATACTAAACAAATGCATGATGCCGAGAAAAAATTTGTTTAACTGCAAAGAAAACTGGTAGTTCATAATAGCTCTGGAGTGCTAACTTTAACCAACAATAAGCATTAGCAAACTACAAGTAAGACTTAAGGGTATGTGTAACAGGATAAAGTAGTGTTCATAGCTCCAAATCCTATATTTTCACCACAAAACTTGTCTAAAAACACCTTGTTTGCATGTTTTCTGTTTACCCTTTGCCTTAAGTGTCATGTTTTGTCCTAGATTAAATTTATTTTGTTTGAATTGAATTATAAGCCACCTTCCTCCATATACTCCACCACAGATGTGTATAACGAGCTGACCTGGCAAACGTTGTATACATAAATTAATTAAAAAATATGCAAAAAATCATGTTAAGGGTATAATTTTATATTCATACCAGCTGACCCAGCAAACGTTGTGTTGCCATATAAATTGTTAAAAAAAAATTGAAATAAAAATATTTTTTGGGTATAAAAAATTGATGGTGGCCGAATCTCAGACCTACCCGAAATGCACGAAAAATTTTATAAAAATCGGTTCATCCGTTTCGGAGGAGTTTGGTAACAAACACCGCGACACGAGAATTTTATGAAATGAAATGAAATGATTTATTTGTATGAATCGTGGTAACATAGTTGTTAACAATTGACCGCATATTTTGCCAATATATCGGCATACAAATATTCGTTGGTCAATATTGGAATTTTTATATTTATACGTCAATAATACACATTACATAGCATTAATTCAATAATATAATATAAAATTAACATTAGTTTATAGGTACCTCTCAAATAATAACATTTACCTAAATACTATTATTTTTGGCTAAAGAATTCTTTTAAACTATAAAAGCATTTAAGTATCTATTAACCATAATTTTAATTTTTTATGCATTATTGTTTTAGGCATCTATCTAATATTCTTTGGAAGGTGGTTAAAGACCATAAAATTTGCGTTATTTTCATCGTCACAATGTTTGTCCTCAATGGACTCCTAAACTAATGAACGGATTTCAATGGGGATTACTTCATGGAGTGCAGTTTAGTCCAACTTAAGAGATAGGATAGTTTTTATTTCGATTTGGGACCCATAATTATTTTTATTTCCAATATTTGTTTTGTTTGGACATATTTTCTGTGAGAGTATTTTTGACGCGCGGTTTGACAGTTCTGCTGTGAAACAATTTCATTATAACAAGGAGCATATTGTTATGTTACAATGAAAAATTATTGACAAATTCATCAAAAACGGTATTTTATTTATTATGTACAGAACAACGTCTGTCTGGTCAGCTAGTATATTATAGATATAATACCTACCTACCCCTTCCACGTGCAAACTTTCAATCGATACTATTTGTTATTATGAAAAGACGCACCTTTACATAAATTATCAAGAATAAACTCAGCATTAGCCTGAAAGATTGATAAAAGATACAATATTATATTGTATTTGCCTGCACCGACACCATAATAATCAGGGTCAACAACCACTGATCAAGGAGGTCACCATACTTTCATCCCATTGCATAAACGACAAAAAACATAAAGATTTTTATATAAATACCAATAAGTATTTATACTTTATTTATCTTGTGTTTTCCTGTTTTTTACCATTGAACAGCAAACGCGGACAGCTTTACAATTGAATAATATAAAAACAGACTCACGTGTTCAGTTAAATAATAAAATACAGTATAAATAATGGTTAACATTGATATACGACGCACGTCCAACATTCAATTTAATGTATTCATGGCACATTATACATTTTTTTACTTATTATATGACGCTTAGTATCATTTAGTTTGAAAAAGAAATGATATTGGGGATTGGTATTTTTTTTTATGAAAAGAAGGGACGAGATGAGCAGGACGTTCAGCTGATGTTAATTGATACGCCCTGCCCATTACAATGCAATGCCGCTCAGGATTCTTGAAACACCATAAAATTCTGAGCGGCATTACAACTGCGCTCGTCACCTTGAGACGTAAGATGTTAAGTCTCATATGCCCAATGATTTCACTAGCTACGGCGCCCTTTAGACCGAAACACAGTAATGCTTACACATTACTGTTTCACGGCAGAAATAGGCACCGTTGTGGTACGCACAATCTAGCCGGCATCCTGTGCAAAGTAGCCTCCCACTAGTAGTAGGAAGTGAATTCAATACTCTATTTTCTTTAAATACATCAAAAGTCTTCTTGAGTTATGATTTATTTTATCACTTGCGTTAGTTGAAACTTATTAATATTTTGTTGAATAGATTTTATTTGAAATATTTTTTTGAATTGATGAAGGCGCTGACATTGCTAGTATAATAAGTATTTATAAATATCTACTATAATTCAATATTTAAATATTGTAAGCTACAACTGCTAACATTATAAACATAGGTACATAATCTATTACACACTATATTGTAATGTAAGTAGTTTACGTCTTAATCTATGTCACTTTTTGATCACGAAAGTCGACATAGTAAGAGGAGCGCCTTCAAACCGTTAAAATATTATTCAAGCTGGTTGTATAAAACATTAATAATTTTCATCTACAATCCACTATGTTATATAAGTATATTAATCCCTTATGCTGTCTAGCTACAATTATTATGACATTTTAGAATAAGAGATAGGTAATTATAATATAGATAATTGTAAATTACGGAATAACTAACCTTTGTTGCAAATGTGACCTCAGAAATGTAATCGTTCTTTACTAAACCTTTTGGTGTTTCACTGTAATATTATTTCACTGTTACGACACAAATTGGTGATTTTTTTATAGAATAGAAGGACAAACGAGCGTACGGATCACCTGGTGTTAAGTGATCACCGCCACCCACATTGTCTTGCAACACCAGAGGAATCACAAGAGAATCACTTTTTTTGAAGGTACCTATGTCGTATCGTCCCGGAAACACAGCACAAGGAAGTTCATTCCACAGCTTAGTAGTACGAGGAAGAAAGCTCCTTGAAAACCACACTGTGGAGGACCGCCACACATCCAGATGGTGGGGATGATCCTAACTTGTGGCGTGTCGTGCGAAGGTGGAATTCGGCGGCAGGAATCAGGTCAAACAGCTCTTCGGAACACTCCCCGTGATAAATACGGTACAAGACACACAATGAAGCGACGTCTCTACGCAACGCCAAGTGTTCCAGCCGTTCACAGAGCACTAGGTCCCCGACAATTCGATCTGCTCTGATACTGGGGTGCGCCACCACCAGTAAGGTGATGTTGGAAAGATATGTGATCTACAATCAGGTCATGCTAGAACGGGACATAGAGAGCTGCCTTTGACAACTATTTCAGGGTTCTCTTCTTTGCCTGTTTCACCACTGCGCCTGCAGCACACTGGCGTCACATTTGCCATGCTGGCTCACGGTTTGTGAGTGAAAGGGCCAGGCGAGGCCTGCCGACGACTGCAGGAGACTTAAAGAATCTTCCTTAGAACAGGTCTATTATGTGGTGATGAAGAACAACATCATTTCGTTAACAAAAAACTACCGAGTGAAACAATATATTGTGTTGTGTGTGGATCACAAAATTTAACTAATTGGAACAGTACCAAAAAGTAATTAATTTAACTTCTATTCAACCTTTATAAAGGCCACATAGTTTTAAGTAATACCGCATATTGGTACTGACAGAAATCATAAATTAGCTTAACTTAAATTCAACCTTTGTGAATGTCTCATAGTTCTAATTATAGCATTTTCTAATCTACACTTGCAAGAGTCTGACACAGCTCCAGAAATATCCCTCAATCTCTTCAAAATTTAATATTTTTTCTTATCACAACAACATTTCGTCAATTCTACTTAAATTCAACTTTAATTTGAATTACTTTATTTATAATATTTTTGTAGGTAATTAAAACTAAAAACTAAATTTATACTAAAAGTTAAAATTTTCGTTTATAAAGAGTCTTTATATATGAATAGACTCTTGAAAAGTTATTATAGCAATTAAGAAGAAAGCGATTCACTTGATTATTTGAAACGTGCAGTTATTGATAGATTGACAGATGAAGGTTATAATTTTGTAAAACACAGTTCCACTACGTTTTAAGCAAGTGTTCGCCTTCAATATTAGCTGGATTATACTTCGTCGCCCAATTGTAATTAGGTACTATATCAAATTTATGTCAATCTCACTGCACGTTTCATACTAAACTAAATTTCAATTTTTACTTAGGCAGTCTCGCCTCTTATTACGTAGTATTAATATCCTCTTTGATGAGTACTAAAGCCTTGGCATTTTGTGAACAATAATGAACCTCCTGTTAACCTTAACTTATTGAATTGCTTGGCATTTTGGCATTCATATACCTTACATCAACCTTACATGACATTCTGTAATTTTTAAAAGCAGATAGCGCACGACACAAATTACGTTGATGGCGATGTATGGTTATAAAATAATAATATGTAATGAGACAGACATTGAAAAGATTTCGATGACCTAACCTGCATGAACAGACATATTAATATTATATCAAACATAGAAGCATTAATTGAATATAGTATGAATAATAATCTACTTGAAACATGACTTTTATAATGCATTGTGACACAACTTTAAACTAAATAATAAGTTAAAATTACGCTTAAAGTATGAGAAAATAAAGTAAAGAATAAGTTATTTATCGTTCGTGTTAAGCAGGAACAGGAAAACAACTTACATAAAAATAGCAAACCTTTTAGCAATAAAAAAACAACCGATTTCAAAAAATAAATAAATCCAATCAATTATTATAATATATATTGCACTAAAAGTAAAAAAATAATTGCGTAGAAGACTACAACTTATTTTTTGAGCTTTCCTAAGTAAAATGAAATGAAAAATATTAGACTAGCTAAAAGTCAATCAAATTATTACGACGATATAGATTTACAAATATTCGTATTTTTTTGAATCGGTGTCCTCCCGCTGTGGCCCCGCTCTCGCCTCTCGCGTCGACACATCGCGCGTGCGACACAAGCACATCTCACCTATCACTAACTATGTATGTAATTACAAACCTATCTTGGCTGACACCGACTCCAAAAATTACAATAATTGTAACTACATGATAATGCTAATTATAAATCCCTCAAGAGTCTCAGGATAGCGGGTTCAGAACCTCACACCGGGTTCTACCATTTTCGATCAACCTTATTAAGAAAAAACACCTTTTACGAACACGAATAAGAGCTGATTCTATATCTTTTAGATACGCCTGACACCCTGGCGTTTTTCCAAGCTAGGGTCCTTAAAAAATTTATTATATAGGGTCAAAAACATACATCAACATCAATTTAGGTAAAATTCTTCATCTCCTGCCAAACAAACTTCAGCCCATTGGGCGAAGTGAAAACACATCGGTTGGTCATGAGGCTTCAGTTCTTGGACCAATTAAACTTTGTTAGACTTCATACCGAGGTCTTTATGCAAAATTCTTCTCAGAGAAGTGTGAGCAATGCTCAGTTCCTGAGAACGATGACTAGATGGATGTTTTTGCACATTCCGAGCCAGATCAGTAATATTTTCGGTTGAAGGCACTAGACGAGAACGTACACGGGTCTAATAACGAAAAACGTCGGTTTGTCTAATAACGATACATTTTCACGAACTTGCTTCACAAATTGACGCACAAACTGAACTGAAGGCAGATTATTTCTCGAAAAATTTCCACGTAAATTTCTTACAATTTGCGTTAAAGACTCACTACTTTGGAAGTAAGTATTTAATATTTCCCAATCTTGATCGAGCGAATCCATTTTGCAAATTGGAAACATAAAACTAACCTGCCAAAAAGTGAATGTCATTTTACCTTTCATAGTAAAAGTAATGGCTAATAAAGTAACCAAGTCTGTTATAGCCCGGCAACTGGACGAATGAATTTAATTAGTCGTCCGATTATCGGATTAGAGAGAAAAAAGACATCATTGAATGAAATTTAACTGTTCTAACATAACTTAACGTAACCAATTTTAATGAATTATAGTTGATAGAGCTTTGGTCCACGATTATAGTGCTACCACTCTTATTACAACGTCATACACAGTTTTCAAGAAAAACCAAAATAAAAGTCTACCTTCCCCCCTTCCTAATTTGTTAATGGTAAACGCCTACAATTTGGTTCTGGCACTCGCCGGCCGCTGCCGCGGCACGCTACGCTCGGCTCGTGCGTTGTTTTAACTGTTCTAACATAACCTAACCTAACCAATTTTTATAAATCATAGTCATAGAGATTTGGTCCATGTTTATAGTGCTACTAATCTTATTACTCTGAACGGGTAAACACGTAAATAAAATACTGATCATACATTTGAATAGGTAATTAAAAAATCAGACAAATGTGTTATGATAAGTTTTTTAATACATAAAAAAGGAATCATAAAATTAAAAAAAAAACACTTTCCGACTGAGCTAGGTCATGAAATAAGTTAATAAAAATTCACAGAAATTTTGAAAAAGTTTACGTTTTAATTAAAAAAAAAATTGAATAAATGTACGAATAAATATAATTTATTCGTCCAGTACCCGTACAAATAGTC
>CATIXQ010000015.1:8377171-8472194 GCA_949711755.1 Leptidea juvernica
CAATGTAGTGTAATAAATATAATAACATTTTAAAAGATAAAGATAACAATGTAGTGTAATAAATATAATTACATTTTAAACGATAAAGATAATAATGTAATGTAATAAATAAGCTAAAAATTTTAAAGATAAAGAATAGGATTAAGAAGTATTTCCCATAAGTACAATCAACGTTAGGATTCATCGTTTCATGAAGGATCCCTGATACTGACTGACTCTGACTTCATAGCCAGACTAATTTGATCCTACCATCACACTTGGAACCCTTGAAAACTGATCTTTTAGCCGCTTATCACCAATTGTTATCATTGAAAAATTGCAATTTGTGCTCTTCATCATCAGTTCCAGATCACCCTTATCATTGGTGCCTTCACCTACACTCCGTGCTTCTAGTACAAACTTAAATTAGCATAATAAAATGTGGTTAGCATAATGTGACGTCAGATTAGCTTTATGTGTTAATAGCTAGAAATTTCAGACCGTGTTTCACCCAGTTTCGATGAATTAAATATTCATGAATAATGAATATATTTAGACGCATACAATAAAACAAAAGATTTGCAATACAGCTTACACTGGACGTGTAGAAAGAGATATCTAGAGCAGGATTATGGCCGGGATAGATTATGGGTACCATAACAGCGGCTATTTCTGCCGTGAAGCAGTAATGTGTAAACATTATTGTGTTTCGGTCTGAAGGGCGCCGTGGCTAGTGAAATTACTGGGCAAACGAGACTTAAGATCTTATCTCTCAAGGAGACAAGCGCAAGTGTAGTGCCACTCAGAATTTTTGGATTTTCGAAGAATCCTGAGCGGCACTGCATTGTAATGGACAGGGTTACCATCAGTTGAACGTCCTGCTCGCCTTGTCCCTTATTGTCATAAAAAAAGGAGAAAGAAAGCCATGTATAAGAAATTAGCACTTTACGAAACGTATATGCCCTAAAGTAAATTTCACAACTCACTACCTAATTATATGAAGTAAATTTAATCTAGTTGCATGCATTTTTCAACAAAATGATAGATATTATCTTTTGGAGAATTTAATACGCACCACAAGATATGTTATAAATTATGCTATATTACACTTTAAATAGTTTGTTATATGATCATTATTATTAAACTAATTCTGAAAAATAAATACCCCCTACCTGGTTAAAGGGAGTGCATATAAATGCACTCCCTTTAACCCTGAACTATCGTTAAGTTAAATATAAATCATATAAATCAAATTTACGAACTTGCTATATCAATTTTTTTCCTATTATTGTGCGCAAAGTTCGATCTTGCACATGCATTGCGTACGCAAAGTACGACTTTCCCACACGTTGATAAGAGCGTGCGGGAATGTTTGAAAATAATTGTCGTGGTCGAACTTTGCGCAACTTAATAGGAAAAAAGAGTATACGATACTCGTGCGCACGTAGGTCATCCTGCACTCGCATCGTAGTGTACTGTATCCTAACCACTAGAAGGAAATTAATATATCCTACAACATTAACATACTATTGGTACATACCCACGTCATGGGGCAAATGGGGCTGCTTACTCAACCAATCCTTCAAAGGAGCAATCTCCTGCCTCCAATCTATTTCTTGATCTGGCATCGTACTGTAAATAATAAAAAAAACATTAAACACGGAAATTCAACATCAAAAAATATTGGCGGTCATCATAATAATTCTTCTACAAAGTTTGAATGAAATCTGGCCGTTTAAAATGGGGCAAAATGCCGTCTAAATGAGTCAGTTACAAACATTCATACAAACACACAAAGATACAAGTGAAGCTAATACAAAGCGTATAAAAATATATTATTTTTAATAATTCTTATACACCATCAAATGTATTAATAAGAAAATGGCTCTCTATATTTTAAAATCAGTTAAAAAAATAATAAACAATTTATTAATTTTTCATACAATTTTGAACTACTAATCACTTATTCAATGTGCAGGCGATCTTTTAACCAGAGAATATATACTATAAGCTGACAGCGAGTAGACATATTATTAACTAGCTGACCCGGCAAACGTTGTTTTGCCATATAAAGTATAATTCACGCGATAGTTTTATAAGTAATAAAATATTGCCTATATTATAGCCTGTACATCATTTTGTTCTATTGTCAATAGTTTTTGCAGCGCACGCAAAAATAGGTTTTCGATTTTACACCTTGTGTTACAAAATAGCAATTTTATTACGGATCCCTAATTTTGAAAAAAAAACATAGCCTATAGCCTTCCTCGATAAATGGACTACCTAGAACTACCTCAACACTGAAAGAATCATTCAAATCGGACCAGTAGTACCAGAGATTAGCGCGTTCAAACAAACACTGCAGATTTATAATATTAGTATAGATAAAAGCACATCAAAAATTAGGTTTAATATTTCGTAATGATAATGTTGAGTTTTTTTTTATTAGGTTGAAAACCGACTATAATCAATTACTTCTTACCGACACGCCTCATATGTTGTATCACGAATATTACTCATAATTATTAATTTAAACATTTAATAACATGTTTGAATAATTAATATTTGCTTCTTATTTTCGTATTTTTTGTGTATTTCGTTTTATCTTATTTATCTTCATCCCTACTAATATTATGAATGTGAATGTAAGTTTGTTTGTTACGCTTTTACGCCGGAGCTACTTAACCGAATTTTGAAAAACATTTTATCCCGGAAAAATTAATAGTTCAGGCAGGATTTGTAAGAAACTGAAATTCAGGTCGATGAGCTATAACTATACCAATAGTAGGGTTATTTTGCCATATAGCAATCTTCCTCGAAATAAGATTCATATAATATGTTTGGAACGTAAGCGAAAACGGGAACTGGAATAGGACATGAGAAAATCTTCAATTCCAAACTTGCTTATTATTTTTAAAAACCCTTTATCCACAAATGGCAGGCATCAGCTAGTAAACCATCCGTCGTTCGCGTACGTATTTTTACACCTTGGGTTACATGACTGGACTTAAAAGTACAGTCCTACTAAAGTAGGGATCCCTAATTTTTTGAAACATTAATATAGCCTATAACACCCGGGGATAATGTAGCTTCCCAACAGTTAAAGAATTACTCAAATCAGTTCAGTAGTTGCGGAGCCTATTCAATGCAAACAAACAAACAATCAAAACTTTCCTCTTTATAATATTAAGTAAGTATAGATAATAGTACAACCTATAAGTAACTCTACACTGAATGCTAAGTTTCAATCTATAGGTACCTACTATAAAAACTCGTTTCTAAATATTTTTTTACAAACACCCAGTTTCTGTCATGCTTTACGTCTACCTACTGATATAAACACATTATCGTTATACGTGAAATAACTCACTGTCGTGTTTCAAGGTGTAAAGAACCTTTTACGATCTCAGCAATAAACATATTTATAGAGACAAATAAGGCACAAAAACAATAATTCTCGTACACAACACGTTCACCAAAATAATACAAAAATTAGAAAACTGTAAAGTTGTTTGTAGATAATAATATATTTTTAACATAATATTGTTTTACCGTTCGCCTTGTCCGAAACGTGAAATCATTGTAGGATTCCGTTGGTAGGTAACAATCGATCGATATTGTTACAGTTTATAAGAAAATAACTTATTTGAGTTTGGATTTGTAGATGTCTTATGATAATCCCTACTAATATAATAAACTAGCTGACCCGACAGACGTTGTTCTGTTTTGTATACTGGAATTTCGTAAAATCCGTTCTTAGCTGACCTCTATTCGGCGAATGGAATATTCCTACCAAATTTCAAGTCTCTACGGCTTATGGTTCCAGATGTATCGTGATGAGTGACTATATACGTGGAAATCTCTTATATATATAGATGTGAATGTAAAATTGTTCGTACGCTTTTAAGCCGGAGCTACTGAATTCATTTTGATGAAATTTGGTACAGCGATAGACTATTGGGAATAGGCTACATTTCATCCCGGAAAAACCCATTGTTTCCGCGGGATTTTGAAAAACTGAATTTCACTTCGATGAGCTACAACTATACCAATACCAAGGTTTAGTTTGGTATAGCAATCTTCCTGGAAATAAGATTCATACAATATGTTGGGAACGTGAACCGGAACTGGAATGGGACATGAGATAATCTTCAATTCCAAGCTATTATTATTTTTTAAAACTCAATATCTCCGCGGACGAAGTTGCGGGCATCAGCTAGTAATTTAAATAAATAAAGAATTTAAGAATCAAAAGTTGCTTAACGAACACAGTTGATTGTAACCAATATGCTTATATCAAAGAGAAAGTAACTTTCCAAGTCTACTTTTTAAGAAGCCGTACGGAGAATTCTTGCGTATATTAGGTACCTACATAAAATAGGACAAGACAAGGTCAATGTTGACGCTACTTGTAGCTAGGGTTGCCAATATTTATTAAAAAGACATAGAGTATATCTGATTTCAAAGGAGGTAAATAAGAAAACTTTTTTTTTGTGAAATTAAGGGGCGAGACGAGCAGGACGTTCAGGTAATGGTAATTGATACGCCCTACCCATTACAATGCAGTGCAATTGCGCTCGTCACCTTCAGACATAAGATGTTAAGTCCCATTTGCCCAGTAATTTCACTAGCTACGGTGCCCTTTAGACCGAAACACAGTAATGTTTACACATTACTGCTTAACGGCAGAAATAGGCGCCGTTGTGGTACCCATAATCTAGCCGGCTTCCTGTGCAAAAGTGGCTGTGCCTCCCACTGGTAAACTGGACTTCCAAAAAAAGAGTATCATTTGTATTAATATTTCTATAAAGGAATTTTTTTGTATTTTCTGTTAACATATTAACAGTAAATAGTTGAATTTACAAGTAATAGTAGAGTAAACGTTTTGTAAAAAAAGCTTATTTCAGCGTACTCTATTAGTGTTTTAGAATATAGAGTTCGCCTACATAATATAGAGTACAATATTCTATTTAAGGGTACGGTTGGCAACCCTACTTGAAACACTTGTGATGCTATTCGTCGGTGGGAAAGTTTCAAAACAACTTATGGTACTACTGCAAATATAACATGGATATTTTTCTGATATAATTTTAACTGCTGTTTTAGACACTGCCACCGAAAGTTATTTTTTTGTTTATTTAGGAATCATGTAAAATTATATAAATAATAATTTATTACACGTAGAGCATCAACAAATATTACAGTTTTTTTAGCATAGGTAATTATATATAAAGTATTTTGACCATCGCACTAAACAATTTAAGTTAATAATATAATAATTATGTATTACTTGAGAGATACTTGTGTCTTGCGAGGGCCAAGTTAATATATATTTATTAAAAACATAAAAGATTTTTAATAGTGATCCCTATAAGATATTGCTAGGATAGATAGATAGATATTGATAGGATTCAATAATGTTCAAAACAATGTTCAAAACAAAAGTATTACGTTATTCAAAAGAATTGTTAAAAAACGTTTGTGTGGTAAAGGTTACTATAACATAAATGACTTTCTTAATGATACCACAGATTGGGAATGGAGTGACCGCCGTCAGGCTATTAAATAATAAGTTTAATTGTACAATATTACTTTGTAAACGTATTTATTCGATGAAAAAAAAGCCCGCTGAGTTTGTTGCGCCCATTCTTCTCAGGTCTGAGGCATTCATTTTGGAATGGGTGGTAGTTTTTTGACTTTCAATAAGTGATGTCACATCCTATCTTGAATAAAAATATTTGAATTTGAATAACATATCAGTTATGGGTTACAAGATAATGATATATTTAATACAATATTCTTACTTAAACATACATAAATTCATATAAACATACATAAATACATTTAAACATCCATGACTCGGAAACAAACTTCCATATTCATCATATAAAATGCTTGCACCTACCGGGATTCGAACCCGCGACCTCTAGCTTAGTAGGTAGGATCGCTAACCACTCGGCTATACAGGTCGTCAAATTATATATATTATATAACCTATTAACAATTTTTATTTTGTCTATTACAAGTAGTAATCGATCTATGAGGTGGTAAAACTTTTAACATCGTAATAAATTGTTAAAAATGTGTAAAAGTAGCACCAATTAATAGCAATGTATGTTTATAGCACAGAACATTTTAAAGATATATAATTATTTTTATATAAATATCTGCTCAATAAATCTTTAAGCAGTCAAGCATGGATTGTGTGAATGATAATAGCATTGGCGGTTTTCGCTCTTAAAATGTACAAAAATACGTTTATTCATACCTTGTACCGTTGCATAAGTACATTCATAAATTAAATACATGATCTAATAGATATATATCTATACAAATTATTTAAGTTTTCTTTAGTGTTAATTCCGCCAATATTTGTCTTTAAAACAAATCGACTCGTGCCAGATTTTGGCGAGACAACACGTCCTGAGGATGCCTCGTGTAGAGGCGAAACACGTGTCGAATTGTTTTAAAGACAAATATTGGCGGAATTAACACTAAAGAAAACTTAAATAATTTGTATAATTATGGATTTCCGCAAAGTAACGCCTATTCAATAGATATATATCTGCAAAAGAAAAATTTCAAAGTAAAGCTAAAAAAATACTATCTAGAAGCTAATAACCAGAAATACCTATGACGTATATTTTTAATAATACTACTTACTTATATAATTACTTAGAGGTTTTGCGAGTTTGTCTCTATTATTATATATATTAAGATAATTTTGTTCATTGAATAAATAAATAAATAAATAAATCTTATTATAAAATTCTCGTGTCTCGGTGTTTGTTACTAAACTCCTCCAATTTGTATGAAATTTTGTGTGCATATCGGGTAGGTCTGAGAAATAGCTGCATCTATTTTTTATACCCCAAATTTTTTTTTAATTACTTTATTTGGCAATACAACGTTTGCTGGGTCAGCTAGTAATATTATTAATGTGAATGTAAGTTTGTTTGTTACGCTTTTACGACGGAGCTATTGAACCGATTTTGGTACAGGGATGGTCTAGAGCTTGGGAAAGGACATTGGCTACATTTTATCCCGGAAAAATCCATGGTTCCCGCGGGTTTTGTGAAACACTGAAATTCACGTCGATGCTATATCTATACCATTAGTTAAGGTTTAGCTTGCCATAGCAATCTTCCTCGAAATAAGATTCATATAATATCTTGGGAACGGGAGCGAAAACGGGAACCGGCACTGGAAAAGGACATGAGATAATCTTCAATTCCAAACATGATTATTATTTTTAAAAACCATTTATCTACGCGGACGAAGTCGCAGGCATCAGCAAGTATAAATATAAGTGAAAATCTTTGTTTCTTTCAATTTATGCGCAATTGTTTATGGTCATGTCCGTGGAGGAACTTTAACGATTTGTTACAACGTGCGTTACACAACCTCCCATAAAAACGTGCTTTATGCCCATAGAGTCTTGTTTGGTTCAATACCTAGTCCAACACAACATTTTATGTAAATATCATAATGTTAATGTTCGAAGGTAAACTATTATTGTTGTGTCTAACAACCGAAACGGTTTAAATATTCTCACTTTACAGTAAATACTTTTATTAGATATTTTTAAGTTGAAATGACGGCAAAATTACTGTTTTTGTCCTCATTTAAGCTGTACCTATAAAAACCCGTAACTACATAATTTGTTGTAGTGTCTGATCTCGCCTACTATTATGATTTTTTTTATTTGATTTTATTTATTATATTATATACAGTTTATTATTATTACAATTATTTATTTATTTTTATTTTATTACATTACTTACTTTGATACCTAAGCAAATTTGCAATGGGAAGAGTAAAAGAACTTTCTACTTCTAATGTCACGAGGGGCTGCTGAAAACCAGTGTTGTGTTGGTGTCTTCTGCACTGATCAACAATATACTGAGTCAGCTCCTTTTAGCAGGGAATCACGTTCACACTGTTATCTTTAATTTTTTATATTATTTGTTACGTTATTAAATGTTGTATTTTAAGATTTTAATTAATATTGTAAATTATTGTGTTTTTGTGCGAGTTTCTTTATTGCTAATAAAGTGTTTCTGTTCTATTCTATTCTATTCCAAACGAGACAAATGAGACTTAACATCATCTTATGTCTCAAGGTGACGAGCGCAGTTGTAGTGCCGCTCTGAATTTTTGGATTTTTCAATAATCCTGAGCGGCGCAGTGCATTGTAATGGGCGGGACGTATCAATTACCATCAGCTGAACGTCCTGCTCGTCTCGTCCCTTATTATCATTAATAAACCTGCTGGAGGCTGCTGACGACACTGGATGCGGTCCTGGTGCGGGCCACAGCGGCATCTTCTACCGTGAGACTCACGTGCAAATATTATTGTGTGCTAGGTGAAATTACCGGAAATTACTGAGACTAAACATCTCACTCAGAATGTTGGGTTCAATCAAGAATCGTGAGCGTCACTACTTGTAATGGGCAGGGCGTCTCATTTGCCATAAGGTACAAAATATAACAACTTCCGCGTACCTAGTTAATTATTATAATCATTCGTATTTCCAATTATAAAATTTGAAATCATAAGAGATACTTTTTTAAAGTTTCCTAAAGGCGAAACAGGTTCAGAAGTATTTCGGTGTAAATATCTACTTACACTTGGTAAATATTTATATTCACTTACTAAAAATCTGTTATTTTAGTATTACAAATGGGCAGTTCATTTTTATTAGTTTGTATTATAGTATTATCTGTCCGAATACGACACGATTATAACAATTTTTCAACGAAATTTTTTCACTTCGGGCACACTTCGGGGAACGCCCTATTATGCACATTTAAATTTATGGATATATGTGTACATAAAACCTGCGGGGCACCCTTATAATTATTATAAATGAGAACATGAATTTATTTATTTCGCTTTAACTCCTTAACTAATGTACCGTTCATAATAAAAATCCGCTCAAACTCTCAAACGGCTTAAGGGTATATTTTATTCCGAAAATTCAATCGATTCCGAGAAAGAGAGATACGAATTTAATGTAAACGAAGACTCTGGCAGAAGATGATGGACAGTAGAAAAGGCATAAAAGGCATTTATTTTCTCAAAATTGATTCCTTTAGAATTATTTTTGATGTCATTTCTTATACTACTAGATACTACTACCGCTTCGGAAACAAATGGCGCTCTGAGAGAGAAGAAGCGGCGCAAGAAACTCTCCCAGCATTCTTTTTTTGCGCTCTTTTCAATAAAAATATACAATATTGTACAGTCATTTCTATCGCTATAAAATAATCACAATCTAGTCCCAGGCTTTCCGATCATTTAGATATTTAGCAGTGGAGCAATAGGATTTACGACAGAGCCATTTTTTTATAAAACATTTAAATTTATTTATAGATAATGCCTGAACAGTGGCTGGGACTTTATTATAGAAGTGTATACATTTACCCTTAAAGCTTTTATGTATCTTATGTATCTTATATTAGTAAATAAAGCAATAGACTTTACTGGTACTATAATATACTGTATCGATAATGTCGGACATACTAAGGAGAGAAACATCTTGAAGCTCAGAAGAATAGAAGAAACACGGACATACGAAAGAACACAATGTTAACTGATTCCTACAACAATAACGACAAAAGATGAACTCTGCTTACAACAAAATTGTCAGAGCCCACGGGCAGAAGAAGAGTAGGAAGATAAACTACATGTAGAGTAGATGTAGAGACTACATGATGAAACGCATTGCCAAAATATATTGTACCTATATTGTATTTTAGTGATTATATTGAAGTGACTGTATTGTAATGATTTGTGGAATTAATTTATCTTTTTATATTGTTTTGACATGTTAGCGTTATAGGACTTCAATTTACTTTTATATTATTAACAACTAAATTGTTTGTATGTTTATGTGCATGATGTGTTCACCTGTATTTGCAGGAACACAATTTTTGCAATTTATGTTACAATCTTATGAATTGTCTTGTTTATTCTGTGTTGGTGGACCTTGAATAAATAAATAAATAAACCTTATATTATTTTTAACAGGAGATGTTGTAAATGTTTTAAAAATAAAGCTTAATAAATTGATTGACATCAAATAGGTAAGTAACATTCAGTTTTAAGTATCATCCACCTGTCCTTGATTGATTGCGACTTCTGTCGTAGCCTCTACTCTGCTGCCATCTCACCCATTAAAAGTAAAAGTGGAATCCAAAGTAATTCATGAAAATAAATGCGGTGAATGGTTCCCTACCGGTAATTACGGTTAGGAAACATGTTGCGAGGCGGTATTTGGCGAAATTGAGTCAAGGCAAGCATGCCGACTTCGATACAACACTACGTGTAGAACCTTATTAATATACTTGATGTCGTAAATGATTAATTATGATGCAGTGGTATCGTAGACTTTAATTGTGTAGTTTCTATGTCTGATACGTTGATGGCAAGGTCATGTTATGACTTCCCCATCATATTATTTAAACTTCTGTATTGATAAGATGTGTAAACATTACTGTGTTTCGGTCAGAAGGGCGCCGTAGCTAGTGAAATTACTGTGCAAATGAGACTTAACATCTTATGTCTCAGGGTGACGAGCGCAATTGTAGTGCCGCTCAGAATTTTTGACTTTTTCAAGGATCCTGAGCGGCACTGTATTGTAATGGGTAGGGCGTATCAATTACCATCAGCTGAACGTCCTGCTCGTCTCGTCCCTTATTTTCATAAAAAAAATTACTCCTTTCAGTTAAGGGCATAATCTCAAAATAGATTGAGAAGGCACCCAGGTTGGGTGTGATGGTGCCGCGTGGCTATCCCTTCTAAAGCAATTAACGTAACCGCCATATGGCATTTTTTGTATTTGTGGTAATATTAGGGAATAAAATGAATATTTTAATATTTATTTTATTACCTCATATTTATTATGTTATTATAATTATTTATAATTTATAAAAAACTTTGACGATACGTGAACCATCAACATGGAGTTTTATTTTGTTTTTAGATAGATTTTTTTGTTTTTTTGTTATATATATATATATATATAAAAAATTGTACTGTCATAATCTAGTTAGACCCAGGCTGTCGGATTACTTAGGTATTCAGCTTGAAGTAATTGGATTCACGACAGAGCCCAGAGTATATATATATATATATTTAGAGAGTGAATCCTTTAATATTCTGTATATAAGTCACATAACCACAGCTTTAATAATAACTGTAGCGTTACCGCGGCGAAGGCTTGGTACTTTGGAAAATCCCAGCCCTATAAAGATTCTTCGGTGTTGCCAAGTAACTTGGACTTGGCGTTCAATGCTTGCGTTGATATTATATTGGTATCAGATGTTTTTTTGTCTAGTGGTTCTCCACTCCACATGCTTCTGCATGGTTCCATGGACACACTAGCATCAAGTGACTTGATACTAGTTTGTCCTAAGAAATCCAATAAAAAATATGCGAGCACCTGTTGCGATGGCATGAATTTCAATCTGAACTTATTAAAAATAACAATGGACCTTAGATCATTTATACGCCCTACCCATAACAATGCAGTGCCCCTACGGATTCTTGAAAAACCCAAAAATTCAGAGCGGCACTATAATTGCGCTCGTCACCTTGAGACATAAGATGTTAAGTCTCCCTCACTATGACAGCTGTGAAAACGTCGAAATATATTGTAAAGTAATCAATGAAAGTAATCAAAATGTAAGAAACAGCCAAGCAACGCATCTTCGTTGAGTGTCTGCCATTTGGGTGGACTAGGTGAGTGTGAACAATGACGTCATAATTCATAAGAAAAAACAAATAACCTGCGAAGAATGTTTGAAATATGACATTTGTCGCCTTTGTTTTACTTCGATTCGGTCTGATGGCGCACATTATAATATTATATGAATTTCTCTAAATAGCACTTTTAAATAATAAAAATTATAATACAAAAAAAATATTTATAAATTTATCATAAAAAATATAGATGTAGGAATAATTCTAAACAAATAATATTTAAATGAAAAATATTTGATTGTTATTTAAATCAAATGCGATATCCTATAACTCCATAAAAATAATTAGGAATATAACGTGCACCAAACGCCCTCCCCACACACAGCTTATTTGCTCTTTTCACGTTCATTTTAACGATCCTGCTCTCTTGCAAAAGAGTTCAGATAGTCGACGTAAACGGCAAAGGGTCTACGGATAAACCAGTAGGAATAAGTGTTCCGCAGGGTTCAATTCTCGGTCCTTTCTTGTTTCTTATATGTATTAACGATTCACCTTTTTGTGGTATGATAGCCATGAGATTGTATTGTTTGCTGATGATACTTCACTTATTTTTAAAGTGAAGCGAAGTTCAGTTATTGATGACCAGGTAAACAATGTACTCTCAAAGATAGTGCGTTGGTTTGAGACGAATAATCTTCACTCAAACAGTAAAAAACAAAGTGTTTACGGTTCATTACACCAAACACACCGGAGGTACAAACCAACGTACTTATAAATGACCAGAGATTAGAACTTGTGGACACCACGGTCTTCTTGGGTCGTTAGATAAAAAGCTTCAGTGGGGTCCACATATTGCCCAACTAGCAGATAGTCTCAGCTCTACGGCATATGCTGTTAGAAAGATTAGAGAGTAAACGAATGTTGCGACCGCTAGATTAGTGCGCTTCAGTTATTTTCACAGCATCATGACGTACGGTATTTTGCTGTGGGGTCACGCTGCTGACATTGATATCGTGTTTGCTCTGTAAAAGAGAGCTGTTCGTGCTCATACATCAGCTGAGTAGACAGTCACTCAAAGAAAAATATTATGGCTATTCATTGTCAGTACATTAATGAAAATATACGTTCACAAAAATCGTCATCTTTTTGCTCCAAGTGATAGAGAGAGAGTGATTTTCATTATAATCACACTAGAAATAAGGGATTGCTTGTAACTACTTCCAGAAGCTTCATAAGATACATAATAGCTAAGGGTAAATGAATACTTTTTAATAAAGTCCCAGTCACTGCTCAGGCAATATCTATAAATAAATTTAAATGTTTTATTAAATGGCTCTGTCGTGAATCCAATTACTTCAAGCTGAATACCTAAGTAATCCGACGGCCTGGGTCTAACTAGATTATGACAGTACAATTTTTTTTTTATTTTTTTTTATTTTGGTTATGAGAACAAACAATCACATAAACAGTGTTACTTATAACTAGTTGTTCAAATAATTTAGTATTTGTATAATCAACCCCGTGGATGGATCCATGGTTTACAAATGATAGTGGGGTCATGAACAATCTTATCACTCTATATGGGTATTATTTATAAAATAAGTTCTTACTTAACTATTTATTATAAACTAACTTGACGAAACGTTTCCTGAAGCAAACAGTTTTAAACATTATTTAACAATTTCAATTTATATACAACTAAGCGCCTGTATTTATGCTTGCATTAAAAAGCCGATTTATATAAAAATATATTTTATTGCATAAATCTACTGACCTATAGATAGAGCAGCGACAGCCAGCGTTATATATTTACATATAATATTGAATATTTTATTAAAACGAACGCGAAAAGAATGGGAGAGTTTCTTGTGCCGCTTCTTCTCTCTCAAAGTGCCATTTGTTTCCGAAGCGGTGGTAGTGTTACAAGTGACATCAAATAGAATTCTAAAAGACTCACTTTTGAGAAAATAAATGCCGTTCATGCATTTATACAACCTGTCATCTTTATACAGACAAAATATTATACGTTCGTTCTTATATAACATGATGAATAATACTTGTATGTCTTTATAGTGCTTTTTGTAAGATAATATGTTTTCGTATAATTCAACATCCGCGTTTTTGTATGTACAAACACGAAAACAAATTAACCGTCATAAGCGAACAAGACGAAACGAGCAAAAAATCAATTGCCGATTCTGTTTTTATTTTATTAATTAAATTGTCTTTTTTGTGTATGACGTTATCGAATATACTGCCTTATTAATACTATAAAATTTAGTCAATCTGTATTTTATATGAGGTCATCTATAAAAACGTCGGCACTGAGCTTAAGTTGACTCTATTTATGCGTTAGATGCGAAAAATAACCTGCAGCTACAAACACTGTAAAGGTAATAAAGGTATTATTATATATATTCTTTGTTTTTTTTTTCATGAAAATACAGGACAAGACGAGAAGAACATTCTGCTGATCCGACTCCGCTCAGGATTCTTGAAAAGCCCTAAAATTCTGAGCGGCACTACAATTGCGCTCGTCACCTTGAAACATAAGATTTTAAGTCTCATTTGCCCAGTAATTTTAGTAGCTACGGCGACGTTCAGACCGAAACACAGTAATGTTTACACATTACTGCTTCACGGCAGAAATAGGCGCCGTTGTGTTACCCATAATCTAGCCGGCTTCCTGTGCAAAGGAGCCTCCTGTTGGTAAAGGCAAGTTAGCAGCACCAGTTAATATTTGATGCCCTGGTATACCTACATAAGCTTAACATAACATTGCTCGCAGTAAACAGTGCTTAGCAGCTTAAAATTTCAATTACTAATCCTTATAGAACTTACTTATTGCTGCTCAAACGAAGGGCAAGATTTGCCAAAAAAAATTATTTTTATACTTTTATGTCGCACACTTAACAGTAGCACACTTCCTAATAAACTTTTTCTTTGTATCTACTAATATCCGAAATGGTTGGTAAAATGGTCAAAGAGTTGTTCTGTGAACTCGGCGTTTCGTAAACACGTCGCTTCATTGTGTGTCTTCTACCGCATTTATCACATTTATCCGAAGAGCTTTTTGACTCCCCGCCACAAAATAGGATATTATCCCCAACACCTGGATGTGCGGCGGTTCTCCACGTTGTACAAAGCTGTGGAATGAGCTTCCTTGTGCGGTGTTTCCAGAACGAAACGACATGGGTACCTTAAAAACAATACATACACCTTAAAGGATGGCAACGCTCCTGTGATTCCTCTGGCGTTGCAAGACAATGTGGATGGCGTTGATCATTTAACACCAGGTGAGCCGTACCCTCGTTTGTCCTCTCTTCAATAAAAAATGGATCTATTCTGACGGAACTATTAGTAGCGTTCATTTTGGAAGAATTTATCGTAGAAATTAAGACCATTACAATTTAGATCGATATATCCTGTTACATAGTTGATAAGAAATGTACGTGGGCGAAGCCGAGGTTGTCCGCTCGTTATATCATAAAGGTGGGTACACATTTATTTATCAGAATCGCAATTAAATTATTGATGTTTATTTGTTGTTCAACGAGAAAGAGACGGTAAACATAATGTAGGACAGTATTACTGTTGTTTACAATGCCTTGTACTCAATAAATGTTTGCAACTTTTTCCATCCAGTCGACTCTTTTAAGTATAAGTTAAGTACTTATAAGTAAGTTATTATCAAAGTTATACGTAACAAAAATATATGCTGGATTACCAAGAGAGTGAAATTTATTGTTTTGGGAGTGTATGTGGATGAGTGTGACATTTTGTTTATGTTCTATGTAAGCAAGTATGTCAAACTATATTTGCGAGCATAAAAAAAAAGTCACAGTAATTAATGCTTATGTTTTAATTTTCTTTTTTTTATGGAAAAGGAGGATCAACAGCGATCAACTGGTGATAAGTGATCACCGCCGAACACATTCTCTTGCAACACGGACGGTACGACATGGGCACCTTAAAAAAAAGCGCGTACACCTTCCTTAAAGGCTGGCAACGCTCCTGTGATTCCTCTGGTGTGGCAGGAGAATGTGGGCGGCGGTGATCACTTAACATCACATGTCTCATGATCATTTAACCTCTTCCTCGATAAAAATAAACTTGAAGGAAAGTAATACCATAATTTAAACCAAAAAAGTAGATTTCGAATAGGTAGAATAAAAGAAATGCAATCAAAAGTAAGAACTGATACAAATGCCATTTCTAAATGTATTTGTAGCACATCAGACATTAAAATGTACATTTATTTATATTATAATAAAATTACTTTTGAATGAGATAATAAATTATTATTATAAAATTAAATATCATTATTATTTTCTTTTTATTTAATACACCATGTTATTCATTGTTTCAGCTATTAGTATCACCATCATTAGCCGGAAGACGTCCACTGTTGGACAAAAACCTCCCCCAAAGATTTCCACTATTAGTAGGTATATAACATAATAAACATACAAAGCCCCTTTATGTTTCAAAGCATAAATATTTAAATTTTTATAAAGTATAGCGTTACCCCAAAATATAGTCCAATTGTTACTTACTGGTGAAAATAAATTCGATCCTGATGATAACACTTTCACTATGAATAAAATCCAACTAAGTTGTTAATAATCTAAAGATAAAATAAACATGAAACAAAATATTAATATTAATTAGGAATTAATTGGTTTGTGTGATCTGAATAGTTTTATCATGTTATTTGTACTGCACAGTGTGAGTGAACTTTAAAATGACCGCGCGATCGTAAGTTCGACCACAGAGTAAGCTGAATGACTGATGAACATTCTAAAAGGTGAGTTACCGTCACTGTACTACTGTTAACTAAGAATGTAGTAGTAAGAGTAATTTTACTATCACTCCATAGTTAGTGATAATGATAGTGATGATAAGATAAAAGATAAAAAAACAGTATTTATAGACTTAATATTACGGTTAGTACTTTTTACTTCCACTGCGTGCCTACGACGTACCTACTCTTAACCTGTCCCTTTCCTATATCATGTTTTTTTAAAGTTTTATTAATCCAACATTAATTATTTCAATTTTTAGAGTAAATTGTCTTGTAACAATCACAATATATATTGACCAAAAATTGACAGAATTCATTGTATAGTTGTATAGAACGCAAATAAATCTTCCGTAATCGGCAAGTGCCCCCGCGCCGCGGTATGCCATAGATGGGTGCCATTTTCACGCACGTGCAGTGGCCTGTCATTGCGTATTATTTTACGTGGATTAATAGATTGCTTATAATTAGGATGATATGAGAGAATGTATAAGAAAGCTATTGAAACAAGCTATAAGACCATGCAATATAAACTAACAAAATGAAGGACACAACTTGGCTAGTGCGTAGTGTGCAGCACGGCACTCTCGATTTTGGTGTATATGAAAGATCTGGTGCCAAAGGGACCTTTCCGATTTTGGAAAGTAAGACATGGAAGCAATTCTGACACTCTAAAATAGTGCAACTAAAACTATACCGTTAATGTGCAGGGCTTACAAAGCGCGCGGATCAGTTTGGTTATGCGAGTGAGTACGATTAAATCCTTGTCAGACGAGTTTTTAAAAAACAGATAAAACAAGGATTTAAAATGCATTCATGTGTCATAAAGTGGTGCTGAAATTATACGGATCGTCGTTCCAAGGGGATTTGCATCAGTTTTCACGTGTAAGTAGACTTAAAAATATAATAAAATGTATTTTATTGGAGGAATGGCATTATGCATACTGTAGGTAGTAGCACATTTTACTAACTTTTTATTACAGAACAAAATATTTATTTAGAGACTAACGGACTTGGTTTTCATTTTGCCTTTTAGTGGGATGGTATTCCGGTTGTTTTTTTTTTGTTTTTCGGTAATAGTCACTTTTCTTTCGTCTCTTTGTACTCTTCCTATATAAATAAATGTCTAGTGCCTTTCTTATTACACGTTATTTTTAATTTAGATTTCTACAAGACAGTTTAACAATTGGAGGCTCCTTTGCACAGGATGCCGGTTAGATTATGGGTACCACAACGGCGCCTATTTCTGCCGTGAAGCAGTATTGTGCAAATTTTACTGTGTTTCGGTCTGAAGGGCGCCGTAGCTAGAGAAATTACTGGGCAAATGAGACTTAACATCTTAAGGTGACGAGCGCAATTGTAGTGCCATTCAGAATTTTTGGGCTTTTCAAGAATCCTGAGCGGCACTGCATTGTAATAGGCAGGGCGTATCAATTACCATCAGCTAAACGTCCTGCTCGTCTCGTCCCGTATTTTCATTAAAAAAAGACAAGAGTCGTAGATATTATGGATGAAAGCTTTTCAATTAGAAACATGGAAATGATTACTAATGATACCTAACAGGACAACTCAAAAATATGATCACTCATAGTCATAGTCATTAAAAGTGAAATTGTTTCATAATGTGAAAAATATTGTGTCAAAGTGGTCCGTTACATATTGTGAATAAATTCACATAATGTAATCGTAAATTTTTAGTTTCTATTTGGTGCTAAAATTGAATTTATTACCCAGTTAATACTAATTTATTGCATGTGTTAGTTATTTATCTAGTGAAAATACTTACAGGTAAGTCAAATTAAGCACGATTTCTGTTTTAAATATAGCCAAAAGTCATGTTACTTACAGAACGAATTAATTCGGGGTGAAAAGAAAACGCCTGTTGCTAAATAAAAGTGCGTAAGGGATGAATAGCAATGTGTTCGGGGTGATTAGAGTGATAATCGCTAGGGCTGCCAAAAATGTTTTAATACCCACCTACCTTTTTGTATGTGGGATATAATAGACTGCAACCTTTTAAATAGTTGTTTATATTTTCCTTATGAAAAATTATAAATTACTTCGCTTTTACAGATAATTTTGTACAATGCCGCGCGTTTATAAACCTGAACCTGGAGGTAAGCGGTATAAAAAGTACCTACGACAAAAATATTGTCTATTTTTAATAATATGTAGTAATAAACTTAACTGCTGTGATGTCGTGATTTTATTCTTACCCGGATTAACACTGTATCATGTGAAGACGAAATGCCTGGTACATTAGTTATTCTTATGTCATGGCTAATCTCCACAGTAAAAGTGCCGCTTGTGTGGAGATGTTCCCCATTGTTTGAGCGGGCTTGTTTTATTTGATATATTCCTAAAACAAACAATATCAGATCTGATATTTCCATAGTGGGAAACATAGCTAATTGAGGGATTTGAGCATCTATTGGTGTGAAAATGGCTCAGCGTCTGTTAAGCTGGTCCAAAAATATTTACAATGTAACCGTCAGTAGCCACTATTAAAATGGCTTTACAAGATTTGCCAATTTTGTGCAAACTATATGACTTCTTTGAGAAAAATAATTTGAATATTTTTGTAAATATATTGAGTGCCATCACAAATTACGATAGGATTATTTTGGATTATCTCCTAATCTTGGACTTTTTGCTATACCTACATTTTGGCTTTGTCAGTTGGAAGACAGTTAAATAACATAAATACCATGTTGATTAAAGACAATATATACATTTTTGTCTTTGTAATGTTGCTGTTTTAAAAAAACTTTGATATTTTATTTAACAAAAACGAAGGTGCATAAAATTAGTGAAGTAGCTTTTTAAGACTACTTACTTTATTGTTTTATAGGGCATCGCAGTTTGCTTTCCTTTAGTGACCGCAAAAAAAAACACACCACATACAAAAACGGCACATGTATTTTTAGTCATAATAATAATATGACAACACCTAAGACTACTCCTGACTCCTGTCAAAAGTATTCCCATCCAAAAAGGGCACGCGGAGACTACTTCTGTAAGTAAGTTTTCCTGTTATAATAAAATAAAAAATACATTGTGTACTAATGCAGTTCGACCTGCCTATAGAGCTTGAGGTGAAGACGCAGCTGATTAAGAGGGAACCCGCCTGCTTCATTCACATTGGAATTCATCTTCTGTGAACTCGGTAATACCACCCTTGATACATAACTTATGTAAAGCAAGCAAAATGTACACAGCATGCTATAATTTTTTTTATTCTCTAATTTCCTACGAACTCTAAATCGGGAATTTCACAAATATTAAATTGATTGCATAAGCGGCGCCGGTTTCTTCTACGTCCTTAATTTTCTTCACGTAGAGCAGCCTTGATTAATAGCATTCTTGAAACCATTTCAAGTCAATTTGCAACATAATACACACAAACGAAAATCTAAGATGAAAAAGATGTAACATCATTGGTTTCGTCAAATAGACGTTAAAATTCCGAACAAACAGCTGTCATCTTCATATTTTCTTTCGGAACTTAAGAATTAGAGTAGGTTTAGAAATTCGAAATGTCAAGCAATGACTTTCGATTCGAAACGAATGGAACCATAGTAGAAAACATCCGAAACTTCGTTTTTTGTTGAATTAGAGTAGACCTACAGTTTTGTTGAAACCTCAGAATACAGAATATGTATACTTGATGGGTTGGCAGAATGCGCATACAGTGCAGTGCCAAAAAAAAGGTTGTAGGCATCATCATTCATCTGTCAATCTCACGTTTCATTTCATGCAATCGAGTGAATCGCTTTTTTCAATAATGTGAATATTGTAAGGGTTATTTACCTTTAAAGATTATTCTAAGGTTATTTACTTGTTATTACCACCTTTTACTAAAATAAATAAATCACAGAGTACTTTTATTTTTAACTGTGAAATATATACTTTGGCCTTTTGAGTAAACACCGCAAAAATCCAAATTGCTGGTAATTAAATATTAATTGAATTGTGCCATAAAGTGTTGGAACTTATTTTAAATTACTGCTATGCCCAGTTTATTGTACTGTTTCTTTCTGATCCACTAATGATAAAGATTGTTATTTTAAAGCCAATATGTTCGCATTACAAGCGCGACGAATTATAAGTCTTAGTAATAAATTAATAGTTCGAAAACTAAGAAACAGAAAGCTACCTGGCCCGAATCCTGGTTTAGACGAACGTTTGACAGCATTTAAAAAGGATGGAGTTAAAATAGATGAAGATGACGCCGAAGAATTTATCGAAGGGTCGGAAGGAACTTTTTTTAATGTGAGTGGATATTGTAGTGTTGTTTTTGTAGTTCAAGACATCTAATCTATAACTTTGTTTTTGTCTCGGATTTCAAACTCAGCACATCAAATTACACAACAAATAGATTTGATGCAACTTTTATGCATATTTCTGTTACTTTTTAGGTAGATGAAGCATATAATAAACACATGAATGAGTCATTAGGTAACAATGAAAATTTGCGTTACCAAATTGTCAAAGAAAAATACTTTAAAGAAAGTCTGCCAAACTTTCTCACATGGAGTGAAAAAGAACAGATTCGTCACTTAGCTAATACAATGCCAAATGAGTGGACACCAGAAAGAATAGCAGAAAGTTTTCCTGTCACTAAAAATGTGGTTAAGGTACTGTGAAATTATTAGAACAATTGCTTTTTGAGTTTTAAGTATATAAACTACCAAAAAAAACTGTTGAAATAAAAATTGCTGTAGCAACATCTGTATGTTACAAGAAATTGTTAATATCATCAGCAATATTTAAAATGTTAAAATTTTGCAACAAAAAGAGCTTGTGCTATTAAAGTAGTAAAATTAAGAAGTGTTATTTTAAATAAGTTATCATTTTTCTTGTAAGTATATCAAAAGTATTATACAGACATTCATATTATTAGTTATCTTAACTGGATATAAAAAACCATTAATTATATTGTGATTTACTAATGAATATTTGAAACATGATATAATTATGTCTGTCTCAGATCAAGCTGTCAGCACTTTTAAAAAAGTACTAATATAGTGTTCTATATTATTTTTCAGAAATTATTAAAATTTCCATGGAAACCAGCTACAGAACAAAGAATAGCAAGACACGATGAATCTGCAATGAGAAATTGGAGGGAACTAAAAGAAGGTACATTGAACATACCAGAAACTTTGAGACAACATTTCCTCAAGTTTTCTCACAGAACTATACCACCATTAAACAAGTCTTCTATCAAAGAAGATTTAACACAAGAAAAAATAGGTGAATATGAAAGTATCATAAGAAGATGTGCAACTAATGAATATGTTAATGAAAGTAATGATGAAATAAATCCAAAAATACATGTGAACATTGAAAAAGCTAAAGACAATTCTAAAGTAACACTTGATGAATTAGCTAATAAAATCAAAAAAAGATTAGAAGAAGGTGATGTGAATTTGTCGGATAAGATAATTATTGATTCAATTAGCCATCTACCTAAAGATGATGTTTCTAATGATAATATTCAGTTGCAAACTGATTCTCATGAAGAAAAAAATCTGACAGAGTTTAAAGAAGATCCTAAAGGCATCCAGCAATCATTTGTAGGAACCAGTTACCCAGAGAGAATAAGAATACCAAAGAATGCATATAAAAGAGATGCCACATACAAAGTTAATGATTGTTTCTATGATTATGATGGAAGGTTTTTGTATCGAGTCATTGGTATGACCGGGAATAAAAGTTAGTTACAATTTATTTTAGTAATAATTAGTTTATAGTTATTAAATTGCTGGTCAGAAATAATCATATTCTAAAATAAAACAACAACGAAGAAGCTTTATATATGTCTTTTATTAAAAAATTATAGGCTATGATACCTGTCAATTACATTAAAATAAAATAAACTAAATTTAATACAATCAAGTTCATTGCTTAATTTACATAAAAATTATTGCAGTTTTTCAAACTTAAGTGCATTTATTATCTCAAACATATAGCAAAAGCAATCAAAATATGCCAATATAAAAATATGTATGTTTGATTTCATTTAATATAGTAACCAAATCATACTTTGTACATAATATGGCCTTCAAAATCACATTATTAGCACAAAAGCGAAATTGTCTTATTTATATAATTGTATGAAACAAGTTGGACACCAATTTAATTATATGTACTAAATTATGATATATGTATGATTGGATAGCATAAATTGATATTGAAGACAAAAAAAAATAATTATTTTTCAATTATAAAGCCCCACTTGAACATGTCCATGTTTCACTTTGTATGCTTATTAGTTGGATTTATGTAACTGTCTAAACAATTTCAGTGAAATTAAAACAAAAAACTCAATTCAATTAAACTTTCACAATTTTCAAGTTTTTGCCACTTGCAACTCTCTTGTCAAATGAAATTCAACACATCTGAACATGTTATGTTCAATGTATTTGTTTATGCATTGTGATTGGTTATTGGTTCCGCATTTAATGAAGGATAAACCTCGAATTAAAGAGATAATATCTCTCTTATTTCTTACTGTAAAACATCACATATTTTTATTGCACATTTCCTGTGTTATGATATGGTAGATTCAACCATCAAACATTTATCATTTCTTTCAATTTATATTTTTTTTGAGCAACAAAAATTTAACCTTGTGAACATACTACTAGAGGGGGCAGTAATTCTAAATGGACATTTGCATTAGAATATGGTCTTGAATATGTGTTGCAAGGGATATAGTTGTGTTGAGCTGCAAACAAAAATATTTTATAAACTAAGCACTTGAAACAGAATGGCTCTTAGCTTTCTCCTCTGAACTTTAGAATAAATTGGTTGACTAAATTATACCAAGCAACCAACAGGCCAAAACCTTTTAAATATCTATTCTTGATATACTTGATAGCTTTTATTGAACTATAGTGAAAACAATGATATATTTTTATTAGGCCTCTACGATCTTATGAGGTTAAAAAATGGAATAAAATTGACCATGCAATATAAAAATGACATCAGTAAAATTATTTTTTACATTAAAGTTACTTATTGACACTTATAATACTTTAAATTTTGGCGCACCGTACCCAGACGTTGTATCCTAACTTTTAATCATTACAAAACATACATTGAGTGGAATGATAACATACACAATCATTTGGAGTGATGTATGGATCACTTGAATGAGTTAATTAGAATAAATAATAATTTACAGTTAGTAAATTCTAATTACACAAGTAACATTTATACATATATTTCGATTCAATCCAAGTCACTTCTCTTAGCACCCGATTTAGCGATTATATTATCAACCTAACCCATTCTCGATATGCTCATACTAATTCATACAATAATTATTACTGTTAAGGATTGTTGATTAAGAACCAAATAATCCTAAGAACCTAGAGTATTTAACAAAAAGGAGATATGCAAAGCATTATGTATGGAGATAATGCATAAAAGTAAAAAGTTACAGGTGTCATCATTATTGTGAGAATATTTTATTGCTTTTTACCAAAAAACTTTGATTTCATAAATTACTTTAAAAGCACAAACACGTGTCATATTACAGTGGGATGACACAGAAATAATAAGGTTGTCAAATGAACAACTTCACACACACCACAAACTCATGAGCTAAATTTTCATGCTTCCTGCTAAAGTGAACATATCTCTTGATAACTCGACACTCTAACCTCATAAATAATACATAGTAAAAAGATTTTTTTTTTATAACAAGTACCGTAAAATGGCTACTGTAGTTTATAATTTAAAATTAAAACACTTAAATTAGAACAGATATAATATACATAAGATTTTTTTACAAGATCTGTATTTTAGACCATAATATAATATTGGGGCATAGCAAGTAGGCCATCGTTCAGTATTGCAATCATACCATCATGTGATGTAACATTCCCAAATCAGATCCCTAAGGATTACTTTGCTCCCTTGACAGGACGCAATGACTAAATCAAATGGATGAGGCAATGGACGGCACTCGCAACACAAATTTAATATATCTCTTAGTTACCAAACACACAATGATACACTTGTTCTTTGAATTTATATACTTACCTACACAAATATCGTTAATTATTATTTAAGCTCAAAGTTTTATGTGACGGCTGATTACGGGTTGAAGTTGACACGTTCTAAGTCATGTTGGTAATGGTGTGACAAACCATGTACCTATATATGTAGGTACCTAATCTATTATTTCTGTGTTAGCGAGATTTAAACCTAATTGTGACAGTTTCACAGACGCGCGATCATTCAAAGCGATATTAACGCTTCTAATAATAGTTCTGGACTCCGATGGCACGTATTTCAATCAGCCAATCCAGTTCAGCTGTTCAATGTAATACTTACTGATTTATAATCTTAGCCATATTATTGAATATGACAAATGTCTGAATTTTTGAAAGAAACATTTTTAGGATGTTTGCACATAAATCCGTCTCGTATCTTTTGAACAAATCCCAAAAAAAGGAGTTAATCAGCTGATAGATCACCTAATGGTTAGAGGGCTCAAGGTATATTGAAACACAAGTCAAGATAAAATTGTATTTTAGGAGCCGCTGCTAATACAAACAGGAAGTTTCACATCGACCTTTTAAGTACTTCGTGTTTTTGTCGCTCTTCTACAGAAGAAAAGATCAGTTTCGTTTTTAATATCTGAAATTATCACATTTCTTCGATCATGGAATACCACGCGATATCGTAGCTTCGAAATATGAGAAATGACACAAGCTGTCAGTTTTTGCTATTACATTATTTTATTTTGGGCATATATCGAACAAGACTTGTACATGCCTATTATTATACTAGTAGTCGACGGGCGGGAAGGAGTATCGGCTGCTACGGAATTAAATAGTGTTGTACTACAATAAATATTTGTTTTACGCTCGCTGTTGCGGTTGAAAAAGAGCCGTTTGCCCATTTTAAAATTACGTGCGTGCATTGAGTGCGAAAAATTTATTTGTCACGCAAATTATATTTGGCACACTCAAATTTCGATACTCAAATTATAATTTAAGTTACAAAAGTTTAAAAACTAATATGGAGGTGGAAATAATACATAAATCGTCGCATTTGTAATACAAAATTGTATGTGCAACTCGTGCGACAAATTGTCGATTGCCCACGAAAGCGAAGTAGAACATTCATTCGCTTAAGTAAAATACAAAATATACTATATAACAATCCCATCTCCACCATTCTACTATGGTAAAATAAGAAATAAGAAACCCAGACGTTCAATTGCAAAATGACCACCGCGTAAAAAAATTGTTCTTTTTCAAAACCATAAAGTATTGTATGTTGTACGGTAATATCCTACTGGCGCTAGACCAGTTACTTTGCCTGACACTTTCCTTCCGAAACCGGCAGTGCCTCAGGACACTAGATTTTTCAGATACACCAAAACCGAAAGTGCCGTACGGCACACTATTCCCTCACCAAGATCTGATCCTTATCTTGTTTATAAGATGGTTTATTTTGCATGGTCTTTTAGTTTGTTTTAATAGCTTTCACATTATTATTACATGTAATATAATACGCATTGACAGAACGCTGCGCGAGGACGAAAATCACGCCGATCTGAGGCATAACGCGCGATCAGAGTTTCCCGGAACGGAAAGGCTACCATAGTCACAACCACTTAGGTTGTGACGATGGTAGTGGTATCAGAATATTAGTTGTAGAATGAGTTGGCTACCACGCTGTGACGTGTTAGTTGAGTGAGGGCTGGCTAGAGCTTCTGGTCCACGTTGAGCGAGAGTCGTTTGAAGTAGTGGCGGCAACACACGGCGGTGGGCGACGGTGGCTGGTCCTGGGGCCGGATCTCGCTGCCGAACTGTTCGACGGCGCGCGAGTATTCGCGGTGGATTGCCGACAAGTTGATGTGCTCGGCGAACATCGTCATAGCCAGGAACAATATGTCTCTGTGGACAATGTGGTGTATCACTAGTGCATTCGTGTTTTACTGACAACCTAGAGGTAATATCACTTTTTTACGCTGCCTACTGAGGTAGAGGTCCCGGGTTCGATTCCCGGTAGGTGCGCAATCATTTATATGATTTTTTATGACAATAAGGGACGAGACGAGCAGGACGTTAAGCGGATGGTAATTGATACGCCCTACCCATTACAATGCAATGCCGCTCACGGCACTACAATTGCACTCGTCACCTTGAGACATAAGATGTTAAGTCTCCTTTGCCCAGTAATTTCCTTTCAGACCGCATTACGATGTTTACACATTACTGCATCACGTCAGAAATGGGCGCCGATGTGGTACCCGTAATCTAGCCGGCATCCTGTGCACTGGTAAATGATGAATATGAATGTTTGTTTCCGAGTCATGAATGTTTCTTTGTATTAATGTATGTTTAAGCAAGTATATTGTATTAAATATATCGTTGTCTTGTACCCATAGTACAGGCTGTGCCTAGTTTGGGGCTAGATAATTTCTGTAAAAGCGTGTCAATATTATATATAAGGTAATTTCACTAATACAATCTAGCTCAAAACTACATATCACCTGTACTGTTGCTGACAACGATTCAGTCAAGCGTTCGTATTCGTCTGTTTGCGTCTACCGGGATGTGAACCAGTGACTCCAAGCTGTGTGTAATACAAACCAATCAATGTGTATGGTATACCTGAGAGGGTAGGCAGACCCTTCAAAGTTACACTGGCATCAAGCCTATCATGGAAGCTCTTCTTCATGTTACTTTACCTTCGACCTGGATTTAATTCAATCAATCCTCGATATTATTTTTGAGATGAGCTCTCGAATTCAGAGACGAGGGGCCACAGAACACCATAGATTTTTTTTTGAATAAACCCAAACCTAAATATTTACTAAATTTTTTTTTATGGAATAGGAGGACAAATGAGCGTACGGGTCACCTGTTGTTAAGTGATCACCCCCGCCCACAAACTCTTGCAACACCAGAGGAATCACAGGAGCGTTGCCGGCCTTTAAGGAAGGTGTACGCGCTTTTTTTGAAGGTACCCATGTCGTATCGTCCCGGAAACACCGCACAAGGCAGCTCATTCCACAGCTTTGTAGTACGTGGAAGAAAGCTCCTTGAAAACCACACTGTGGAGGACCGCCACACATCCAGATGGTGGGGATGATATCCTAACTTGTGGCGTGTCGTGCGAAGGTGGAATTCGGCGGCAGGAATCAGGTTAAACAGCTCTTCGGAACATTCCCGTGACATATATATTAAAATACTGGCGAAAGAAATGCCGCGCGCGGCGATGAATGTCAGATTGTGGAACAACCGCCTCCTCCTCTACTTTAATCCTTTCTCTGTGACGCACACACACGATATATTCTACCATGACTCGACAAGCGCATAGCGATGAGGTCGGGATCGTCTCGCATTACGCTACACGTACGCTACGTTATTATGCGTTACTACTCAGATCATGACATCGTTGCTATGTGCTGATGATTCTGCTTACGACCAGATAAAAAATTAGAAAGTTTCTTTAAAAAAATTAGTAATAATGTAGGCCACTTTTTATATTTATAAACTTATATATATTTACTAGCTGACCCGACAGACGTTGTTCTGTAATCTGTACATAATAAATAATATAAAAATAGTGATCTTTTGTGAATTTGAAATAATGAAATACTATCAAGCATCAAGAATTATTTCGTAAAATATGCTCCCTGTTGTTATAATGAAATTGTTTCACAGCAGAACTGTCAAACCGTGTGTCAATAAATTCTCTCATAGAAAATATATCCATACAAAACAAATACCATAATTAAAAATAATTATGGGTCTCAAATCGAAATAAAAGCTATCCTATCTCTCAAGTTGGACTAAACTACACTCCATGAAGTAATGCCCATTTAAATCCGTTCATTAGTTTAGGAGTCCATCGCGGACAAACAACGTGTCACGTAATTTATATATATTAAGATTTAGCAACGTGTCTATGGTATTCATAATTTAGAAAAAAAAATACCTACCGAAACCTGCACTGAACAAAAGCATCGTACACAAAAGCGCTTGAAGCCAGTGCCGTAAAGCAAGCTAATTAAAAAAAAACAAACAATACAATTACCTGTACAGTGATGGATATCTCTTATTTGTCGTAGTTGACTCCCGCCACGAAGCTAGCCTCCGAATAGCGTCCGAGAGATTATTGTTCACCAAGCCCTCTTGTATTGAAAGTATCACACTGCAAACAGACTTTAATTTTAAGGGCATGTGACTTAAAATGTTAGTATTTTTCTAAGATATCCTAATCTTTGGCAAGATGACTTTTTCGGAGCGGTCTGAAGATCTGTTTCTGAACTGATTTCTGCCACCAAATTTAAACATAGTAACTTACACCATACACTAAAACATCAACCTCACTAACTCTAACCTATTTCGGTAAATCTATCTTCGGTATAGTGTCGGGTTAATTTCGCTCTTGGGACTTCAGCCTTGTTGGTGACAGGTCCCTTGCAGTGTATAACTATGTCTGTGGCACTTCTTGACTTCCCTCAAAAGTTCGGGTTTAGACGAAACGACTCTGCCGTCACCGGTATTCAGCTTTGTCAGTTGGCTCTGCCCAATAGACAAATCTCATGCGAATACTTTGGCGCCTTTGTTCCGCTTTATTCCGCGTTCACACAATCTGTGTTATGGAGGCGTATATCTCGAGTCAATGACTTGGAGATCTATCTATTTACCTGTCTATACTGGGAAGCATCATTCGGGGACTTGACTCAATTTGAGTCTGAGATGTTTCCCGTTCTATTTGAACAGCTGGCCTTGAAGAACTTAGACCCTGACGTTTGAACAGCTGCAGTGAATCTGAGGCATTCGTTGAGTTTTCCGGGTTTTGGATCTGGATGGGTGCGGGTCGGAGCGTAGATTTCACCAGTGGAGACCTCTCCAGTTTTGGAATAATACTCAATGTGCGTCTTACTATGCGATGGTCACCCCTAGTTTTCACTGAGTTGATTACAGAGACATCATTGAATATTGTCTTTTAGTCGACTGAAATTTCGAATAAAGGCATATTGTATTCAACAGTTGTATAAGATACTATTATGGGCTGACGTAACTAAGCCCGGCCTATCCTTCTCTGTGGCCATCCAAACAGTATGATGATGAGAACACTATAAGCATATAATACATTTTGCGTTAGTTATATTATTTCGCATCGCTCGCCCAAACATGGATGTATCAACGCAAATTTATGATAATAAAGATTGAGCTGTTGCGCGTCATTCTATACTAAAGGAGTGCGTTCAGTTAGATCAAACATAGTGTTACAGGTGTGGAAAATATAAAATGAAATCATAATATTAACCTCGGCCAGATGAAGTATTCCCTTATGTCGTGTGGTGTGTTTTTTACACGACGTATTTTAAAATAACAGACAAGCCGTGTTGCTCGCTGAAGAGTTTTTAAGATCGGTTAAGTATTGTTTTTATTTATGTATTACCAACAAATATAACAAATACTTTATGTATCACACTATTGAGATACGTACGAGTGTTGTTGCGGCGAGTCCTCGTTCAGGAGCAAGGCACTCAGCTGCCGCGAGCGCTTGCTATGCCGTCGCTCCAGCCACGAGCGGTAGAGGGCGCCGCCATTGCAATCTCCTATGCCGTCCCACATGTACTGAACACGACACACTGAGAACAATATTGGTCACCAAGTTAGATTAGTCACGATTAATACGAGGATGCAATTTGTAGGCAAAAGGTCTAGTGTCTTAACACCACTACTACAGGGTTTAATAAACTACACGTACTAGTTTGACTAGGGACTGCTTTACTATATCTAATGGTCAAAAGTAGACTTTTTTTATATCACATATATATTAATTTTGTCTTTTCATAACACATCCCTCTCGGACTATTGTTAGTCTGTGTAAAACATAACTGTGTAACTAAAACAATTTTTACAAAATACTAACAAATTAACAATGTTTATATTAGGTATATATCTATCAATAAATTAACTATACTATATTTATTACGCTTAACATACTTACTATTATAATAATTTACTTAATATATGTATTTTGCAACTTATAAACATAACTCTAACTTGGCAACCGACCGAATCGTCCATGGTTGGGTTTGCTGACACGCAATACTAGTCGTGTGGAATTTCTTTTATTCGTGTATGAAGTGGTGAACGACGGCCATGAAACGAATTAATATAATGAGACAAAAAAAGTGTTTCAGGAACGACTGAGAGTGTGGAGCTTCATGTGATTCCAGACTAACATAACCTTAAAATTTAAACAAATTCTATCTTAAAGAAGATATGATATATTTAATAAGGTATAAGACATGTTTGCAATTAGCGAATAACCCAAAAACACAATTGTCATTGATTTGTGTAAATCATTGTTAACAACTGGAGTCTATAACAATTACTATTTGTAATTATTAGGAATTATTAATTATAATTACTCTTTTTATGTTTTTTCTTGTTTTTAAGTTTAATTTAGTAGTTAATAGTTGAATTAGTATAGTAATACTTTAATTCAGGCGAGGTGCCCTTCGTTAGGTTCATGTGTCACGCAGGGGTCTCAGAAGATCAGCATTGCAACACACTTGTATTGAAACACATGCTAAGTGGCTCCTTTTTAAACACCATACGTTTTTATATTTGTATATTTTTAAGTTGCTTCATTTTTTTATTTGTGTGCGTGTTGAAATAAATGTGTTTTCTTTCTTTCTTTCTAATAAGAAGATGTCCTTCCCTTCGCCGGACGACGACCTTGCCTTTGAATAGCGCCGCAGTCAAAGAGAAACCACCGGCACGTGTATCTCTTTGACGGCCGCGGGCGGCGCAATTCAAAGGCAGCTAGGCAAAGCGGCAACGCGTTATGATATTGAAATATTCAAGTTCATTGAATCATTGACCCAGTCACCCAAATCTTACAGGACGTTTAAAATTGTTCAAAATGAAAAGCCTACTTTTTGATAAAACGGATTTCGTTAATTTTTGGTATATCGTCAGCCAATATGCTAACAAGTATGTACCTACATTTATTTCATATAAGCTGTTTTCATACTGTATATTACAATATTTATAGATTTTAGTTATTAAATTGTTAAAATTACTGTCTTATAAACGTAGTATTATAAATGCTTATAAGCTACATAAGTGAATTAACTCTTATCCACATTGTTACTATATTTTAAGTTTAAGCATGCAATAATAGCAAATATTAAGAGTGTAAATTGTTAGTTGCCCAAATAAAAAAATCGTTATCCTTACCGTTGGAATCACACGAAGCCAAAGAATTTGTAATATGTATTAAACGTAAAGACGAAGCTGTAATTAATCATTTTTGAACTCAATATATAAGCTCAAAACATTCAAATTGTTATTTTTAGAGATCTAAGTGTCTCTATATAATAATATAATATGATAATAATATTGACACACTTTTCACACAAATTATCTTGCCCCAAGTTAAGCATAAATAGCCTGTGTTATGGGTTACAAGACAATGATATATTTAATACAATATACTTACTTAAACATACATAAATACATTTAAACATCCATGACTCGGAAACAAACATCCATATTCATCATATAAATGCTTGCACCTACCGGTATTCGAACCCGGAACCTCTAGCTTAGTAGGTAGGATCACTAACCACTCGGCTATACAGGTCGTCAAACAATTGAACCTCGTCTCGTCGTCTCTTCATCGTTCAACAATTGAAGTCCACTTCAAAATTTAGTACTCAACATTCAATGTCTGACATTATCGGTTTTCTAACTAGATGTATTAGTCTAACAACAACGGCAAGGTACCTCCGACAGTATCCGCGTCTGATAGCGCATCGGAGCTGGTATATCTCGAGGAGTAGTTGGGGCAGAGCAGATCTGGCAGGTGGTTGTCGATGTTGGCACGCCCGAGGAACCACACCAGGTTCCAGTATACGATCGGGTGCGATGCTACGAACTCGGACTCCGCTAGACACGAATCGCCTTCTCTACCTATAAATTGAACTTATCACATCGAGCACCAACATTCGCTGTCGAAAGATCCAACAACATCAGTGTTGGAAATAATGTTTCTTATTCTATATACAGCGGTGGATTTACACTAGGGACAGTTGGGGCAAGTGCCCAGGGTGGCAAATTTTTTAGGGCGGCAAAATTGAGAAAGTGAAAAATTTTTTTTTTAATCGTAACAAGATTACTCAATATACTTAATGAATTCTGTTAATTAATAATATTTGGTTTAATTGTTATTCAAGAAATTCAATTGAAAAATAAAACATATAAACTATAAGTTTAAGTAAAATTCCAGTATTGGGGCGGATTTTATTCCGGTGCCCAGTGGCGGCATTAAGTTTAAATCCGGCCCTGTCTATATATTACTAGCTGATCCGATAGACCTTGTTCTGTAGATAATAAAAAAAAATGTTTTATAATAATTTGCCAATAATATTTCAAAACATCAAGAATTATTTCGTGGAAAATGCTCCCTGTTGTTATAATGACATTGTTTCACAGTGGAACTATCAAACCGTGCGTCACTAAATTCTCTCATAGAAAATATGTCCATACAAAACAAATATTGAAAATAAAATTATGAGTCCCCAATCGAAATAAAAACTATCCTATCTCTCAAGTTGGACTAAACTGCACTCCATGAAGCAATCCCCATTTAAATACGTTCATTAGTTTAGGAGTCCATCGAGGACTAACAACGTGACACGTAAGTTATATATAAAAAAGATTATAATAATCTAATGTTTTTAACAGACTTCAAAAAAGGAGGGGGTTCTCAATTCGTCGGTATGTATTTTTTTATGTTTATAATCGGAAATCTCCTAAAGTTGCGGTTGATTGAAAAGAGCGGCCGTTGAATTTCTTGTATGTTCTACTCACGAGCTTTACTTTTTCCGAACATATAGTAAATTCAGTAATTCAAATTACTTAAATATTTCTAACGACAATTCAAAATCGCTTAGTTTAATGTGAAGAATTTTTGTGTTGTTTTGATGTTCTACCTAATATTTGGTAAGTTGCTGTTTTTAGTATCTCTAGACTATATTTCTAAGACATTAATCATATTATAATAGTATGATATTATATAATATTTGTTGATATAAATTCGACTTGAAATAGCGTCCATTCAAATTAAATAAGGATGTTAAAGCGTCGTTTGTCTGTGTGTTTTATTGTTTCTTTATATTTTAAAATGTTTACTTTAATAGGACAATCATTGTTAAATATATTTCAATAGTTATTTTGTCCCCATATAGCATACTTACATTTTATATCATATACAAGCGATCGCGCACTTCAAGGTCGATCAAGGTCAGGGGTTTCTGCCGACGCAAGTAGTTTTCAATTAAAAAAAAATATAACTTTTTATTCTATGATGTACATGTATTATGCATTGCTGAGATGCTTATTTTTATTGCCATTTCGAAGGAAGTATTTTTTGAATAGACAACATAGATTATCACGAAATTATTGACGAATAGAAATCCTCGGATTTATGTCGTGACTTTACTCAACATTTTAATGCATTTTTTTTAAAAGGCTGTTAATAGCTATATTTATATTAACTCTTACTTAAAATAGATTCGAATTCTTTCCGCAGCACCAATGGATTCAGATACGGCACACTCACTGGCTCCGGCTGCGACTGACCCGTTCGCGTTATCTGTAACATATCCCCTCATTATTAGGACGACTCGTTAAGATGGCTGACTGATGTAGGTACCCTAAAAATTCTGAATGGCATTACAACTGCGCTCGTTACCTTGAGACCTAAGATGTTCAATCTCATTTGCCCAGTAATTTCACTAGCTACGGCACCCTTCAGACCGAAATACAGTAATGCTTACAAATTATTGCTTCACGGCAGAAATAGGCGCCGTTTGGCCTCCCACTGGTACTTGTCCTCCCACTAAATACCTACGGTAAGTAATCTTTGCTTGTTCCAAAGCTCTACTAAGACTAGTTAGATCCACAGTACACAGGTGAGTGCTTACCTGCAGCGAGAGCAGCGGCACGGTGTGTCGGCCGCAGGCGGTGCAGCGCGTGTTGAGATTGGAGTCGTCGGCCGCCCAGCCCGCCATGATGTCCTCGTCGTAGAGCCAGGCCTGGCACTGAGGGCACTGCGAGCACGACGACATCAGGACACGCACGCTCACCTCTCCGCTCCTCGCCTCCTGCCGCGTCAACTTACATATACTGTTTCTAACATAAGCGTACCCAACTAACAGACAAACCCAAAAATATTCTACGGGAACGGCTAGTATATCTTAATACACACATCAAAAAAGTCTAAGCAACATGCATGATATTACAAATTATCAAAGTGCATAGGAATGTAAACTTTTTTGTTATTAATGACATACATGTTGTTAAAAAAAAAGGGAATTTGTTTGAATTTAATTGCGTTTTTATTACTACGTTTAGTCTTGATTTTATAATTTTACCAACCATTTAAATAAAGATAACGACAAAATTGCATTGTTAGATATTATTTACGTCATGGAGCGACGCCATTTAACGGCAAATGAAATGCAAAGAGCTGTAGGGATGTTGCAAGCGGGAAGTAATCAATCTCAGGTAACTCGGCATTTTGGCATTCATAGAAGTGTTATTTGTCGTCTTTGGCAGCGCTACAATAATACAAGGGAACCCACTGAACAGCATTTAGGCCGTAAAAGGAGTACAACCACTCGGCAAGACCGGTACATGCAACTGACTGCAAGACACCAGCTGATGTTAACCGCTCGAGAGATAAGTTTGGGGCTACAAAATTCAAGTGTGTTGATGTAAGTCCCCAAACTGTGCCAAATCGACTGCATGAGTACGGCCTACGACCTACACGCCCAATTAGCTGCCCACCAATACGTCACGGGAATCGCGCTCGTCAAAATTAATGGTGTAAAGAACGCAGAATATGGACCCAGGAACAATGGGATAAAATTACGTTTTCCGATGAGTCACGATGCGGGTTTAGGCCTAATGTAACAAGAAGCGTGTATCGTCTCGTATGCGTCGGCCCAAAAATACTGAAAGGCTCAGGTGCATTCAGGAAATTCCTCCATGCAGCGGCTCAACAGTTATGGTATGTGCGGGTATTATGAAAAACAGGCGAACTGAGCTCGTTTTTGTAAATGGAAACATGAACGCTGAAAATTACGTTGAGGATATTCTCAGACCTTATGTCAATCTATTTGCACAAACCTTTGGCTTCGATTGTACGTTAATGCATGACAATGCGCGTTCACATACAGCTCGGCGAACCAGTCAATACTTGGCAACGGAGAACGTCCGGGTATTGCCCTGGCCTGCACAATCGCCAGACCTCAACCCCATCGAGCACGCATGGAACATGCTCCAGAGACGTGTTTTGAAGGACTTGGACGGAGTGACAACAACCCAACAGCTGAAGGATTTGCTTTAATTCCATGGTGAGCAAATACCGCAAGACGACATAAACAGTCTCATTAATTCAATGAATAATCGTTCCCGAAAAGTTCTGAATAGCAGAGGAGGCCATACTTTGTATTAAATTATCCTATTCTTTCACGGTAAATTCATTTTCTTTAAAAATTTAAATTTAAAAAAAAAATGTTTAGTTGCTTATGTACCTTAGGTTCTACAGTATATTCTAATATTGTTAATTTCTGTTATTAAAAGAACTTATAAAGACAACAGCTGTTATTTTTACATCACGGGACCCTAAAAATATTATTTTAAAAATAAAATACAACGTTATAATGTCAAAAACCATCCTAAAATTTAAATTAGTACATGTTGCTTAGACTTTTTTGATGTGTGTATATATAAATTACGTGTCACGTTGTTTGTCCGCGATGTACTCTTAAACTTATGAACGGAATTTAATTGGGATTACTTCACGGAGTGCAGTTTAGTTCAACTTGGGAGATAGGATAGTTTTTATTTCGATTTGGGATCCATATGTATTTTTATTTCCAATGTTTGTTTTGTATGGACATATTTTCTGTGAGAGAATTTATTGACGCACGGTTTAACAGTTCCACTGTAAAACAATTTAATTATAACAACAGGGAGCATTTTTTACGAAATAATTCTAGATGTTTTGAAATATTATTGGCAAATTCCCATAAAATCTTATTCTTATCCACAGAACAACGTCTGTCGGCTCAAAGAAAGACCATTTTGATTATATATATATTTTAATTAATTACATGTATTTTTTTATCTTTACACGAGGCGTTTTTCAAATGAAGTGCCATTTTTTGCACTTAACGGGATTAAGATAGACATTATTTGCCCTTTGCAAACTGACGTAGCTTCATGATGTTCAATTTCTCTTTCAAATTCTTCATGTTGCAATATATTTTATCTACACCCATGCTTTAAATCGTCTATTAAAGATTCTGAAACAATTAGCTTATTGCCAACATTAAAACACCCAATATTCTAATAACCATTACATCATCCAAAAGAGTGTTGTAATGTTGTACTGAATTTCATAACAACACTCCTATTTTTTTTCATTCCCTTCATGCTCAAAGAGTTTTAACAGACAGCCACATTCTTATTGCTCGATGCGTGGCATCTGTATGAATTTCAAAAAAAGAACATTTTGGTTTACGCGCGTTCCACACCACCATAACGTCGCGGGCCATAAAAAAAAGTAGGTTATTCGAATCTCTGCCATTTTTCTTCGATATTTTTATTGTTTTGTTTACAAAAAATGAGCGATTAATTTCCAAAAGAATAATAATAATATACAAGTGAATTTTAATTATTGCACTATACAAAATGTAAATTATTATTAAAATAAATAATTCTTTCATTAATACTTAGTTTATTTGTATATAATCAGTAATGGATGATATTAGGTTACTACTAGGACTGGCTTTAATGTTAGCAGTAAGCTAACTGTTTCAGAATCTTTTAGAGGATTCATATTCTGGGTGTAGATAAAGTCTTGTATGCAACTGTTGATAGTTAGGTATTAAAACACTCATGTGATACTATTATCTCACGAGGTGAATTCGTGTTTTAATACCCCTTATTACACAACAGTTGCATAAATAACTAATGTTACTGTCACTCCCTTGTTACAATAATATATTTTTATTGTCGAAAATTTTGAGAATTTCAGAAAAGCTCAGGTCGTCTGTATCTCCAAAACGAGTTTGTTCTCGTTGAAAATTACTTTTATTGGTATGGGCTTCTATGGATAAACAAATATAAATTTATCTTGTCTCCTAAATCCCATAGCGGCCAGATACGTGGTTATTGTACAAATTACTCTGTGCGCATCCTACGATGTAAGCTGTCTCAGTTGGAAAATGTACATCACTCGCAATATACACCCACAGACTTATATATTTTATTATGCGATCTCTGACCGAACGGACATATTGGATTTACTTTTCTTAGGTATAGTAAAGTATTAACAGCGTTTATGAAAACTCGTTTCTTGTGTGTATGTTTAATTTTAAGAGTCCCTAGTAGCTAGTAGTTAAATCCTTCTCGCAGAATTATTTTGGGTCAATGTCGCGATCATGTAAAATTATAAATGCTTAAACATAGCTTTTATTTATTATATTATATAAAAAAAATATATACATAGCTTTTAAAAGCTACCAGTGGGATGGCCTATGGTCCTTTGCACAGGATTCCGGCTAGATTATGGGTACCACAAGGGCACCAATTTCTGCCGTGAAGTAATGTATAAGCATTATTGTGTTTCGGTCTGAAGGGCGTCGTAGCTAGTGAAATTACTGGGCAAATGACGACTATAGATGTTGTGTCTCAAGGTGACTAGCGCAACTGTAGTGCCGCGCAGACTTTTTCGATTTTTCAATAATCCTGAGCGGTTCTGCATTGTATTGGGCAGGGGGTATCAATTACCATCAACTCAACGTCCTGCTCGTCTCGTACCTTATTTTCATAAAAAACATATTTAAAAAAACTTTGGATTTGCTGTCTCGCCCACTAATGGAATAGTCTGCCTCAAATCAAGAACTAAAGTGTCGTGGTCACTTACTTCAGGCTGGATTTTCATGCAAGTGTTGTAATAATTAGGTTTAGTCTGCTTACTCTCAAGGTGCGTTAGTACAAAAGCCGTGGAGCCAGGAGAACACTTTTATTAAAATTTAACAGGACGAATTTTTTTCATGAAAATAAGGAACGACACGAGCAGGACGTTCAACTGATGGTAATTGATACGTCCAGCCCATTTCAATCAGCCGCTCAGGATTTTTGAAAAAACCAAAAATTCACTAGCTACGGCGCCCTTCAGACCGAAACACAGTAATATTACACATTGCTGCTTCACAGCAGAGATAGACGCCGTTGTGGTATCCATAATCCTCCACCTGGTAAAATGATAAGTTAGGAAGATTACGTACGTTCTGGTGTGGATAGAGGTTCTCAGGCAGGTGTGACAGCAGCGTGGCCAGCGAGCCTCGCTCCATGGCGCACGTGAGCTCCGCGTCGCTCGAAGAACGTCTCACGGCCGTACTGCCGCCCTCTGACGGACACACTTGGATTAACACGGCTTCACGGGCCAAATGAGAACTACAAACTGTATATAGTTACAAAAACTATAGATTGCTACAATATCTAAGCCACAACCTGAGAGTTGAACAAAGCATACAAGATTTTAAGACGACACGTCACTCGAACGGTTAGCTCAGTTGGTAGAGCACTGAACGCCAAAGGTCGTGGGTTCGAGCCCCGCATCGTTTTCAAATTTTATTTGTGTACAATATCTAAGATCCGCTTACTCACTCTGATATCTATATCTATTAGAATATCTGATATTCTTATTCGCGTGCCGCACACTAGTATATATACTAAAGTCCTACTGTGTGACACACTACAGAAAATCTGCTTACTGACTCGTTCGCGACAGCCACATCAAATGAGCGACCTCGAACCATCATATTAGAGTAACTACGATAACGAATGACATTTAAATAAAACACTTTTAAAGGATTAAAACGCGTGTAAATGTAACGGCTTTACATTAGGTGTTTGCGTAAAAGTTACATTTTTATATTAGTTAACCCGACGTTTCAAGACCTTTCCAGATCTGGTTTTCAGGGGGACTGTAGATGAAATGAGTCAAAGATAGTATTTGTTATAGTTGTCATTATGAAGTTTAGCGCCACTTATTTCCTCGGAGGTGGTATTTGCTGTACATAAATGGTTTTTGGCAAAATTTACTGACAGTGTCCTCTTCTCTTTTAGTATGTGTAGCGTACGCTTTTTAATCCTTTAAAAGTGTTACACTCGCGTTAATCAAAGAAAATACTATAACGGATTACTTCAAGAGTGTATCGAAATTTTAAAATATATGCGTACGCACTATAATATCAGATATTGAAAAATATAGTTTTGAGATATTGATACTCGAAATCCGATTTAGATAAGATTGTCAGAAAAAGCGACACGACCCAGCCCTAATAAGAACGTTGGCAAGAATGGGTACTGTGACACGTAAGCGCCATTCACCCCTGCTACTAGAAATTTAGACAATTTCCTGATTAGTCCAACGTCAAAAAATGATGTGGTTTTCACCAAGAAGAAGGTGCATCAGTTTAATTATGTTAGTTTTACCGCATGCAACAGGACCGCAATTTCGCCAACCAGTATATATTATGATATCCTACCAATATAATTGTTTTTAAAACTAAAATTTTTTTAACAAACTAATTTAAAGTGATTATTATAATAATGAAATTACCATTCATGATAGCTGGGTAGCTATTTATAAGAGTCACGCGATAGAAAGTGAGGCAATTTCTAGGTAAATAAACATGTAGATTAAAGGCGCTTTGCGATCTGAATTACACCTTATTGTATGGCAGAGTAAGTACTTCTGTACTTGTCTAATATATAAAATTCTCGTGACACGGTGTGCGGGACCGAACTCCTCCGAAACGGCTTGACCGATTCTAATGAAATTTTGAGTACATATTGGGTAGGTCTGAGAATCGGACAACATCTATTTTTCATCCCCCTAAATGTTAAGAGTGGTCCACACGATTTTTTTTTAATTTTTTTGACATTTTTTTTAAATTTGTTTGATTATGAGTCAGCATTAAAAATACATACAACTTTAAATTTTCACCCATCTACGATCAACAGTTACTTTTGTATCGCGATTTTAATATCGGCAATACAACGTTTGCTGGGTCAGCTAGTACTATTATATATTATTTGCCGGTAGTAGTCAGTAGAAGTACTGAAGCTACCTTCATTGTTAACTTCCGAGGTGTCCGATGTGTTCTCAGAGATGTAGTAGCTGGCGATGGCGCTAGTCGCACTCCCCACCGCACCCTTCATCTTCACCGGGGTGGTGTTCGCTGATATCACCTCCTTCATTTCGTCAATCTTCTTGGCGACACTGGTGGCGGCCGACTTCAGACTGCTCAGTCCGCTTTGTAGGAGCTCGTTGGATTTCTTACCCGCTATACTTGTTGGACTGAAATTGAAGATACACGCTTACTTGGCATCAATATACCTAACGTTTATATAGTCAGGGGTTCAGTCGTTACGTCTAAGAATAACAGTGCTTCGTTGTCGGATTTAAAGGTAGACTATATATATAATATTTTTAGACTATTTATATTTTATTTACTATTTAATATTTATTTAATTAACATAGTTATTGAGACAAAAACAAATTCAAAACCTGAATAAAATAGTAATTTTTACTATGCACTCACGGCCGTTCCCAATATTCAGACTTTTCTGTCCCCATAAACTTACCGACGGGAATGGGACGACATATAGCTTACCAGATCTAGAAGTTTGTATGGAAATTGCAATTCACGCGTCCCAATATAAGGCGTTAAGAATGACTTATCGGGTATATTGGGACAGCTTCAGATTATTGAATACAGTAGAAGGTAATAATTTATCTCTATCCGTAGGTAGTATATTGGGAACGGCCGATATGATCTATAAAAACGTTAATAACTTACTAATAATGTTATGTAATATATGCCTTGGCATATTGTAGTGTTTGTTTTTAATTTACCAAGGTAAGTAAGTATATCAATACAAAACATTCTAAATATATATGGTTTTTTTGCTATGTTGGCATTTAAAACATTACCATCATTGTTTGGCATGAAAATGTATGCATAAAAAATTATATAGTATAGCATGTTATCCTTAACAAATACACATATGCCATGGCGGACTTTTCTGTAGACCTATATATAATATAATATTATAATATTGACACACTTTTTACACAAATTATCTTGCCCCAAGTTAAGCATATATAGCCTGTGTTATGGGTTACAAAGATAATGGTATATTTAATACAATATACTTACTTAAACATACATAAATTCATATAAACATACATAAATACATTTAAACATCCATGACTCGGAAACAAACATCCATATTCATCATATAAATGCTTGCATCTACCGGGATTCGAACCCGGGACCTCTAGCTTTAGTAGGTAGGATCGCTAACCACTCGGCTATACAGGTCGTCATATGATTGTTAAAATAGCACGTTTATATAAATCAATAATGAATTGCACATAGTATGACAAACAATTAATTTTTTATTGCAGCTCTACAGGAGGCGAAAGAGCGCGCGGACCTGATGGCAAGTAATCACCGCCGCTAGTACTCCCTTGAAACACCAGAGGAATTACAAGAGCGATCGAGTTAAAAACCGACACCGACAAAAACCACCACCAGTGTTAACCCAGCACCGCCAAGAACCACCGTATACTCACCTAAAGTAATTCTCGAGCATCGCCTTGCCAATGTTCATGTTCTCTCTACGCAAAGACAGTCTGCTGGGCGAATAGCGTCTAAGAACATTAATAAAGGTTCTGACTATAACACCAATGTCTAAATCTTTTTTTATTGTGATGTTTACTAAATTAAGACGATATATTATAGTTTCTAGATTCTCATTTCGAATTAGAAGTTATAAATGAACATGAGAGTGAAAGACACCAGATAAGTATGTCAGGATGGTGACGATTGAGGCTTATTAATGTCATTTTTTTAAGTTTATTATAATGTTTTAAGTGTTTTCCACCTAGTTTCAGTGTAAGGGAGATTATTTTCGTTAGTTGAACACTATGTTCCTAAATTTACCATGATAGTATTTCAACATCATTAAATTCTGTGAATGATACCAATACATATCCACACGAAAGGGCCCTGTTCGTTGACCAGCATTGACTGACTATATAGAACTAGACTCTTATACTTCCCAATCGCCTATTAAAAGATTGTCAAAAATTTCCGAGCGGGGCTGTATAAATGATTCTATGATATTAATATCACTGTTGGCTTATTTTACTTCTATTAGGGGAATTTTGAAACTGAGCCCAAAATGTGTAACAACGCACTTCAAGTCATACTTGCGAGCGATTTCATTAATTAAAAGTTACATATATTATATCAATATCAAGCGATATGCTTGATATAGGGACAGGCCGCCATCTTAGTCACGCCACGGACACGTCACGACTATACACACACTACAACAATCACAAATCAAAAGTATCGTTTTGAAACAGACAACGAACTGCTGACGTCACTTAAACAATATGGCATGATCTCTGTTTGAACTCATAGGTTATAGTACTTTATCACTGCTGTGTAAATGTTGATGGCCACTAACTCATTAATACTTTGCGGGTAGCCAGAATTTATATCGAAGTGCATTTATTAATTATCTAGTTTATGTTAAACATATCCACTTACCCAAAGCTAATCTTCAACGTGTTGCCCAGTGTCGCCAGACTCGAGGACACGGTTGCGGGCGCTGTCTCACTTCTGTGTAGTTTCCTGCCACAACGGAAACTATAGAGGTTATCTTGCTCTACAGGGCAATGCTGATTTGTACTAGCGGGACGTTAGCGGGAACCACTATTAGTGTACTGTTAAGACCAGGCCACAATAACGCGACGCTATTATGCACAAAAGTGTGAACTTATGTATGCACGCAAGAAGTTATACTTCTTTGGCCTAACGAAGCAAAAATCATTAAAATGATTTATTCCTCGTGCTATTCTACGTTTTTTGAAAAAATATTTTTGTAAAAATCTTGCAAAGATGGCTTTGAACATTAATTGTTAAATAATTAATACGGCTGTATGGGCTTGAACCCTTTGCCTGTCCTAATAATGGACGAAGAAACCTAAACAAATAAAGAATGACGTAAACGTCAGAAAAATTTAGGAACCAACTCCAACTTGATTGTTACAGTGATACGCGCACATCTTAAAATTTCACTCTCATCATTTTTTCATAAAGCGCCTAAAGAAGTATCATTTCAATAAATAGTATATATATCAAGTACACCGGACGTTTACTTCAGTTGGTATCTATAACTTACAATAATAGAATCAAAAGCATCCGCAATATGCAATTTTGATTATTTAAAATACAGGTTTAATTTCATCCCTAAATGTTTAAAACTTCTTTTTTTTTTAATTTGCAAATCCAAATTAACTCAATAGTATAGAAATATATAGAAAACTCTGTATATTCATACAAATAATACCAACATGACATGTCATAGATGGATTGAAAAACATGAAAACACAGATCGAGAAATATAAACATTACCCGTTATTAGAGCTACACACCCCAGTATCAAGAAGGTACAGGAAGAGCACTCTTTAACCAGAATGTGAAAAAACCCACGCATTAAAGTAAATGGTACCCGTCCGGGTACTTCTAAAAGAGGGAAGATTAATATATATTTCAATGACTACCAACTAGACCAATCGCTACTAACTTAAGTCATCCATGAGGAAACTGCTTCAAATTATATCAAAAACAATCGGGGAGGGATAAAAATCTCCATTGATTCATAGTAAACATCCACTTCTATAAAGTTAATATTGCTGTCAATACTTTGAGCGCGTGCGTACATATTGCGTGCACGCTCGCTCTGCGAAACGACTATTTGATTTCTTAAATTCAGAAACTTTCATTTCTTCGATATTCAACTAGGATGGAGTTGTAACCATAATTTAAGGAATTATTTTTTACTACGAATTGCAGCCTCGTCTTTAGGTTCAGTGCTAATGTGCAAAGTATAATAAATAGGCAATCGTTCGTAACATTTCTATTATCAGAAATTGAGTCGAGTCAAATCGATTAGATTCGCGGAAATAATGGAGTGCTACAAACGAATTTGCCAGGTTATTAATAAAGCTATTGAACTCTACCATCGTCATAAAATTATTTTCAGTTAGGTCCTTATTTGATGATATTCATATTTATTTGCCTTATTTTTAATAAAAAAACTCTAAATTAAGTATATTTTAAGAATGTTAAAAGTCATCAATAATATCAGCAATGTTAAATTATAGTAATTAAAATCTTTGGAAAAATCCATACCATACTGGTGTCAAATAAAATCCGAAATGACTTGAATTTATATTTAGCCTTACAACATTTATACATCGTATAAGAGTCGACGACATTATGTAGTTATGTTTTACACAAAAAAATTCTCTACACGTCGAAGATAGAGTTCAATATGCCATAAGTAAAGTGAGTGCGAGTATTGCTAAAACAATTGGTGGTTGGATGGGGAAAGACATCACACATCACACACAAGTCGACACACACATCAAGAACATTTGAAAAATGATTATATTATATTATATATTATTACAACTAATATTAAAATTTCCATACTAATATCAAGCACTCGATGCCCGCGGTTCTACATCTTTCACAGATAGTGATCCTAAATCCCACCTTACCTCAAAAGCTTAAAAATTTTCCTCGCTGTTTGGTCTTCATTCGCATTGCGATTCCTAACCAATTTTCTTCCACAATACCTTTTATTTATTTATTTATTTACCGACACACCAACAGCATTACGTACAAAACATTACAATAATCATGGTCTTATACATAATCTACATGATACGACATGGGTTATGGGTGCCATCATAACAATCTACCTCAAAGGTCGCTAAGTATCATGTTAATCATTGTAACTATAAATACTTATCTTATATTATTAATAATAAATTCATAATTATAGAGCTTCAAATTAGACATACACTGTATCGTGTATGCCAGACAAAGATATATTTAATATAAAAAATATGTACAAATACATATTATAGAAACGCCTAGCTAAGAGAGCATCATTATACAACCACCAGTGGGAGGTTCCTTTGCACAGAATGCCGGCTAGATTATGGGTACCTCAACGGCGCCATTGCCGTGAAGCAGTAATGTTAACGTTTAGTAATGTGAACATAACTGTGTTTCGGTCTGAAGGGCGCCGTAGCTAGTGAAATTACTGGGCAAATGAGACTTGACATCTTATGTCTCAAGGTGACGAGCGCAATTGTAGTGCTACTCAGAATTTTTGGCCTTTTCAAGAATCCTGCGCGACACTGCATTGTAATGGGCAGGGTGTATCAATTACCATCAGCTAAACGTCCTGCTTGTCTCGTCTAATCCGTTAAATACAAGTATGGAAGCTGTGTACCCAGTTGTCTCGTGCGGTTCGCTGTCGAAGGAGTTGCTGCGGCGGTGGAACAGCTTGGGACTGACGCTGAGCTCGTGTTTGGGAGGAGGAGGCTCTTCAGGTTGGGGCGGCAGCTCGGGCTCGTCCGCTAGCTTCAGGGCACCCAGGGGGTCGTCCGCCAGGACCGGCGTGCGAGGTGATAACCTAAGTATAGGAGACAACATTTGGTTATTGCTTTAAGCAATCCACCTTATAACGCTGTAGACAACTATACCTTCATATTCGCAATGTAAAAAAGTTACCAACTGAGGTGAACGGGTCAGTAAATGATTAATGGTCAGGTAACGATCAAAAACATGTTTAAAATATCTGTGTTCCAAATGTGGAATCTGAGAGCATTAGCCCTTTATTAGGCCTTTACAGGTTATGAGGTCGATGTTTCTGCCTAGTGAAGAAACTGTTGCAATTGTCAATAATCTGGTCAACGGTGCGTGGACTTTTGTCCATTTTATGTAATTCTATCTACACATGCGTTAAATTTGTAATCCATAGTCCGTTGCGCCCTCTTAATCAATTTATATATACATCCCATCCCACCATTTAGAACGTACTCCAATGATGCCAGTGGGAATCGAACCGCGCACCCAAGTCATACACGAAGGAATATGCATATATTTGTATTCGAGAATGTATAACGCTATATAATAATGTTAAAAAACATTAAATATACTCAAACAACGGAGTCACTTTAAACGCCAATTATTTAGTTGTTATGTTTAACGACATCCTAGCTCTGACCTGTGTTACTTTTCATATTTTCCCAGTTTATTTTGTTTGCAAATCGCAATCTATTCAAAATAAAAAGACCGTTTAAACACCATTTTACAAACATTTTGACATAGTTATTTAATTTAAATTACATTGATCTAGAATTATGCCGATCGACAAAAATCAATAGCTCGTTGAAATGTCAATTTAAAGTCAGTCAAGTCAAAAAAATAATTTATTATACATTCTCTCAACAATAAAGAGCGTTATTATTTTGACTTATAAATTGGATATGGCAAACTCAAAGCACAAGTGAACATCGCCCTCGCTAATTTTTAAATAAATTGTTTGGTCCTTCGAGACGGATCCAATGAAACCAATATAAAAAAAACAGGACTCACTTGAGCGGTGTTGATATATTATTTTTCAATTGCGTGCCAGCTGGCTCCCTTTCACCATTCTGAGTGTACTCCACTTCCTCTGGGAAACTAAGCGTTCTCGAACAGCGGTATTTTGACGCTGTGTTACCTGTAAATAAAACAAAATTAATTTGATTTATTAAGGCCACGCTCTCGCTAAAGCAGAGTGAATTCGCAAAAGCGTTGTCGGCCTTTAAGTGTATAGGCGTTTCTCAAGGTACCCATGTCTTGTCGACGTGGAGTTGCGCGCTGGAATTGGGCCATCTAGTATTAAATGAAAAAATTGGGATTTTAATTTTATTTTAGAATGGTATTTAGTTTAATTTTTGATTTTTTAGTTTTAGTGAAATTCAGTTTATTAATATTTTTAGGGTACGACATATAACCTTCAATAGACCTATCATTTAAAGATTTCTCATATTACATGCTTGTTAGGTCAAAAAACAAGAATAAATATTAAAATCTAGAGTTTTAAATAATTTTCTAGCGAAATTCGTATCTGTTATTGACGAGGGTTCAACTTACCGAATGAAAGTCGTTGTAAGTTTTGCACAATTTGTGCGTCACCCGCAAAACTCTCGGATCGCTTTAATATCCTCATGTCGGGCGGGCTCTCTGGACTTACATGAATAGGCTGAAATAAGATTCCCTTTTAATAATAAGATTATTTTTACAGGTCCATAACCACAGGAGTACTTTTTTGTCTGTCTGATGGGTAACATCTTCTCAAACACGTATGTTAGAATATACTTTTTTTTAACCAACTGAACTTCTGAATCAATCAGATCAAAAGATTTAGCCGCTTACATATGAACACATAAGCAATACAAAACAAAAAAAATATCCTCACCATCTGGATCTGTGGCGTTCACAAAGAGCTCTCTGCGAAAATTTTTTCGGTGATTCCAGCACGATACGACATGGGTACATTAAAAAAAGGGAACTATCTTAAGTCCGGCAAATATGTTGCAGGTGAACATTCAGCGCACTGAACTAATTCGCCCAATGGGCGGCGGTGATCACCGAACACAAGGTGACACACGCTTCCTTGTCCTCCTAATATTACATAATTTGTGCACGTATTTCGTATTTTAACTTTTTGGTAAGGATAAAAAAAACATGGATTGGAAACATAAATTGTCCATCCGGAATATCGCATTATTATTTAGATTAGATTTTAAAAGAGTGGGCTTACTTGAATTTTTTCCATAGGTGCAGTCTTTTCAGGTTCCTCGTTGGATAATGAATTACTCCTAGGTCGTGTACTTTCGCTTAAATCAGGATCTGACGGCACACCTGTATGTCACAACATGAATTAGTCTATCATTTGTTTTTTTTTATAAAACAACAATTACCTAATTAATAAAATATAGCCTTTAATTTTACTGCAATAGCAGTAAAGCAGCATTCTCTCAGAAACTACAACTCTCTGACCAAATAAAATTAGGAGACCAGCCATCACAATATTCTTAAAGTTTAATTATTAATTAAAGTTCAAACGAATATTAACTTTTTTCTAAGTCATGGAATGTTTTAATATTTATATATGTATGTTTTAGTATGTGTATGTTAAATACATCATTTATTATACAGGCTATGTCTACTTTATTGCTGAATAAATATTGTGAAAGAGCCTCGAAAAATATTACGGTATGACTTCTAATCTCTTATTCTTGACACACCCACGCCCTTATTCTTATCCACGTTCACGCTATAAATTTGTGCAGTCAGTCCACTTCCATCCATCCTCTCTACATGAAAAAAAAAACATTTCAATAATAATTTCTTCAGCGATCTACAATTAGTTCTGGTATTCAAATTCAAATTCAAATATTTTTATTCAAAATAGGATTTATAGTCACTTATTGAACGTCAAAATCTACCACCCATTCAAAAGAGACTGCCTCAGACCTGAGAAGAATGGGCGCAAGAAAGTCAGCGGGCTTTTTTTTTATATATAAAATATGGATTACATTGTAATATCGTACAATAAACATTAATAATTAAAGAGCCTGAGGGTGTTCGCTTTAATCCCAGTCCGTGGTGTCATTAAGAAAATCGTTTATGCTATAATAACCTTTCCCACACAAACGTTTTTTAACAATTCTTTTAAATTTCGTAACACATTTATTTGTTTTGTACATTTTCTGAGATCATATTGTAGAAGCATATACATCGCCCAACAAAAGACTTACTAACTCGACCCAACCGAGTAGTAGGCATAACAAGTTTATGTTTGTTCCTCGTGTTAACATTATGAATGTCACAGTTTCTAGAAAATTCCTCAATGTGCTTATGAACATACAAAACATTATCAAAAATGTATTGAGAAGCAACAGTCAAAATGTTTATTTCTTTAAATTTTTCTCGTAATGATTCTTTAGGACCTAGGTTATAAATCGCGCGAATAGCCCTCTTCTGCAGCACAAAGATAGTATTAATATCGGCCGCACTGCCCCATAACAATATACCATAGGACATAATACTATGAAAATAACTAAAGTATACTAATCTCGCCGTATCTATGTCAGTTAACCTTCTGATTTTCTTAACCGCATATGCTGAAGAACTAAGCCTATTCGCCAATCCTTCAATATGGGGGCGCCACTGCAATTTGGAATCAAGAGTAATGCCAAGAAATATAGCAGATTCCACTGGTTTTACCACCTCTCCATTTAATAAAATATTCGCATCTACATTTTTGACATTTGGCGCGGTGAATTTAATATATTTGGTTTTATGATTATTTAACAATAAGTTATTGGCGCTAAACCAGTACACGATGTCAGATAGAGCATTGTTTACTTCGTCATATAAAACTTGGCTTCGTTTCACTTTGAATATAAGTGAAGTGTCATCCGCAAACAATACCACCTTGTGTTTTTTTTCTACAACGTTAGGTAGATCATTTATATAAATTAGGAAGAGGAAGGGTCCAAGAATAGACCCTTGTGGTACCCCCATATCGAGAGGAGTCCCAGGAGATCTCCTGCCATTCACCTCGACCCTCTGAATCCTATTATTTAAATATGAGATCAGAAGATCGAGTGCAGATCCTCTTATACCATAGTGGCATAGCTTCCTGACCAGCGTTGAATGTTGAACACAATCAAAAGCCTTAGATAAATCACAGAAGATACCAAGTGCATTCTGTGATTCCTCCCAGGCCTCAAAAATATTCCTGATGAGTTCAACACCTGCATCCGTATGTATATAACTTATAAATGTTAAAGTGAGTAAGCATTTGGCTTAAAATATTTTTTTCAAAAATTTTACTAAGCGTCGGCAACACCGAAACAGGGCGATAGTTATTCGGGTCAGAAGTGAGCGGATTAGTTGAGAGCAGGGGTGTGCATATCATATAGGCAATTAGGCATTATGAATACCTCGCTATGAATACCTAAATAAATAAAGGACTGTGTTAAAAGGTGTTAAAGATAATTTACTACCTATGGTAGGCAGGCTACAGATTGCAATATACGAAGCAAGCAGTGTTTCATACAATTTATGTCGTATTGTCGGACTAAAGCGCAACTACGATTTGTTAGATCTACAGTGCTTATCTTGCTAGAAAACCAATGCATGCCCCTGGTTAAGAGTTACACCTAAATTAGTTATTTTTGCAACTGTTGTGTAATAAGGGGTATTAAAACACGAATGTGGATTTATCTCACGAGGCGAAGCCGAGTGTGATAATAGTACCACACGAGTGTTTTAATACCTAATTATCAACAGTTGCATAAGACTTTATCTACACCCAAAATATGAATCCTCTAAAAGATTCTGAAACAGCTTACTGCTAACATTAAAACAGCCAGTCCTAGTAGTAATCTAATATCATCCATTACTGATTATATACAAATAAACTAAGTATTAATGAAAGAATTATTTATTTTGGTAGAAATTTACATTTTATATAGTGCAATAATTAAAATTCACTTGAATATTATGTTCTTTTGGAAACTAATCGCTCATTTTTTGTAAACAAAACAATAAAAATATCGAAGAAAAATGGCGAGGATTCGAATAACCTACTTTTTTTTACGGCGCGCGACGTTATGGTGATGTGGAACGCGCGTAAACCAAAATGTTCTTTTTTTGAAATTCATACAGATGCCACGCATCGAGCAATAAGAATGTGGCTGTCTGTTAAAACTCTTCGAGCATGAAGGGAATGAAAAAAAGAATAGGAGTGTTGTTATGAAATTCAGTACAACATTACAACACTCTTTTGGATGACGTAATGGTTATTAGAACATTGGGTGTTTTAATGTTGGCAATAAGCTAACTGTTTCGGAATCTTTAATAGACGATTTAAAGCATGGGTGAAGATAAATAATATAAACAATAGTATTGAGTGAGGTCAGTCACCGGATATGAGCAGGCCGGCGTGCTGCGACAGCGTGTGTGCCCGCGCGTGTGTGGACGACCGCACCAGCTGGCCGCGCCGGCACAGCGCCTCGAACACACTCGCCGACGCCGCGCACTCCGCCTGCCACACTGGCGAACAGACCAATGAACACAGCCGTCTAGGTAGGTAGTAGTCCAGAGGGGCTGGCAACCTTATATAAGCTCTTGACAGATCCTTCTTAAATACTATTCATTTTACAAATACTGTAAACGGTAAACGGTACTGAGTAGGTTAAAGATGTTTGAGGACGGACAGTACCCATCCCTGGTGGAAGGGATTCGAACGAGTGTAATCTGTGTTCGAATGCGACTAAGATAAAAAAGCAAGACTAGGAAAACATACGAAGATTTGTAGACCAAGCAGGTATCGGACTGTTGGATTATCTGTTGGAACCGTTCGGTGTGGAGTGAGAGATGTAATCTGCATAACACTCAGTGATTACAACCCATACACAAGTTTGGGAGGAATATTGAATGTTTTGTTAGGGAGGAATATTGAATGTTAAAACATACCTGAGTCAAGACTAGATCGGCTTCGCATCGGTTCTGCAAGTGCGAGCGCAGACAAATCCGAACCCTCGCCCGCCAGCGAACGTACGCGAGGCAACGTGCCGCCACCTTATATCAAAACATTAATTTTAACGTCATTCATCATCATCGTATTAAAGTCATAATAGCTATATACTTATTAGGTATTCCAGTATAAGAAAATGAGACTTCTACCCTTTCCTTCTACTGCAGGTGATGCCGTAAAATATCTGATGAAATATGTTTTACCATAGTTTTAAAGAAAAGATTTTTCAACATATTCCAAAATACATAATCAATAAAAATAAACTGTCAAAGGAAACAATGGAAAGGATGGTTCGAAATACATTTTAGTCATGACTATACTTCAAACAGATCTCGAGAACATATTATTATTATGGTGTGAAAATAATGGTATGACATTAAATTCAGATAAATGCAACTTTATTACTTTTTAAAGTAAAAACATTGAAGTCGCGTACACTTAAGTATCAATGGCACTTCTATTCACAAGCTAAATCAAGTTAAAGTACTGGGAAAACGTTTTGATGCTAAGGGCCGATTTTTCAATCTTCAGTTAAACAACTAGATAAGAGAAATTCGACAGATAGCGCAATTTCGAATTTTTCATCAGGCACATAGAAATTATCGAACGAATTAAGACTATATCGGGTGATTATATTTATCGGCCCCTTTGGGAGCCGGTCAAGAGCTATCGGTGGGATAATTAGGACGTGTTTTTAAGTTTTTTAGGCTATATGTGTAGATAAGTCATTCTCTAGTTATAAGTGTATTATCTATGCTCATGTCAAAAGATCTAATGATCTAATAACTATCATCTTTTGACGACTACACACGTAATTTATGTTATTACTATCTAATATAGTAGAAATTATAATATAATGGATATTTTTGAGAAAATTGACGACTTTGCGATTGAAGAAGAAATCCATTTCCCCAACTTTGTAAACCCTCCGGACAGAAAAACCAGTGTTGTGAGAGAGAGACCAGATCACAACATTATCTGGAATGATAATGAGTTCTGGAGGAGATTACGACTAAAAAAGATACTTCTGTTACCTACTTAATCTCATTGATTGAGGATAAAATTAAATATGAAACGCAGAGAGTTTGTAGTATTTTTTTAATGATACCTCAATATCATAGAAGTAAGTACCACGAAACCAAATTTAAATTGAAATAAACTGAACAAATAAACGACTGAATTAGAGGTTTGTTGTAATTAATTGTTGTGATAAATATCTAATGTCAAACAAGCATCCTTTCTCTGTCTTATGCGTTAAATACTATATATGTCTATCTCGCTTGCACGTATGAAGTGTGAAGTTGCTTCGACAATACCACAAACAACTATTCTTTCGTTTAAAAGCGATTGAAAAATTCGAAACTTTTAATCGTTAGATAAACAGTAAGTTAATTTTATTCTCTCGATAGTTATCTGGTGATTTATCTGAGGATTGAAAAATCGGCCCTAAGTTAACTTTAGTATATTATACCTCTGGGGCATCTAAAATGTTAGGATTTTAATAAGAAACAAGAATATTTAGTAACAACAATTTAAAAATTTACAACTCATTGGTGGACAACGGAGTTTAATATTGGAATGTGTCGGTAGTTTGGAGAGCTCACTATGCGATACACATGCTAAGAATAGAGCAAATTAAAAGATTTGTATTCAACGGACTATCAAGAAGAAGTCTGACGTTTTATTCTAATAGGCTCGTATTTTTCAAAAAAAACTTTGGGAAGCCGGCGAAATCTAATCGATCTTATTTTTGCATTAAAATTTTTAAATAACATGATAAACTGCCCTAATTATCAAATTAAATTAATTAACTTTCGTGTCTCTAGAAATATCCTCGGAAGCAAGTGTTCCGCTAGTTCCACCAGTTTAAAGACGTGTATTTGGAACGATTATGATTTAGTAAATCAATGAAGGGAAATCTTAAATTTTGGAAAACTCCGGGAAAAACCAACCAAACTAAATTTTAACTTCAAATAAATACAATAGCATTAAGAGTAAAATTATAAGTTAATAACATAGCAAATACACATATATAATGAGAAGTGTATGTTGAATGTAGGCATTTAAATTAATTAATTGATAACCACCTAGTTTGGGACAGAAATAATTAAGTATAATTTTTAGTTATATGACAGATTATTATTAATATCTTAACTACTTTTGTTTCCGAATACAGATTACGTAAGTAAAATATTTCGAGGTTTCATTTGAATCTTTACTATTTCATCACTCTGTTAATATAGACACTGTTGCTAGCGCATACTTGATAGGTTTGATCACCTTACTGGTGAGCTCCGTACAAAGCATAATTTAATTTATAATTTAGATAATTTTCGAAACTTCTAGTCCGTCCGCTACCGCATAATAATAATTATATTAATAATGTCACGTAAAAAGCTTAGAATAGCACATGTCACTACTACTTAGGAGAATTTCCTTAATCATTTATCATATTTTATTAAGTTATCATTAAATAAAATGTTTGCATTAGGATAGTTATTAGGATTGAACATTCACAGATTCAAATTGTATCAGTTACTAACTGACAGTAAAGTTACACTGTTTTAATCAAATCATTACTTTTTCTGTATAATGTGGGCCAATCCCGGCGGCACTGCAATGCCAGGCCGACCCGTGACAGGAGTGGAGCGAGCCCCTAACACCCCGTCATTTTGCAAAAATCAGTTTAATATACTGGTCCCGCTATGCGGGAACTTTCAGATATTAAGCTGAAAAGAACAGATACTACACTTTGATCTTAGCCAAAAGGCCGAGAAGCGATACCAATAAGACCGAAACTCTAGGGCGTCACTAGTTTCCAATAAATATCGATAGCGCGTTGTAAGAAAGAACTAAAGATGTGATAGCGACATCTCTGGGCGTTCATATAAACTAATTAAAATCTGAGACAGCTGCAAACGATATGGGTAAAATGTGCGCCATCTGGTGGAATTCTTAAAATCAACAAGTAACCAAATGGACCACTATTCAGATAAATGCCGCTTAAAGCATCAATGGCACTTCTATTCACAAGCTAAATCAAGTTTAAGATCTGGGAATACGTTTTGATGCTAAGTTAACTTTAGTATATTACCTCTGGGGCATCTAAAATGCTAAGATTTTAATAAGAAACAAGAATATTTAGTGACAACAATTTAAAAATTTCAATTTACAACTCATTGGCGGACAACGGAGTTTAATATTGGAATGTATCGGTAGTTTGGAGATCTCACTATGCGATACACATGCTAAGAATAGAGCAAATTAAAAAAATATTTATTTGGCATATAATGTATTCAAATGGAGTCTCAAGAAAAATACTGACTTCCTATTCTAATATTTTTTTAAATAAAAAGATTAACTGCCCTCATCTTCTGAAAAAAAAAATTATAAATTGCAAATTGTTCCGCTAATTCCACCAGTTTGAAGTTATGTGTTTCGAGCGATCTCTCCTATTCCTAGACTGTGCAATATATATATACCATATATACGTACAGTGATATCATCGATATAAATCTTATTTCACTCCAAAACCACTCTGCACTAATTCAAAACTCAACCGATCTCTTGGGCGGGCGCGAAATCCGGCTTGTAATTTTTGTTCTTACATGTGCAAGGCCAAATATCGAAACGAATTCTTACCTCTCTCTGATTTCATTGGATAATAAGTTTATAGCAAAATACACCATGTAACAAACAAAAATATGCCAAATGTAACACTATTTTGTGATAGAAATAAGTGTGGTCGAAAATTTCGTAAACAATAAGTTGTAATACTACTTAATATGAATAAGAAATAAATTACTGGAGGCAGTGAGGTTCCCCGCGTTCCGACTCGCCCTCTGCGCTCCCGCAGCCCGGAACAACGCCGTACCCGTCACCACTATACGCAGCTTGTTCCACAACAGTTGAGATCCGCTGTTGGTCATAACATATTAACAGCTTAATAAATCAAAGTCAAAGTTCTTTATTTCCTAGAAACATTCAACAGTAAAGTTGTTACAAGTTTAAGAGCAGGCACATGTATCGACTTGACAGACATGCAAATATTTTTGTGGTTTCGCTTCACAATATTATAAACCTAACACAATCAATAATTATAACTGCTACATTTAATTTGGCCAACTTATAGCCATACCTAAAAGACCCTACAATACACAATTAAAATAATTAATGAAATGCTAAGAGATGATATAATAAAAATAATCACAAAAAAATATAATATTATTGGTAAAAATAGTATTGGTGCCAGTTAACACTTTGTTTGATAATTTTCGTTTATTGAGTAAAAACAATATTTTTAATAGTGTTTATAATTTAAATTTTAATCTATTTAAAACTGTCTTCTCTCTTATTTCTTTTGGTAATTTATTAAATATTTTTATACATATAGTGAAAGTTTTTTCTTGGTACAAAGTGGTTTTAATGTGGGGTACTGGAAGTCTAGTAGAATCACGCGATGGAATCAAAGAAAAGTCGAACAGTAAATGATTATTGCGCTATAAGGTTATATAAACGACATAGTAAAAGTGCCGTCATTTTTATGCAGAGGATATATTGTATACTAGCTGACCCGGCAAACGTTGTTTTGCCATATAAAGTATAATTCACGCGATAGTTTTATAAGTAATAAAATATTGCCTATATTATAGCCTGTACATCATTTTGTTCTATTGTCAATAGTTTTTGCAGCGCACGCAAAAATAGGTTTTCGATTTTACACCTTGTGTTACAAAATAGCAATTTTATAACGGATCCCTAATTTTGAAAAAAAGCCTATAGCCTTCCTCGATAAATGGACTACCCAACACTGAAAGAATCATTCAAATCGGACCAGTAGTACCAGAGATTAGCGCGTTCAAACAAACAAACAAACTCTGCAGCTTTATAATATTTATTGTATATTATACGTCTTGTTGTGCATCTGGTTTACCTTGGCATGTCTTTAGGCCAGGCTGCTTCGAGCACGCAACGGTTGTAGTACCCGTATGTGAGCGCATTGGGCTGCAAGCCCGCACCCTTCATGAGGAACAGCAGTTGTACTGCCAGCACCGGCAGGGAGTGGATGCCACACAGCTGCATCATCACGCGGTAGCACACCTGTATCATAACATAGCAGTAAATACGATGAAACAATTTCATACAATTACGTAAACCAAAGTTACCGACATAGTCATAGTGTCAGTGGGCAGGGCACATAGTTCGAGGGACGGATGGCCGTTGGGGCAGAAAAGTCCTCGAATGGCGACCACGTACCGGAAGACGCAGTGTTGGTAGGCCTCCCACAAGATGGACCGACGATGTGGTCAAGATCGCCGGAATACGTTAGATGAGGGCAGCGCAGGACCGATCGTCAAGGAAATCTTTTGGGGGAGGCCTTCGTCCAGCAGCGTACGTCTTCCGGCTGATGATGATGTAGACGTCAATTGGCCATTTTAACCGAAAAACCAATCACAGTGAAGACGTCACGACTCGGTTTTTGATGAGCTACAATGCCATTACATCTGGACAAAGCCCACACGGGCGTAATCCTGTGAGTGACGATTTTTCTTCAGTGAACAACCATTACAGTTTAAAGAAGATTGATTTAATCAATTTATAGCATATACCTCATCGCATGGCACCCTGAGTTTAGTGGCTCGTTCTAGGAGCTCGTAGGCAGCGCGGAGGGTCGCGTGTTCTTTTCCCCGAAACAGCATGAGTCGGCACGGCAGAGCCAAGAAGTAAAGTGAGTAGCAAGCGCCGAGAAGACATTTGGCCCACGCTTCAGGAGACAGGCTCGCTTTCCGGGCTAATCTGTAAATTGAAACAAGCAACATGTTCTTTATAATATTTGTGGCTTTGAATAAGAAATGAAAATATTCGGCGAATTCTTCAAAAGCAGATCGGGCAAAATTTTAACAGGCGCCTCACAGCAACGTTCTGATATTTAGTTCATAAGTGATAATATGATATAGGTAATGTAGATACGTTGAATCGGTGTTTAAAAACACAATTTAATTATCACTCAAACTCACTTTTTACATTTTACACACACACATGTGTGTTGTACGTTCGCTTGACCTTATAAATTCTAAACCCCCTTCGCATATACATTTTTTTTTATGGAATAGGAGGACAAACGAGCGTACGGGTCACCTGGTGTTAAGTGATCACCGCCGCCCACATTCTCTTGCAACACCAGAGGAATCACAAGAGCGTTGCCGGCCTTTAAGGAAGGTGTACGCGCTTTTTTTGAAGGTACCCATGGCGGAAACACCGCACAAGGAAGCTCATTCCACAGCGTTGTAGTACGAGGAAGAAAGCTCCTTGAAAACCGCACTGTGGAGGACCGCCACACATCCAGATGGTGAGGATGATATTTTAACTTGTGGCGAGTCGTGCGAAGGTGGAATTCGGCGGCAGGAATCAGGTTGAATAGCTCTTCGGAACACTCCCCGTGATAAATGCGGTAGAAGACACACAAAGAAGCGACGTCTCTACGCAAAACGCCAAGTGATCCAGCCGTTCGCAGAGCACCGGGGCCCCGACAATTCGAGCTGCTCTGCGTTGCACGCGGTCAAATGGATCGAGCTGATACTGGGGTGCGCCAGACCAGAGATGACAGCAATACTCCATTTGTGGCCGGACCTGCGCTTTGTAGAGCGAATTATTACTACGAATAAAAAAATGTGAACCTCTGCGCGGCCGCTATCTCGTGTTTGGTCCGGCGAGCCATCGGCGACGCATCAGCGAGCGACTCAGCGGACGCCAGAGCCGCACTCGGCAACGCTTGCACGCCGCCGCGCGACCACTGCTTGCAGCGAGCGATCAAACTCTCGTCCAGCACGAACTTCTCGTATGTGTACTGCTCTTCTGTTGGACATGTTAGTACTAAGCATTACTTTTCAAAAAGATTTAAATAACCACGCTCTCTTGGTGTATATAAAGACTAAAAGGGTCTGCTGCTACATAAAATCTTGAGAAACAACAGTGAAAAAGATAACGCTTCATGCGAAGAAAGATAAGAGATACGAGGGTATGAAAACTTGGAAATATTATAGAGCAGTAAATTTATACAATACAACCGCGCGTTTTCTTCGAAATTTCTTGCCTCGCACAGCCACTTTGTGGAATCAACTACCGGCAGCGGTCTTCCCGAACAGATACGACTTAGGGACCTTCAAGAAAAAAGCATACTCCCACCTTAAAGGCCGGCAACGCATTTCTTGACACACCTGTTGTTGCGGATGTCCATGGGCGGTTGCCTCCCCATCCCGTGAGCCTCTTGCCCGTTTGCCCCCTCTCATATAAAAAAAAATACAATACATAATATGATTTCTTGTATTAAATGGAATAAAATGGAATGTAAAAGTCAAAAAGCTACACGGACCATCGGCAGATCGGAGGTCAGTTGCCATACGCAAGGGATCCCCTCTGTCAAAGTACTAGTCCCCGCGGTCCTATGTATTTAATAAAACTAATTGCAAACGGACAGTTCACTAGACTAAATCTTATTGCGTGATTGAATCGTTGCCCCACAAAAATACCGAATTGTTTAGTTCAATGCTACAAAAAGACATGAAATAAACATAGAGATGGCGTTACCTTTCAATTGAAAATAATTAATAACCATACTATTGGTATTTACTATTTTATCAAGTTAAAACTTTATTAAAAACGATCGAGTTCTTTCGGATTTCTTTACAAACACTGGACATTCGCCCATACTCATACAAAACGCAGATCGGTCATGCGACTGATTCGATTTGTCCCGCATCACCGAGCTATAGTGTTGTTACTTGTTTCCGGTTTGATATCAAAAAAAAATTAAAGGAGTCTTGCCATCAGTTACCATTTCACATGAAAATTATTTACAAATAATACTTCGGAATTGACAAAATAAAAAAATATACTGTATAGTGTTTTATTTACTCACAATAATGTATTCATCATATTAAGACAAAATTATTCTATTTTACAAACTAGTAAAAGACAAAACTGTCTGTGGTTATTAAAATTATATACCATTAAATTTATTTGTATTATAATAATTCTTATCGCAGAAACTATTCACATCGGAGTAAAACACAATACGTACTAATACTCTCTAATACTGTAAACTAAACATTATTTTTACTCATGCACTAAATATAAAAGCTCAAAAAGTGCACTAAACTTACTCCGGACAATCTACTATAATTGTTGGTGTAAATTGTAAAGCAATATCAGTGTGACTCAAGTGGAACCTAGCGTGATCCATTGACGTAGTGTGAAAACAGTACAAATTCAACCCTTTAGAAATAAATAACGTCGTATCTTGTTTTTTAATATCCACCTCAGTATTAATATTTTAAACCTTATTCCCTAACCGAGTTTTCGCATTTATCGATAATTCGTATCGACAGTTGTCACAGCCATATCCGTACACAGCAGTCATGAAGTTGTGTCGCTTCATTACACTATTATGACATAGAATGTATCTATGTGTGTGTGAAATTGTATACTGTTGTAATTTTTATGTGTGTGTTTCGTAGTGATAGTCGATTGTTTTTCTGTGAGAGTCTGAAAAAGTGCCTGCAACGCAGATTTTCGCAGGCAAAAAATTACAGACAGTTTTGTACGAAGAAAAAACGCTATGGCAACTCCCCTCCTTCCACCGGTGGCCAATTTTGCTCTATGGAAAAAGTTATTTTCAATAAAATTTAAGACTTTATTATCTGTTCACGACAACAGTGAACAAACTAGGTAACATCTGATGAACATATTATGAAGTATTTTTAAGTTAATAGATATAATTTTAAAGTTAACATTACAAGCTGAGTTTAACATGGTAGGCACAAAATATAATAATAATAAATAAATAGGCAATAAGAAATACGAGTTAATATGCATGTTTTGGTCGTAAAGACTTTTATGCTAAGCGTATACATAAGCTGCACTAAAAGTATCGGGAATGGAGTATTTCCACTGTTCCTGTCATATTAAAATATTTTTAATTGAAAACTCCTTGGTTTTAAAAATCGAATACCATTTATTTATTTAAAAAAAGATTTTCGGTCTTGTCACAAGGTCTTGTCAAACTTTTTTAGTCGTTGAGAAAATGGAATTGACTCGAGAAAATTCTAGAGCGATATTATGAATTTCGAAGTGGTTTAACATAAAAACAGTGTCTTGACCGGATGATTTCTGCATTTGGTGATGAAGCCCCATCTTAAACCACAATTTATCGCTGGTTTGCTGAATTTCAACGTGGACGTGACAAGCTCAGTGATGATCCCCGTCAAGGTCGTCCAAAAACTGCAGTCACCAAAGAAAACGTTGATGCTGTGCTTAAGCTGATTGAGGAAGATCGACATGTGACATACCGCGAAATTCAGGCAACTTTAGACATTGGCATGAGTCAAATACAAATAATCTTGCATGAACAATTAGGTGTAAAAAAGTTGTCTTCCCGATGGATACCGCATTTGCTCTGTGAAGAGCAAAAAGCGGCTCGCGTTACTTGGTGCGTCAGAACTCTCGAAAGATTCCACGCAGGATCCTCAAATGCTGTATACGACATCGTATGAGGTGATGAATCCTGGATATACGCGTACGAAACCAACAAAAATTGTTCGTTCTCGGAGTGTTGCAAAAAAAATGGTGGCCACGTTTGTCTCCAAAACCGGCCATGTTGCGACTATTCCTCTTGAGGGACAAAGAACGGTTAATGCAGAGTGGTATGCTAGCATTTGTTTGCCAGGTCAAGGTCGTTTCTGAACTCCGTAAAGAGAACTGCTACCGCCACATCATCCTTCATCACGACACTGCGAGTTCTCACACCGCGCACAGAACAAAAGAGTTTTTAGAGCAAGAAAACATAATTATTAGACCGTCCGCCGTACAGTCCCGACCTAAACCCTAATGATTTCTATACTTTCCCTAAAATAAAGAATAAATTGCTTGGTCAGAAATTTTCATCACCTGACCGTGAAGCTGTGGACCCCTACAAAACGGCCATTTTGGAGACCCTAACTTCCGAATGGAATGGTTGCTTCAATGATTGGTTCCATCGTATGGAAAAATGTGTCAAATTTCGCGGAGAATACTTCGAAAAGCAATAAAAACATTTTTAAATAGTAATGTTGCGTCACTTCCTTGATTCCCGAAATTTTCAGTGCCGCCCTCGTATTAAATGTACATTAGTACCTGGGTCGGGCGGGTCCGGTGGCAGAACGAACACGGTCCGTTCAGATGTGTTGGAGGTGTCTATATCAAGTAGCGGCTCGTCGCGGAGCACGCGCTCGATGCACTCGTCGAAGAAAGTGAGCCCCTGGTCTGCGCCGTCCACCACGAACGACCGTTCCTCGATGAAGCGTGTGAACATTTGAGTACGCATCATCAGCGAGAAGAACCGTTGCTGCGTCTGTAAAATGAAGATCAGACAATATAATATGTTGTATCCTCACTGACTACAGCTTCATACATGGCAACTTGATATCCGGATCGAAGGACCAAATTTATATTGTTATAAGTTCCACAGACTATCATAAAGTGTGAGGTCCGGAGTGTATGGTGGAAGCGCAACAGTTCTATAATCATGTCAAATGATAATTATCTATATAATTTCAAAGTAGGCAGTGACCATATGGTCGATGATCACCGCCACCCATGCTCTCCTGCAGCATCGGAAGAATCAGGTCTTTAATTTGGGACCAAGAGCTTTCTGTGAACTAGTCATGTAGAAACATCCTGGAAACATTGCGCAAAGCATTTTATTTAAAATGATCTTGATTACCAACATAACAGTTGCATAAATGAGTAACTCATACCTTATCCCTAGATTTAATGAAGGCATCCATGTGGAATAACGCCTGCGGATCCGTAGTTCCCACTGTGGGTGCTTTAGTGATGGGAATGAGGAAAGAGCGGTACCCGTGCAGCGTTAACGCCATAAATCGAAGAAAAGCATCCTGAATCTTTAGCTCCAACGCTTGCTGAAATATTAATTTTAAAATAATTAGGTATTATACTAGTAGGTTTGTGAACAATCTAGCCTATAAGATCACGGAATAGGTGGACCAAGTAAGAAGAAATAAAGTGAAAAATCGCCGCCCAACACCATAGTAATCATACAAAAGTGCAGGTTTTTCACGTGTTCACACACCTCTTAAGGTTGTAAATATATACCAAACATCCAAAACTGCGTAAGAGACATCACTCCACTGTCGTATGAGGAGAATATATCTAGAAAATCAACACAATTTAGTGCTCCGGGTGTTGGGAAGGTATTTCAATAGAAGTTGAATCACACTGTTAACACTTGGACTGTTGCATTTGTTAGCGACTGACGTGCGCCTCGTATGCTCAATAAATTTAAAATAATATTCTAAAAATGAAAATACGCTTTAATAGACGGCTGAACTAAGAAGGAGAAAATGATTTTTAAATATAGAGAAATCCATCTACAGCGTTTTAAAGTCCACTTGGAAATATTTAAATTATTATAATTTTATTAAACTAAAACCTATCCAAGGATTTCACTAAATGGATAAATGTGAAGATAGTATAAATCGTATAAAAATACCTCCTTTCTCCGTTTCTGGAAGTCCCTATCCAGGCTCGTGGTTGGTTCTCCGTTGTATTTACTGGTATTCGAATAATGTGCCGGTGATGCTGAAAGCAACAATATAGATACAGATATACACCATTACTTTAAAAATACCAAATTAATATGTTTATATACTTAAAACAATATGTTCAAAAATTATTACACAAAATAACAAAATATTAAAAAAAAACCCGCGCTTCTCACTCCTCGCCACCGCGGCAGTGAGATTCCTACAATAATATATACTTTCTTTAATAAGTCCGTAATTATAAGTTTAATTATGAATATTTCTGTTATTATTCTGTACAAAAAAACTGACTGCATATTTGCAGTCATAATTAATTCAATCATCACTAATCAACTGCATTAAATATTTTAGTTATGAATCCATACCTGCTCCTATATTGTTGTGAAGTTGTTCAAGCGTTTGTTTAAGCAATTTCACTTGCCGTTTCGGTAGTAACTTTATCGATATATGGCTTTGAGATTCACAAATCTGAAAAATATTACAATTAATTAGTTCATGCTACATTTCAATACGAAATAAGTAAACTGGAAAGGAACTTATAAAAGTTGATACAATCAAAATGTGCGAGTACTTAAGACTGAATGAATTCGAAACAGTTGTCCGATGGCAAGTAACTGTCGATCAATGACCACCAATAGACTAATAAAAAAGGAACAAGACGGATACTTGAGTTAAGAAATTTATGAAAGTAATTCGGTCCAATTTTGTCAGAGGAAACCAACCCGCTAGCTAAAAACTTAACCATAACTTTAACCAAATATAACTTTTTGAACCTTCTTAATTCGTAAAGCATAAAAAAAGTAAGTTAATTTTATATACTTGATAATATAAAATAAAAGATTACGTAAAGGAGGAATACATAAAAAATAAAAAGTTACAACGTAACACAAAGTGTTATGGTCAAAAAACTAGCCTGCCCTCAGGGCGAATAAAAATGTTTACACTCACTGTAATATTATTTGTGTCTAGATCTACGCAGGTGACGTCTGGCGGTGGTTCGTACAGATCAAAAAATCTGGAATCCACGCCTATTAGGTAAGGGAGAGGTGCGTGTAAAACTTCCGCTAAGCCTGTAAACAAAACGTAATAAAGAAAGATTGATCTTCGCAATTTGAGTATTGGGTAGTTCTATTTTCAATTGCGTTTTTCAGCAGTCTGTGAAAATGTAATGTTAATGTCAATATAAAATATTCACGAATAGCTAGTCATTGTAGGACTTTTGGTGTTAGGTTACTAGCTCCTTATGACTAATGGACTTCTGGTCTATATTTTTTTGGGAATAGACTAAAATGCTTGCTAGTTAGGGTGAACGCCACCCATATCAGGAAACAGAAGGATCATACAATTTATGTTTAAAAGAGAGTATCTAACGTGTTCCTTGGAGTTTCTTAACTCAGTTTTGTATGTAGGAATATATTTTAGTCTTAAGTTCTGGGAGGTAATGACAGACAATTAAATATTGAGGGGGCAACATACTTCTTGTAATAAGTCTGTTCGCATATTGTAATATAAAAAAAATTAATAAAATCTCTTTGGTTATACAATCGTTTGTATAATATATGGATTTTTGCTTTCACATTTTTTTATTATCATGGATCTAATGCAGTGTCAACCCGGAATTTCGATATCAAAGGAGCACTTCGATCTGATCCGCCGGATACAGATAAAATAGACGCAATTTTTGAAAAAGTGGAGCAAGTTCGGCATATCAGTATAGTTAAGATATACTGGGGATTGACCACAAAACCTAACCGTTGGACCACGTACGACAAAAGCGTCCGAAAAAAGAGAAAAAAGTCGTGGTCAAAGGTCGTTAAGGCTTTACAGACTGTGGCAAAGCAATAAGGTGATGCTATGTGTATGGTAGGATTGGAAGGGCATTGTTCATTATGAGCTTCTGTTCATTACCAAAAACGATCAACAGGAAAAACAATCGATCCCGACTACCAAGAGCTGATGAGCATAAAGCGAGAAGTTGAGAGAAAACGGACGGAATTGACAAATAGAAAGAGGGGTGGTCTTTCATCGCGATAACGATGGACCACACACATTTTAAGCCACTCAGCAAAAATTAAGAGTTTACCCGGGAGCTATATTATAGGCCTTCTACTATAGACCTTCACATTTCCTTCGATTCAGAACTCTTTAGGCAGTGTCAAGTTAGTCAAATTTAATTTGAATTTGAATTGTAAAACTAATAGATACTTGATCGGCGGTAAACAACTCATGAGCAACCAGGATCAGCTGCCAATCAACGTTCTATACGTAGGTGGAAAGCTAAACATGAGATAAGTATTGATTTCACGGAAAGCTAATAACCCATAAAGGCAATAAGTACATGGAAATTTCGCAAATAAATTGAACAGATAAAAATATAAAATATTACCTAATGGACACAGTGGTATATAAGGACACTGCCATTTGAATGGGAACAGTAGACTCGACACCGCTTCCGAAACAGCCGTCAGAGTATCTGGTCTGAAAAACAAATCAGTTTAGTAGGCAAACCAGTCAGGTAGTACCATCGTACAAAATATAATACACGGATGTAATATTAATGTACATTTGTAAAAAAGATTTCTTTTAAAATTTGCACGGCGATAATTTCGGAATTCGCCATAGTGGTTTATTTTTATCTTACGCCTCGGTACACATTTGTCAACACTGTTAGAACCCACATTAGCTCTGTATATACAGTCAGAGTACAAACTGCTTTTATCCATACAGGGTGATGGTTAAAATTATCCTACTTCTCAGTCTTTATATCTATTTCTATATTTATGTACGTAACATTGCAGGACTTTATCGTATCTTACTGGAAACACGTCGTAAAGAAGCTGGCAGAATGTTCCTTGAAACCGCACTATTGCCGAATGCCATGGTGATACTTAAGTTTTACAGCGTGTCGTGCGGAAGTCGAATTGATCTGTAGGTATGAAGTCAGACGGCTCTTCCGAACTCTTACCTTCTTATTATTAACACAGCGACAAAGCAATCGAGCCGCTCCCAAAATACTGTACTTGGGTGAAATTAAGATTCCTTGGCTCCGGAAGTAGGTTTGGGTGTGATTCAAATTATAAGATCATTGTTAAAACCACTTTTACACTATTTACATTCGAATATTTATTTCGTAACGCATAGTTATTTTTCCTTGGTGTTTCTTGAACAAACAAATGACGTCCCATGTTTGTCACATTATTAAGTATTGGTGTTCTCTGTTCTAGCAGATATCGTTACTTGTTTGTCACTACCTATAAAAGCGAGTGCTCAACCATTTCTGTGACAACTTTGGTCAAGTTTACCAGATAAGTACAGATAACGCGTGAGTTGAATGTAAAGTAAAAGGAATACGATAGTACTGTGACCTAATAATTCTGTGACATAATAGCGAGTGCTCAACCATTTCTGTGACAACTTTGGTCAAGTTTACCAGATAAATACAGATAACGCGTGAGTTGATGTAAAGTAAAAGGAATACGATAGTACTGTGACCTAATAATTCTGTGACATAATCATGAGTATGTCAATGATGCTTTAAGTTTGACATTTTAGACTAGATTAAAATGATGAAAAAAATATTTAATTGATTTTTTCTTTTTTTGTTCTGCCTTTTTCATCATGCATTACTAAAACATCTTTCGCCATTTCTCGTCCTTGGCGATTAATAAAAACTCGCTTTTTTGGAACGGAACCTGATGGACTCGGAAAAAAAGAATACGGGATCGCAACTTTAGTATTAACACGATACGCGTACGATAACTATCAAGGACGGCACAGCACTACACTGCAGGCGCGCGATACGAGGCGTGCGGAAAGAGGGGGGAGATGTTTCCGCTCTCTACCTCAGGCCCCGACTGCATTCAACTCGAGCGATATCTGTAATTTTCCTATTCGTTATAGTAGTGTGAAGTTGTGCTCTCCTTAAAATGTTGTGTGAACTTAATAAAAAAATAATATCGTCTCGTTAGGAGTCTCGTGCCAGGGTTTGGCAAGTCAACATGTCCTGAGGATGCTTCGTGTCGAGGCGAAACACGTGTCGAATTGTTTAAAGACAAATATTGGCGGAATTAACACTAAAGAAAACTCAAAATATTTGAATTACCTTCTTGAATAATTCAATGTTAATAAAGCTTTATTTGAATTGAAACTTGAATCTTATTCTTATAATATTACCCTACCTTCTTATTTAAAACCCGCGTTTTAATGGTTCTAGTTGATATATACATACAGCTGATTCTGAGAATGTAATTGTAGTGAGCATAAAAGAGCTAAGGATACCAACTCACCTGAGTGAGTGTATAAGTATTTTCTGTTCGGTGATAGCGAGCGCCAGTAGCAGTATACAGTTGTCGGGTCCCAGGTTCAGCAGTAACTGCCGGAAACCGGCGCCGCTCCGCACTAGGGGCTGGTCGTCTCGTCGCGTCACTATAACCCGGTCTTGAGGGTTCGTGGGTGATAGCTGAAGTAGTTTCAATATTATACTGATATGATTTAAAAAAAAGAAAAGTCTTAGAAAAATATATGACGGATTCAGAAATTATTGAGTTAAGAAATAAATCGTTAATAACGTCACGGCTCAGTAAATCAATCGTAAATAACCGCATCGCTTGCAGCATTTTAGTTTATTTGATGGCAGTTAGTTATAAGGGACCCCGACCCAGTGTGCGTCGGTGTACTAATGAAATAAAACAGGGAATGCACTATAAGAATATCCTACCTGCAGTAATATCCGTGGCTCAGGAAATGGCACCTCCTCTAACAAATGCGTAATATACCTCTCAACGGGTATACTCAGTGGTTCTTTACTCCATGACATTTCCTAAACCAAAAATTTCAGTTAAAAAAAATATCTGGTTCCAATGTTTGTCTCAACTCTCGCGGATGACTTACCAATATATAAGTGAGCCACCGCTCGAAGGTATCGCTGAAGGGCCACCGTGATAGGAGACAGATGGATTTGTTAACGTGCAACGAATGGGTGGTGTGGGTGATGCCTGGCCGCCATCCGAGTGCCTCTTGCTGTTGCTCCGTTAGTGAAGTGTGAGGATATTTCTCGTAGAAAGTCACCGCTGACCCGTACACCTGCAATATGAATGCATTGTATTGGGAACTTGAGACAATACGATATACTGCTCATGCACTGTACCAACGACGACCCATATAGCCGAATGGTTAGTGACCCTGCCTACTAAGCTAGATATCCCGGGTTCGAATTCAGGTAAGGGTAATCATTTATATTAAGAATATGGATGTTTGTTTCCGAGTCATGGATGTTTATATGTATTGATATATGTTTAAGTAAGTATATTGTATTAAATATATATCATTGTCTTGTACCCATAGTACAGGCTATGCCTAGTTTGGGGGCAAGATTATTTGTGTAAAAGTGTGTCAATATTATTATTATAATATTATTACTGTAAGTTATGGTTGCATCCGTTTAGAGTTATAAATTATTATTATTTCCCGAAAAGGTGGTCAAGTGAGCGTAAGATTATGTTAAATAATCGCCACATGCCACAATCTCTTTTTAAGAAGAATCAAATTAATATAAATAAGTACAACAAAATTGTATTTCCGGCTCGAAGGACCACGATGTTCCATATTGTGTTCATACATTCTGAGCAGCACCGCGATTGTGCTCGTCATTGAGGGATAAGTCTCAGCAACCCAGTAATTATAATCAGCTACGGCGCCATTAACTACATAATATTTTTGTACAAACCTGGATGGCGGCAGAAAACAGCGCCGCAAACAACTTCGCGTTTTGTTCGCAACGCGATATTAATAAACTCTTGATTATGTAAAGTGTCAAATCTGACCTTATCAGTAGCATCAGCAACTGTGAGGACAAAAGTGGAGAAGACCGGTTTCGGCGCAGACGCTGTGTTGGGCCACAGCTCCAGCGTAGATCCCATAGGCAGACAGAATAGCGGCACCGATATTGGAAACACAAGACTGCGGCGGTCTACTGAAGGGTACCTGAAAAATAGGACCGAAACATTAAATACTTCACAGTATTTTTATATAAAACTTTTTGTAGTTCAGAGTTTCAGCCTCCATCATCCATCTAGCTGTTTTGAAGGTAGAAACATGGAACCAAATAAAGAAATTAGTAAGAATGATGAGATGATGATGATTATCTACACTGTATACATTTATGTTAAATAATAAATCTAAGGATAAACACAGTCTATATATAAGCAAAACATCTGTCTTATTGGCAATCCAAAAAAATATCTAATGTCGCAATATAATCTTAAGTTAAGTAAGTACCTTGTTGAAAGATACCATCTGGAAACGTTGTTTTTCGTTAAAAAAAAGTTAAACTTATACTTCTTTTGGGGCGCGCGCACGCCGACACACAAATACGCATAAACACAGAAACAAACATTGACCATACACTTGAAGTGAAAGTTTATCTAAGATAAGTTAAAACAATGCGTTCCTCTCATCGATTTAGCATAGTCAATATTCTAAAAACTACAACAATCAATGCTAGTTGAATTAGTAAACACGGTACTCTTAACATGGTACACTTAACAATAGCTCAGTGAGTTTTATGAATGGGGAATAATCTCTGGTAATTACAAATTAGCACCCCGCATTAGGGCCCTCGCGCACTATGCAGCCTGGCTGCAGCGACAACACCAGCATTAAGTAGCCATCATCATCATATCAATCTATAAGTAGCCAGTTGTAACTGTTTAGACAAACGATTCAGAAGCCCTATTACGAAAATCGAAATACGAAGTTTCGGTTGACGGATCGTTCATTTTCCAATTACGAAAGTGTTTCGGATCCGAAGATCGAAACGAAGTTCGTGATTAAACATTTTGTCTTTCGTTTACCTTATTCCCAAATTCACTTATGTCTATGGTTCCGAAACGATATCCGTGCGCACGATTCGGATCAGAAGTACTTTCGTAATAGGATTTAATTTGGAGTTCTACGTTCTTTCGTTTCGGACCGAAACTTTGGTTGTCGATTTTGGTAATAGACCTCCTGAACAGAAATTACGCCTGGGGTTACGATAAGTTAAAGTGGCGACTGACAGCTGCAGCCATATACATAGCACGGTATGGTATCTCCTGTTTCCGCAATAAGACCCTTTAATTCGGTCCATATTGCATGCAGTGTTTCAGTTTTCAGAACATTTCTGGTATATTCGCGGACTCCTGTACAGTATTATTGTGTGACCGTTTCATCTTTGACCAGACACCCTCTTCACCTAGGGTTGATCACTACGCCGATTGTCAAAAGATTAGGTCTGTTTATGCTGACTTAAGTCGACGTGTCAGTTTGGTCGACTTTGGAAGATATCGCTTCTCTCAAGCAGCTAGTGACGTTTGCCCATCGGGTATTGTGAAGGTTGTCAGTAAGAGAGCGTATCCATCAATACATTTGGGCGAGTGGCAGTGGCAAAAGTAGCATTGGGTTATCCACCTAAGCCACTAAGCCCCGCCTTGCACATTCACCCGCTGCCTTGACCAATGGACCACTGCGTCTTTTAATCCATTTTAGAGTCACTCGTTGTCAGAGGCATCTCGTTCGAGGGATTGATGAAACTAGAAGTAACTTCAACTTCGCTTAAATGAAGGTGTTATTCCTCAACACCGCCATATTCTCAGCAAGTATTCTAACATTTGTTCCCATTACATATTAATATTTACATTAACATATAAATCCCCATAAAGGTAGTAAAATAGGGGATGGAAGTTTTTATAGGAATGTTTTAGTATTGATACTCTTGACTTCAAATTTGGAAGGTAGGTTAATCTTTCTAAGTGGTATAAATGTCAAAAACGGTTTTGAGAACCCCCCTCCCTCTAAGGTGGTGAAATGGAGGTAGGGAGGTTAGATATAAGAATGACCTAATGTTTTTTCTAGAAAATCAAAGATTTCCCACAAGATTTTTAAAAAACTGATTACATTTTTATCGAAATCAAAGTCGCGGGCGACTTCGAAAAAAAAAACTATTTTACAAATTTCAAATCTCACAAAGTTCTCTGCTGATATTGTGACTTTATATTGAGACTTTTCCAATCGGTTCCCTTCTTGGAGGTCTTAACAGTACTCTTCATACATGGTTCAGACGGAATATTCATCAACTACACACTAAATAAACAAATCAAATAATCTACTTTCATCCATTCTCTTATACCTGAGTCTAATTTGGAATAATTTAGGTACAATTTATTCACCAGTGGGAGGCTCCTTTGCACAGGATGCCAGCTAGATTATGGGTACCACAACGGCGCCTATTTCTGCCGTGAAACAGTAATGTTGTATTTCGGTCTGAAGGGCGCCGTAGCTAGTGAAATTATTGGGCAAATGAGACTTAACATCTTATGTCTCAAGGTGACGAATGCAATTGTAGTGCCGCTCAGAATTTTTGGGCCTTTCAAGAATCCTGAGCGGCACTGCATTGTAATGGGCAGGACGTATTAATTACCATCAGTTGAACGTCCAGTTTGTCTCGTCATAAAGTAAGTATTTCATTTGATTTATTGTTGAAGTTATACATTGAGAAATACGCCTGGGGTATGAAAATGGGTCGCATTCCACAACGTGACACGGCACGCCACACAATGACAATATCAATTATCATACAACGTATCTGCTGCCTATTATGCAAATTTATAAAAGAATTGTAATCTATATTTAAACTAACCAGCCTTAACAATGACGATCATTTGTATCGCATATTTAACCAAATTATTATTAAATAAGGGTTTGTCTTTATCTTAGTCTGAGATAACATTATTATTGAGTTCTCTCTACTTCGTCATGCTCACGTAAGTGTCACTGCTTGTGGTGGCATCATGGGGAGGGTCGTTGAATTTCATTAAATATGGCCAAGGAAAGCGATGGATAGTCTATGCGTCATGCTCATGAACGGGCGCTACTTGCGATAATCCTGTCATAGAGAATCCTGTTTTGTACTTGCGATAATCCTGTCACAGAAAAACCTGCTTTGATTTAAAGTTTAAAGCTATATTTTGTTTATGTAAGAACTTCAAATACTTCATAGACGGTGTTAATACCTTTATTACTATACCAAGTGCAATAATACCTTTATTTACTGTACTTGTTGAGATTTTTTTAATGATTTACATTAATCTGTTTTCATTTTTCACTTGCTTAATTTGAAACGTTTGAGTATTTTTTTAATCACAAAATTGCAAATTTTGCATAAAAGAGTGCGATGGATAAATTTTTATTGCTAGAGTACCAACTAGAAATACGTTATTACAACTACAATATTTCCATTCAAATTACTGTTTATTTTGGATCGACATTTTTTATTGATAAACTTGTGATGGAGATTATAGTAAAGTAATAAGTCAATGAGGCGTACAATTTATCTATCAAGATAGAGGAGATCTTATTGGTAAAAGTGTTATATTTATACTATGTTTTCAAAATGAGATGGGCCTATCCCATAGCGATTGTGAAGCCCCATCATTAGTTATTTAAACAAGTGATGTATGAATGTATGATTCAAAATAGTATCAACCAAAATACAAAAACATAGTAACAGTTACAATCACTTACAAGCAGTGATAATAGTACAAAAGTCGATATCCTTTTACTGAAAAAAACTTAAAGCAAAGGTGCCAAAATAATAATGAACGATAAGCCGCGTGTACTGACACTGACCTGAACAGAACTTCCGGTTTGTAAGCAATTAACGGCGGCCGGTTCATAGACTTTTTGTAACACAGAAACACGTTACTGCCCATCAAACCTGTAAACGAATAATAAAGATAATGATAATTATAAACACTTTAATATCACAATTATTATACATATATTACACACTTTTTACTTTTCTTTATAATAATAGGTATGATAGTAACATAAAAATTATTAATTTTGTGCTAAATTGCCATTTGTTATATCTTCAAGTAATTAATTCACAAACCAACATTTGTGAATTCATTACTAATAAGTTCGGCCACATGTCGAACCTACTTTATATTTGGAAACGGTTCGCTGCCCCGTGGGTATAAGATACCAACTAACACTCAAAATATATTTTTTAATAAACTTTAAATTAAAAACAGTAGACACGCTGAATAATACACAAAATTACGTAAATAATACTATTATTACATTGTATTTCGTAACATCTGCAGTAGGCATTGCACTTTAAAAACATTACGTCGGTTTCATCAATAAATAACCTGAAATGACAAGATGTTATAAATGATAGCTAAGTTCGGTCGTGACTTATAAATCTCACATTAAATTTACACTCCGTCGCGTCATTAACACTTGTATGTAACGCATTTCAGAATATAAGCGAAAGAAGTAAACAACAATCCTAAATCTATTCTTTATTTTAATGTATTTATACCCTGAGGACCTATGGAACCTATGGTTACTGACCCTGAACTCTAAGCAAAGGTCCTGGGTTTCAGAACTAGTAGGTGCAAAGAAAGATCTGAACGATAAAAATAAAAATTTGTTTCAGAGTTTAGTTTTGCTTTCCAAGATGACCATGAAGTTGGCAATTATTCGAGTTTCTGTAATACGAGGTGAGGAATTAAGGGGAGAATTCAATGAAGCATAAAATGGAGCGACCTCCCTCAGGCTATTAATTAATAAAATGTACGATAATCTATTGTAACAAAATTTCATTCCAAAAAAACCGCCGACTTTCTTGCTCCCGCTCTTCTCACGGGCCCCACGCTAAAGGTACCCCGCATATTTAAACCCACTCTCTAAAACCTGCCTGAGCGTAATTTTTTTAAGTAAAACTTATAAATATGTGGTATATTGAATTAATTACTTGATGTCTCTAAAACTTGAAACGTTACAACTTTTCCTACTAAGAAAATAAACATCAAACACTCGGTAACTATTTCTAATATAGATTGAAGACTATATGAAATAATATGAAACGGGCCCGCGCTTGCCTAAGCCAACATTTAAAATGGATGGTAGTTTTTGACGTTCAATAAGTGAGTTGTGATAAATCCAGTTTTGAATAAAAATATGATTTATAATAATATAGATATACCATATCCGAAGAGCTGTTTAACCTGATTCCTGCCGCCGAATTCCACCTTCGCACGACACGCCACAAGATAGGATATCATCCTCACCATAAGGATGTGTGGCGGTCCTCCACAGTGCGGTTTTCAAGGAGCTTTCTTCCACGTACCGCAAAGCTGTGGAATGAACTTCCTTGTGCGGTGTTTCCGGGACGATACGACATGGGTACCTTCAAAAAAGCCACCTTCCTTAAAGGCCGACAACGCTTCTGTGATTCTTCTGGTGTTGCAAGAGATTGTGGGCGGCGGTGATCACTTAACAACAGGTGACCCGTACGCTCATTTGTCCTTCTATTCCATAAAAAAATAGATATAATAAAAATACATTATTTATTATATCAGACTATAATATATGAAACAAAGCAATTGCCGCGCTTGTTGCGTTTGATAACTTCCGTTTACACAATAATTGAAAAAAAAATTAACACTCTTGATACCTGTTAATTATAAAAGAAAACAAACGCTCTTAACAAAACAAGTGGGACTGCATCGATATCTAGATATACAATGGTTTGCCTCGTTAGCTTTGAACATCCTTGTGCAATATCCTTCATAATATAAAACAATAATTGTTTTAATAGTTAGTCATTTCACCGCAGAGTACCTAGCTGTATACTTTCTTATACTGTTACGCTCTTTGACGATTCATCTCAACATAATTCAATATGAAATTGTATCCGTATTTTTTATGTCAGATCTTCATATTATAAACACTAGCTTATGCACTTCATCCGCGATATATGCCTATCGCTCTCCCTCGGGAACTCTCAATTTTTTCTCCATATTTAAATAAATTATTAATATAACATAATAAATAAAAATAATAATATAATACACAGATATGTTTGAAGCGTTTAATCAAAAAACAATCATATTATCGTGAACTATAAATGAGAACTTGAAGGTTTTAATGAAAATATAGCTTAACTTAACCAACAAGAGCAGGATTCTCTATGATAGTATCATCCAGCCACCACAAATAGCACCCGATCTCGAGCATGACGCATGGACCAGATAATCTTTATGTGGCTACTTTCTCACAGATTCCATCATCGGATCTATTTTTGGGACATCAATGGGACCAATCTAGGAGGACAAACTACCAAAGAAAATAATTACCAAAGTAAAATTTTAAATAAATGGCAGAGATATGACGTACCAAAAAAGAGAGAGTTGTATTTAAAACCTTCCACAAAGAAGAAGCAAATATGTTCATACAAGAATATGTTCATTTCTCTTGTTTGATATTCAACGCAGTTACAATAGTGTATAACTAGTAGTACAATAGAGTCACGAAGGGCTACCAGCCCTTCACCATTTTTCAGGTTTTCACCAGAAAACCAGTGTTATGTTGGTGTCTTCTACACTAACACAATAATGTACTGTGTCAGCTCTTTTTAGCAGGGAATCACGCGCAGCAAAGTTAAAGTGTTTTCTATTCTATTCTATTTTAATAACAGTAAGAAACAACTTATAGTCGGTAATAAAAATTATGAATAACAAAAGAATTACTCATTCAAATTAATTTCCCATAAAGTAATTTTTTTATTGCAAGCTTTAGTTGTGGAACTTAAAAATGTATCGGAAGTTTTAAAAACCATAGCCATAACATAAGCTAAACAAGAAACATTCAGAATATCAATGTAAGTCTAGGAACTATTAAAGTGACTAGAACTAGTCGCCTCCTAGTTTTGCACAAATAAAAACTTGCTTTTAGTCTAAAAATAGCACTTTGTCGTATCGCGAACTGCTTAAGCTGAACTGACTGCTTATTCAAATAGTGTCCATGGTCTTTTAGATTTATATAATTTCTTAAACACTTCAATTTATTTAAATTCTAGAACTAACGACACTAACGAACTATAGGATTAATAACTATACATCAAAAAGATGAGATAAATAGTAGTCAAATAGTTCTTAATTGACAGAAAGCACAGTTTCAAAATAATTTACATATTGGACCCCGCACTAGGTCAACCTGTATCGCGGGTTCCCAAAAATGTGTACAAACAAGATAGGTAGCTCTATCGAACTGTTAAACTGTATAATTATTGTTACAAGTCGTTGGTGTATTATCGCCGGTCGAATTATAATTAAATTACAAAATTAATCTTTGACATAGTGTTTGCTCTGCAAAAGAGAGCTGTTCGTGCTATATATCAGCTTGGTTATAGACTGTTCATTGTCATTACATTTATGAAAACTTAATATACGTTCACAAAAATCGTCACCTTTTTGCTCTTAATAGTGATTTTCATTATTATAACACTAGAAATAAGGGATTGCTTGTAACTAATTCTAGTATGCTTCATAAGATACATAATAGCTTTAAGGGTAAATATATACATTTTTATAATAAAGTCTCAGCCACTGTTCAGGCATTATCTATAAATAAATTTAAATGTTTTATAAAAAAAATGCCTCTGTCGGAAATCCTATTACTCCACAGCTGAATATCTAAGTGATCGGACGGCCTGGGACTAGATTATGATTATTTTATAGCAATAGCAATGAAAGTATAATATTGTATATTTTTATTAAAAAGAGCGCAAAAAAAGAATGCTGTGAGAGTTTCTTGCGCCGCTTCTTCTCTCTCAGAGCGCCATTTGTTTCCGAAGCGGTAGTAGTATCTAGTATTTATTAGAAATGACATCCAAAAGAATTCTAAAGGAATCAATTTGGAGAAAATAAATGCCTTTTATGCCTTTAATCTCTTACTAATATTATAAATGCCAGTGTTAGTTCACGCCTTACCTACTCAACCGACCATCATAAAATTTAGCAAACACGTGCGTATTCGGTACAGAAAGTACCTACTTTTTATTCCAAAATTTTTAAAGAGTTTCTGAAGGAGTCCGGTAATAATTTTAGATGGGATCTACATATTTATAACGAACGATGGCAAAAGAGTGCTATTGAAGGAAGGGAAAACATTTCCTAGGGTCTCAGAATGGCATATATAATATGGAAATTGGAATTACTGCAACAGTATGGATATCGTTTTCAAGATCAACGTATATCGGATGATTTTCAAATCCAAGATGTCCGCCGTGTGTTATCTATGATTTATAACTCATTTGTTTGTTTAAAGATATTAAGATAATATGCTTGTAGATTGGACCCAGCGTTAAAAATTGATCTGATGATGGAATCTATGAGGAATTAGGAAACTCCTCAAATAAAGGGAAGGGAGGTGTCATGCTCGATAACGGACGCAACAACTGAATGATCATGTCATGGAGAACCCTGCTTTTTTGGTAAATTTAAAGATATACCAACATATTTAAATATATAATGTTTTCTCGCCAGATATTATCTATAAAAACTTGAATTATTTAATATGTTTGACTACCTATATTTATTAACAGTGTGTGTGAATTATAATAGTGTGCGTGTGCAATATTACGTTGAGATTTTTTTTATGATTTACATACAATTCATGTTATTTTATTTTCTCACTGCGGTAAGTTGAAAGGACTATTTTGTTGCATAACTTTGCATCTTATGGGCGCAGACTGATATCACCAACGATCAAGTAACGCTTACGCTCATTTGTCTTTCAATCGAATCAGTTTGACACCTTTTTTTATGCAATAAGTAACGAGACGAGCAGGACTTCAGCTGATGGTAATTGATACGCCCTGCCCTTTACAATGCAGTGCAGCACAGGATTCTTGAAAAACCCCAAAAATTCTGAGCGGCACTACAACCGCGTTCGTCACCTTGAGACATAAGATGTTAAGTCTCATTTGCCCAGTAATTTCTCTAGCTACGGCGCCCTTCAGACCGAAACACAGTAATGATGTGTCAGCATGCCATGAAGCGTGCATCATGGCAGAAATAGGTGCCGTTGTGGGACATAATCTAGCCGGCATCCTGTGCAAAGGAGAGCCTCCTACTGGTAAACCTACCTTTATTGAGGTTCTTGTGGATCATACAGAAGGCATGCGGCGCCGTCTCCCCGCGGTTGGCCACGATCACGCAGATGTCCACCACGACCAGAGCGTTGCAGGGTGCCGAGGGGTGCGCCCGCCGGTACGTGATGAAGGTCTTCGCGGTCGAGTTGTTCACGTTCGCCAACCGACCGCCCACGGAACTGAGAACCATCTCCGCGTCTGCCATGAGGCGCTCCTTGCCGTCGTACATGACACCTACCAAATATTATGACTTCAACGCGTTTTTATTTTCACAGAAACTGCGACTGTATTATTAAAATACAATAATTGTCGAGTATGACATAACTTTATACAAACAACGGTGTATACAAGTTACAGAGGCGCATTTGATTCAGTCGATATTACAAGCGATACAACTGCTAGTGTGCTAATTGGTATAAGGTATATACCTACTAACTTACTAAGTACGATTTTACTGACTGCTGTAACACGTATTACAATTATACTGGAAACTATACCGGTATTTTCAGTCCCTTATATTCCTGGTCATAATACATATAGCATAATGAGCGACCATAAATAAGAACACTGATTTCTCACCTGTAACAGAGGTAAGCAAGGACGACCTTGTTGTGGCGCATGTTCATTTTGGTAAGGTAGGTACCAAGAGTTACCGTGTGCTCGGCATACTTACCATATGAAGCAAAAGACCCGACAACAGATTTGGTGAGTGGTCGATTATGCACATTGTCGGAGCCGACGTCAATGAGCACCACACAACTCGGAAAAGCAGCGACGTCAAAGATAGAGGTGAGCAACTAATTAATGTCTTAGATAATTAACTGCCTGCAGGTACTAAACAGGGTTAACAAGCCAACCTTCGTTACCATGAGCAGGCAGGAAGTCTTAGATATAACTTTCGCCACCGGCAAAATTGCTGGGCGAATATCAAACTGGCGAGTCAGTGATGAAATTTCGCTTTCGGATCGCCGACACAAAGCATTTGACTTCTTGGCTTGCCTTAAAACGAAACACACTCGTTAAGGGGTCCAAAGAAAACAAACTGGACTGTGAACAAAAACAAACTCAGGAGTAATTTGGAGAACATCCCAAAGTGTATCAGAACCCTAGATGAGCTAGATTAGGTAGTGGAAGTAAGCGCAGCGGCATCACTGACGGCTACGAGGCTAGCTGCCTAATTTACACATAGTTCCCGAGTATGAAAGTACCTTGGAGGATTTCAAAAATGTACAAACTCAAGAAGAAATCGAGAAGTCTCTTTAACAGGGCTAAAAAGGCCCAAGGCCAAAGGCCCAACCTTATAAAAAAGCCCAGATAGAATATAACAAGCGAGCTTCTTGGAAGAGGATCTGCGAGGAGTTATCAAAATCTCCTCAAGGAGCCCAAATACACAAACTGCTCACCAAGGATAAACCTAACCAAATCGGTCTACTTAGAGACCAGATGGACTAGACATTGGGGGCGCTTTTGACGATACCCTACAGACACGTCAAGGGACTAATAAATAGAAACGTAGATTCCACCACTGTCATATCACTATACACTACGAGAAATTACCCACAAGGAGGCGTTCTATCGGCACATTTATGAACAATACAGTGGATGAACTACTGAGAAAGCTGACCGACCTCAGGATTGATGCACTAGGGTACGCAGACGACCTAGCTGTAATTGTGAAAGGTTTCTGCCAAAGCACACGAAATACCATCTCACAGTGATGCACAGGTAACAAACTGTCAGTCAACGCAGGAAAGACTACAATTGTGCCATTCACAAAAAAAGCTAAGGTTTAGTATCTGGGAGGCACATTCGACCAGAAACTCACATCGACAAAGCAGTAAAAAGGCTAAAATAGACATTGGGGAGTACGCCCAAACTTCCTCCTATGGCTATTCACAGCAATTGTTATACCAATCCACGCCTCCAGTGTGTGGTGGAACAAAACCAGCCCGAAAACAACTGCAGACAGGTTAAAAAGCCTGCAGAGACTTGCCGGTATGTTATAAACCGGGGCCATGACGTCCACTCCAGGCGCGACTATTGAGGCGATGCGAAACCTACTGTCTCTTCTACTGTTTATACAGCAAGAGGCAAAAGCAAGCACGCTGAGTGCAATCGCCCAGAGTGGGTGATGTAACAGGATGTCGCAAACGCTTAGGACTTTAAAAGATATGACATGATATAATATAACATGATACCTGATCAAATGGCTCCACAATTGATCACTTTTAAACACTATACAGTGGAACTACCTTCTAGAGATGACTTGATGAACAACAAAGTCTCGTGGAAGGACGGTAGCCTTTTATGGTTCACCGATGGGTCCAAAATGGAAAATGAAGTTGGCTGTGGGGTCTATGAATAACGCCCCAGGTTTAAATCCTGCAAAAACCTTGCATCCATATTTCAAGCAGAGGTTTACGTCATTTTAGAAAGCCCGGAGACCAATATCGAAAAAGGCTTCTTCAACCAAAACATATACATTCACTCTGATAGTCAGGCAGCAATGTTGGCCTTAGACGCACAATTGACGGCGTTAAATTTGACCAAAAAATGCATTGACTGCCTGCCTGAACACATTAAGCATGAAGAATAGTGATTCTCAGATGGGTCCCAAGGCATGGGTCATAAGTAATGAAATGGCCAATAAGCTCGCAAGAGCTGGAGCTAAAGCGGTCCAATATGGTTCGGAATCTATTAGTGGACTGCCTAAGAGCGCGATTCGATACACCCTGAGGAACCAATGTCGACAAGAAACACTTAAACGCTGGAGCAACTCAAAAGGTTTAAACCATTCCAAAGCACTGACAAAGGCATTCAACAATAGAAACGCGAATGAAGCCATATCACTGAACAGGTAAAACCTATAGGTACATACTTACCAGGATGCTAACTGAACTGCCGCCTAAACAGGCGCCTCAGTGTGGTCAGATTTAAACACGTAAGCAATTTGCTTTGATTTTGCCTTGAGGCTGATGAAAGGCTTTTTCATTTCCTCTGCGTTTGTGGCTCACTAATGCATAAGCGTAACACCATACTTGGCGACTAAATCCTACTTCCAGGTGGTGTGTGTAATTCTCGCGTTAAGAAGATATGCAGTTCGTAAAGGCAGCAGGCTTGACGAAGAGCTATAAATATGAGTGGCGAACATAATAGTTCAATTCCGGACGCGGTGTTACAAGGACTCACCAGGATTGAAGAAATAGCCACCCTCTCCAAATAAATAAAATAATAATAAAGGCGACAGCTGTCACAAACCAAATTAGGAAAATCTATACTAATAATTGGAGAGCCGTTATTTTCTTCGGTTATACTGCGAAAATTACTGAGTCGATCGGAATAATACTTAAAACATAAGATGCACGCTGCATTTTCGTTTCGTTTCGGAGAAAATTTTACATACACATCATATATTCGGGATTTCTATCCTATATTTATAAATATTTTTACTAAAAATATCTAGGTATATATTCGCAATACAAATAATTCATTTCAATCATTCATATGACAACACGGGGTGTTAATTTATATGGCAAAACAACGTTTGCTGGATCAGCACTTGTATTGGCAACGCTCCTGTGATTCCTCTGGTGTTGCAAGAGACTATCTCTTCACCCGTGACCCGAACGCTCGTTTGTCCTCCTATTCCATAAAAAAAAACCTTATCATAAGCATATTGCGAATATTTACATTAGTAGGAGTCTTGTTATGATATGCTTACCAATATCCACAAGCGGTGGCTTGTCTCTCCCTCTTCGTATGCAGATGAAACATTCTGCAGAGCGCATGGAGCCATGGTTCAGGTCGGCTGGAAGACCTGTAGGTGTCAGCTGTATCATCTCGTAGCCATTGGGCACCTTCTCGTCGAGGCCAGGGAACACTACACCTATGGAGACGAAACGACACGTGAAATACCGAAGAGGGAACTGTTTATGATATTCATTATCATTTTCCTCCAATGATAAATAAGTAGGTAGCTACGCAAGTGAATTATATCTGAATAATAACATATATATTAACTCCCCGTATTTTCTCATGAAGGTTTAAAAAAAGCAACAAATTTATGCTTATTACCCTGAGAATTGCTACCGATTTTATCGCTCCACTGACCTTATCAGCCTTTCATTCAATGTGTCTATCAACGATGGTAATGAACATGAATCATTCTGGGGCCAATCGATCACGACCTTTGCTAACGAGCATCCGAAACATTCCCGGGTTCAATATTGTTTGATGCTTAAAACATAATGTTATCCACAAGTGGGTGATACGTTTTCACTTTTTATCTGATTTGTGGTTAAATTATGCAGAGCGGTCGCGTTATAATGAGGGATGGAGTGAATTTTCAGTGCGTAAGAGTAATACCAACGCCCCTAGTAAAGTTGTTCTTATTTCTGTATAACCAATCGGATTTTAATAATTATCTTTGTATATATGTCATATGATAGCGAGATTTATAAGGAATATAAGGCTTTCAAGCTACACCTTTGAGCCAGCCTTAAATAATTATTTTAATGTGCAAAAACTTATGTACAATGATTTACAAAAATATGCCATTACCCTTTGCTCATTTAAAGGCCATAGTGTATTTATGACTACAATTTAATATTATTTATAACGTAATATACAGCATACTTTATTTAGTCAACAGTTGCCAACCCTTTTTGATTAGTATTCTCAGAAGATCTCTGGTTAGAGAGCGCACCATCTTAGAGCAATTTTGCCTATGAAATGTGTTAGGCTCTTACTTTTGGCGTAGGCCCTATAACCAGTACATTTAATTAATTAAACCACAAGAGAAAGTTAGTTCATAAATCGTTACTAAAGCCTTGACCATACATAAAACCGCATCTAAATATAAACATTATTACGAGACTGTTAAGAAGATCTAAAGAAACCTTATTATATAAATGACATCGTGTCGACAAAAACTAAACGCCGGAGAAAATCATGCATTTTTTGTTAAAGTCAGCCTTACTTGACTAGTTTTTTCGGCATTTAAGAGTACTTTGAACAAGTATTGTTGAAAACAATTATTGTCAAGTTATTTGTGAGTTTGTAATGACTTCCTTAATCATATTTAAATAGTGAAATATGAGTAGCTTTAGCTAGCAAAATTACTGGGCAAATGAGACTTAACACCTTATGTCTTAAGGTGACGAGCGCAATTTTAGTGCCACTAAGAATTTTTGGGTTTTACAAGAATTGTGTGCGGCACTGCATTGTAATGGGCAAGGCATTTGAATAATCAGAAATAAAAAAAATATACTACACAAAATGACCACAAGCTAATCAAATTATATAAAGTTAGTTAGTTGTTAGTTATTAGATTTGTTGAAGTTATACTCTTTTAGGCGCGTTATGAAAAAATAATGAGAGTGAAATTTTAAGATGCATGCGCATCACTGTAACACAAAAGTAACAGGTTGAAGTTGGTTCCTAAAATTTTCCTTTTTTTTGTTTCTCCGTCCATTATTAGCACAGGCAAAGGGTTCAAGCCCATACTGCCGTATTCATTATATAATTATTAATTGTCACATGTCAAACACATCAATGCAACATTTTTACAAAATTGTTCTTTCTAAAAACGTAGAATAGCACTAAGAATAAATAATTTCAATGATTTTTGCCTCGTCAGGCCAAAGAAGTATAACTTCTTGCGTGCATACATAAGTACACACACACTTTTTTATTATTAAGCTTCACTCTTACTCAGGATCTATTGGTCCAGTTGTTAGTGACCCTGGCCAGTACACCATAACAAAGATTAAGCCTAGTTTGGCGCTAAATATTTATGTGAATATTCATCAAGGCAAAAACAGTTCATACAGAAGTACCTACAGACTTATATATAGTTTCTCGCAACATATATACAAAACAACTCGTTATGTGAGGAAATTAAAGGAAATAATTTATTGTAATAAAATTTCACCTTGTCCACTCACTCAATAGTAGGTGAAGGACGTCTTGTACGGCAACTTTTAACTTGACTTGTCCATCCCATATGTAAAGCAAGGTCTTTGTTTACTTTGCTTCTTACTATCATGTCTCGTGTCAGATTATGGCGAGGCGTACGTCCTGAGGATGCCTCGTGTATAGGCGAAACACGTGTCGAATTGTTTAAAGACAAATATTGGCGGAATCAACACTAAAGAGAACTCAAATCATTTGGATCTTACTATCATTTAAAGGTGTCTGCGTACTACACCGTGTCATACCATGACCGTGCTATGAAAGTATAAGGCAAAGAAATATTATTTGTGTTGAAAATAATGACACTACAACCATCTAAACCTTCTATGACGATTATGATATTATCATATCTATGAGCATTCCTCTCAGGTCAACACTGTAGCGTGCCAGACACGGAGCGTCAACAACAGTCATGATTATGAAGACCGATTGTAGATTCCTCTTTTATTATACTCTCCTAGTAGTTACCCGTTGCATTAGCAACTAAAGGTTTTGTCTAAATACTGCCTGTCAGCCATTAAGTTGGCATAGCGACATCCCATTCTGCACGGACACACGCCAAGAAATGGATTATATTAGGAGGACTATTCTTGAAAGAAAAAAGAACATCATTTCAGCAATCTTTACAAATGGGAGGATTGTTTGAGCAGGATTCCGGCGACCGGCATGGTTAGTATCCACAACAGCGGCACCTTCTTCTACCATGAAGCATTGTTGTGCTTTGGTCTGAGCTAACTAGACTCCATTAAGTCAATAAAATCTTATGCGGTAGGTACAACACCTATTGTTTTCGTAAGAAAACAATAAATTATATTAATAAACTGGTCATATGAGACTCGGATTCACACACGAACAGTTCCGTACCATGGTTTTAGGTATATAAGTGATACCTAGATGATATACAAGTGGGTACTTATTGAATAATCACTGCATATTATATAACAAAGTCCTCCGCCGCGACTGTCTGTCTGTCTGTCTGTTCGCGATAAGCTCAAAAACTACTGCACCGATTGTCAGGCTTTTTTCACTAATGGACAGCGTGATTCTCGAGGAAGGTTTAAGTATATAATTTGTTTAGTTTTTGTCACGGACGAGTAAAAAAGTAAGGACTCCGTGTCATCATCTTACATAACAGTGAGGCACCAAAACAAGCCGGTAAACGTGTAAATACATAGCTCCACGCATACACTTACGCAAATACAAGCCGATCGGCCGCCATTATGAGATTTGCCAAATAATAATAAAATATTTTAAAAATGCCGTCGTGCGTTGTGAAAATATATGATTATTTATGGGAGAAAAAAAATCGTGTAACTAGTATACCCCGTAACACTAGCATAAAGGTGCTTCACTTGATAATATCACGGCGCGGAGTCCTCTTTTTTTACTAGTCCGTGGTTTTTGTATATATTAACGATATTTGTTGGAGGTGTCTGAAAAAAATTTGATGTCTGAGAGCTTTCAACGAAATCGCTGTCTAAACCATTCGAGATATAACAAAATAATGTATAGTGGAATTGTGTATCTTATATAGTTTCTTCAGAAAAGTCCACGATATTAAGGATAACATATATATATATATCCATTTTAATACTTTAAAAATTGACAATAATATAGCAGTAATATAAAAGCTGTTTACAGAAGTACGATATTAATCCTTATAAGTTTATTATTACATATTATAAAATCATTAGTTTCCGATGGCTTTAGACTACATTATTCTCGAATACTTAGGTAGGTATATTATTTTTTTTTCTATTGACAGGACAGCGTCTGTCGGATTAAGTTATATTAGCTATATAGGTACGTGATGCCTAGATGATACTCAAATAGGTACTTTTTGAATAATTTAGTAATACTTATATTATGTTCTTTTAATTTATTGGAATAACCTATTTTAAGATTATAAATGTTTTTTGACACAGCAACAAATTTATGAAACCTGTATTCGCATTAATCTTATATATAAAACTAACAGACCCAGCAAACGTTGTATTGCCGATATTAAAATCGCGATACAAAAGTAACTGTTGATCGTAGATGGGTGAATATTTTAAGTTGTATGTATTTTTTAATGCCATAGTTATTCATAAAAAATGTTTTTCTCGGACATTTAAGTATGTATGTTAGCCGCTAGAGCCAAAACGAAAAATATTTTTAAAAATAAGACTTACGAAAAAAATGTTGCAATGTGTTGGCAGCATTATAAACTACTCTGATGTCTTAGAACATTTATACGTCTAAATAGACTATAACAGCTGTGAAAACGTCGAAAAAAATTGAGTCTAGAAACTAACCTCTATTTTGAACAAATCACGCACGCGAACACAGTGTCATGCATACTGCGAGTGTAAGACGTAGCTTGTCACGCACACTAAAATAATATTCTTGGCTTGTTTTTAACGTTTGTCTAAACAACAAAAGTCTATCTAGACGTATAAATTATCTTAATTTGATATATTGTTAATTTATATTTACCCTTTTATAAACCATTTTGTGATGGATATATGTTTTTTTTTTTATGGAATAGGAGGACAAACGAGCGTACGGGTCACCTGGTGTTAAGTGATCACCGCCGCCCACATTCTCTTGTAACACCAGAGGAATCACAAGAGCGTTGCCGGCCTTAAAGGAAGGTGTACGCGCTTTTTTTTAGGTACCCATGTCGTATTGTCCCGGAAACACCGCACAAGGAAGCACATTCCATAGCTTTGTAGTACGAGGGAGAAAGCTCCTTGAAAACCGCACTGTAAAGGACCGCCACACATCCAGATGGTGGGGATGAAATCCTAACTTGTGGCGTGTCGTGCGAAGGTGTAATTCGGCGGCAGGAATCAGGTTAAACAGCTCTTCGGAACACTCCCCGTGATAGATGCGGTAGAAGACACACAATGAAGCGACGTCTCTACGCAACGCCAAGAGATCCAGCCGTTCACAGAGCACTGAGTCCCCGACAATTCGAGCTGCTCTACGTTGCACGCGGTCAAATGGATCGAGCAGATACTGGGGTGCGCCAGACAAGAGATGACAGCAATACTCTATGTGTGGCCGGACCTGCGCTTTGTAGAGCGCTAGAATGTGGGCCGGCTTGAAGTATTGCCGTGCTCTATTAATGACAATAGAGTATAACAATATCATGTTATAGTTTTGTTAGACTCTCTCAGTGTGACCATTTATTGTGTGCAAATGGGTCACAAATATTTATTTTAATAAATATAACTGAAGCATAAGACGATGTAAACACAATTAAATAATATACTAGCCAGCTTCACTGGGCGAATTTTAAAAGGAAATACATTAAATTTTATTCATCTTATTACAAATTTCGCATCGAATGGTGGTAGTTTCATGTCGATACAATCAGTGGTTTAGGCGTGATTGAGCCTCAAACAATGACCATTTTCATTATTATAATATAAAGATAAAGACTAGCTGATGCCCGAGACTTCGTCCGGGTAGATAAAGGGTATTTTAAAAATAATAGGCCAGTTTGGAATTAAAGATTATCTCATGTCCTATTCCAGTTCCGGGAACCGGATTTCGCTCCCGTTCCCCACATATTATATGAATCTTATTTCGAGGAAGACTGCTATGGTAAACTAAACCTACTATTGGTATAGTTATAGCTCATCAACGTGAATTTCAGTATTTCACATATCCTGCGGGAACCATGCATTATTCCGGGATAAAATGTAGCCTATGTCCCAAGCTTTTGCATATCGCTGTACAAAATTTCATCAAAATCGGTTCAGTAGTTCAGGCGTAAAAGCGTAACAGAAAAACTTACATTCACATTTATAATATCAAGTATTATTGTGTAACCAAACAACAGTGGTTTAATTTGTAACCTCATACTGTGTAGGATTAAGTTGAACGTAAATTGATACTCGCTGTATGGGATATCTGGTGGAACAAGGAAATGACTAATGCATGGAATTGGATTCATTTACACTGAGATTAAAATAGACCAAGACACACACTATAGCAATATTAATTTAAATATTATAACTAAGGTTATTTTCATTACGCTTTTTTTATGAAAATAAGGGACGAGACGAGCAGGTCGTTTAGCTGATGGTATTTGATACGTCGTGCCAATTACAATATAGTACTCAAATTCAAATATGTTTATTCAAAATAGGATTCAAAATCACTTATTGAACGTCAAAAACTACCACCCATTCAAAAGAGACTGCCTCAGACATTAGAAGAATGGGCGCAAGAAACTCAGCGGGCTTTTTTTTAAATATAAAAATATGGATTACAATGTGATATCGTACAATAAACATTTATAATTAAAGAGCCTGAAGGTGTTCCCTTTATTCCCAGTCCGTGGTGTCATTAAGAAAATCGTTTATGCTTTAGTAACCTTTCCCACACAAATGTTTTTAAACAATTCTTTTAAATTTCGGAATACATTTGTTTTGTACATTTTCTGGTATCATATTGTAGAAGCATATACATCGCCCAACAAAAGACTTAATAACTCGACCCAACCGAGTAGTAAGCATAACAAGTTTATGTTTGTTCCTCGTGTTAACATTATGAATGTCACAGTTTCTAGAAAATTCCTCAACGTGCTTATGTACATACAGAACATTATCAAAAATGTATTGAGAAGAAACAGTCAAAATCTTTATTTCTTTAAATTTTTCTCTTATTGATTCTTTAGGACCTAGGTTATAAATCGCGCGGATAGCCCTCTTCTGCAGCACAAAGATGGTATTAATATCGGCCGCACTGCCCCATAACAATATACCATAGGACATAATACTATGAAAAATAACTTAAGTATACTAGCTACTCAATGTTCTCGAAAAACCCAAAAATTTTGAGCGGCACTCTACTCAATGTTCTCGAAAAACCCAAAAATTTTGAGCGGCACTACAGTTGGGCTGACACATTATGATGTTAAGTCTTGTTTGCCCAGTAAAATCATTAGCTACGGCGCCCTTCAGACCGAAACACAATAACGCTTACACATTACTGCTTCACGGCAGAAATACGCGCCGTTGTATTACCCATCATCTAGCCGGTATCCTGTGGAAAAGAGCCTCCCACTGGTTAATTTAATCACCATAATACGAACTAAACTTCTTTCACCAGCATAGGCCGAGCGCTAGCCGATGTAGATCCTACAATTTCCGGGTGGATACACAGCATGTTGAGGCATAAGGCGATAAAATTCACAGTGAACACCAGCTCTAGATGTGTGGTGGCAACTGGTTGCCCACAAGGAGGGGTACTTTCGCCACTACTTTGGAACCTTGTAGTGGATGAGCTCATCACAAGGCTAAACAAAAAGAAACTATACACGATGGGCTATGCGGACGACCTCGCCATTCTAGTAACGAGACCATTATTTGAGAGCGTTTTATGTAGCCTCATGAGATCCGCTTTTAAGATTCTTTCAGAATGGGGCACGCAACATCGACTTACAGCTAATCCGTCAAAGACGGAGCTAATACTCATCACAAACAAACGCAGCCTTGGTAATCTTACATTACCAACGCTGTTTAACACCGAACTAAGCCTTACCAAAGAAGTTGGACACCTGGAGGTTATACTGGATAGTAAGTTGCTTTAGAACAAACACCTTGAACACAAGCTGGAAAAAGCGTGCATCATCTTTTGGCAGTGCAGAAGACTCATAGGTAATACCTGGGGTCTTGCTCCAATAATAAGCAGATGGCTCTATACAGCAGTCATAAGATCAATTATCTCCTACGGAGCAATAGCTTGGTGGCCCAGGACAAAGCTTGTGACAGTACAAACCAAGCTTCAGCGTTTCCAGCGGCTGGGTTTCCAGCGGCTGGCTTGCACAGCCATAACAGGATGCATGCGCACTACGCCTACATCCGCCATTGAAATCACTCTAGGGCTAACACCACTTGACATACACTTTCAACAAGAAGCGACAATGGCGACTCTACGTCTAAAGCTGTTAGGTGTATGGAAGAATGAAGACTGTCTCACAGAAAATCTCTGGAATAGGGTAACAAAGGATTATCCACTCTGTGAGGCACTATGCGATAAGATACCTAAAACACATGTTTTTCATAAGAACTACCACATATAGCTATGTGTTAATGATGCTGACCAATCAGGTGTAAATTAATTAAGAATTTACACAGTCGGCTCCAAAATGTCTGCTGGAACTGGTGCCGGTATCTTCTCACAGGAACTCAACATACACACATCCATACCCTTGGGCACACACAGCCCAAAGTTCAGGTGTGAGTGTGTAGCCATCAAGGAAGCTGCCAACGCAGTATTAAGAAGGAAAGTACATGGCCACAGAATCAGAATTCTCACTGACAGTATGGCAGTACTAATAGCGCTAATATATGAGTGTCACCAAATCCTGGAACAAGTTGCCTCTTATAACCGGGTAACTCTGCAATGGATAAAGGGACATAGCGGTTCGTTGGGTAATGATGCAGCGGATGAACTTGCAAGGTGGGCATCGGCAACTCAAGTGGCTGGTCCATTGCCACTTCTGCCACTGTCCTTCAGCCAAATGCGCTCATGGATAGGCTGTCTCACCAACAACCTACACAACACCCGATGGATGAATGTCTCAAGCTGTAGACAGTCGTAAGAAGCGATATATGCCCTGTCGCCGAAACTGACACGAAGACTTATCAGCCTCAACAGACATGACATCCGTATAATGGTGGGCACCCTAACGGGTCACACATCACTAAACAAGCACCTTTTCATAATCGGCGTAACGGACAGTCCTAAGTGCAGCGGCTGTCTAGCCGAAGATGAAACATTCACTCACGTAATCCTGGAATGTGCGGGCCAACCAATGGGCAAAAACCTTAACCAATATGAGGTCGCTCCAGGACGTTTGCGAACAACCCATGAATGTTCTGAATTTCTGGAAGGAGCTGGGCTAGTTGGAGTAAATGGCCAATACTGCACGCAAAATGGACCCATACTAGTGGTTTAATTGCGGAAACAGGAGCCCCTATACCATACCATACCATTGGGGAATGAAGAAAGAAAATTGTCATCCTTGGTTTCAGTTCTTATACTGAGGAAAATGGTTAACTATAAATCTTCAGGGACAGGGACCCACTTCAAACACATGTGCATCTATTCATAATAATAATTGCCACACTTTGACACAAATGGTTTACCTCAAATTAGGCATAGCCTGTCAACATAAATGATTTTCATAATGATACCACAGACTAGGAATTGAGTGAATACGCCCAGGCTCTCTAAACGCTCAACTAAAGATAGTTATAATGATTTTATTGTACAATATTACATTGAAATGGACCATATTTTTATAAAAATAAAAAAAGCCTGCTTAGTTTCTTGTGCCCATTCTTCTCAGGCCTGAGGCAAACTATCATATAAACATTGAAGACTTATAAATATAAATTCATATTCATCAAACAAATATTTGTAGCAACTACTATTTAACTCTGGGACCTTGTTAACACAGAGTTCTTTACACCTTTTATATTTTATATACCCCAATTCATATCATAATACTAATAGGGAATTATCTATACATATTATAGTAAAACCATAGCAAAGTAAAAACTTTATATTGATTTTTTTTTAAAGAATACTTGCTGTGTGTTCTACAAACAATACTGAATCTAGAAAAGTACCTACTTTATATAATATTTGATTATTTGTCTGCATGTATGTCTAGAAAAAAATTACAAAAAATCTACTGAACAGATTTAATTCTAATTATAGCATGAATATTAAGATGAGGATTAGGATATCATCCCCACCATCTGGATGTGTGGCGGGTGTCCTCCACAGTGAGGTTTTTAAGGATATTTCTTCCACATACTACAAAGCTGTGGAATAAGCTTCCTTGTGTGGTGTTTCTGGGACAATATGACATGGGTGCCTTCAAAAAAAGTCTGTACATCTTCCATAAAGGCCGGCAACACTCCTGTGATTCCTCGGTGTACCAAGAGAATGTGGCAGGTAGTTATCACTTAACACCAGGTGACCCATACACTTGTTTGTCCTCCTTTTCCATAAAAACAAAAAAGATCAGGTATGGACACTATATTATAAGTTATTAATAACACAATCAATGCAAATATAATATTTTTGCTGCATGCAATATCCACTTTGATGATATCGTGGGCAGCAGTTACTTCTTTCATTGACTCTCCACTGGCATAATAAAAAAACTGTTTATTTCACATTAGGTTGCTGACAGAGATAACTCAACATTAAACAACTTCAAATCTAGTATTAATTAGTTTTAAAAACATTCTACAATGCAGCAATGGGATAAACTATACATATAACACAAAAAAATAATATTGACAATTTCATTAGTGGATAATGCAAATTTCATAAAATGTTATTTACATCAAGAATGAACTACCTGTTGTAGTTCATAATGCATTTGTATTCTATGGATGAACTCAATATGCAACATAGAATAATAATTATGAGCATGTACCACTGAGTGTAATTATAAAATTGAGTATTTATAATAGAGACTCTTATATACACTTTTATTTTGTCACATTCTGTAAAGTATTGATGTAACATAGCAACAGAATGATTAGTGTATTTAAAATATATTTAATATAACTAAATATTAAGAAAAAATAAAGGTTAATCTCAATAGTTATTATTCAAATTATAATAAGATCTTTTTTAACTCTATTAGAGTGATATATGATATGACAACTTTCAATAGATCAAAACACACAAAATATTTGAAATTATCTTAACATACAAAGAATTAGTGAATATCATACCTATGTCAGTTATGGGAGCTACTGTATTGTATCCTTTCAGATGCCCCGAATCTGTATCTTCAAGAGATTCCGGCGTTTCTGGAAGACCAGCCACAACAAAATACTCAGCAACTCTTTTTTCATCCATTCTTAGGTCGTACGATTTGCTAAAAAATCCAATCCTGGTGTTTAAGGCATGACACAATGTAAGCTATAAATGTTAAAAACCATAGGTTTGTTTTACTTTACAAAAATAGTTTTCATCGTACCTGGGGTAATAGGAACAAAATATTTATTATCATCGAAACTGAAGATAAAGCTCTTCGTATGGCGTAATATTACACAAAAAATATTTTTGAGTGAATATTAAACGTTAACTTAACACATTATTACAATTAATTTAAAAACAATCAATAAACATAACATCAATGGTGTAAATAATATTACACAAGATAAAATAATACAACTTCTTGATTCACGTACATTTTTGAAGTAGGTAGGTACATATTAGCTAAATTTTAATATTATCAACAAAGAGATGGTACATTACTAACAACTATCAACTTCAAGTGTCAGGTAGATTTTTTTTCTTTTTTCTTTCTTTGGCACTGCACAGTATGTGCATTCAGTCAGTTATAAGTGTAGTACAATATTAACACTACAGAAATAGCATTGGTAACTTCATTACAAATAGAAAGGACAAGCGATATACAACTAAGACAGACCAGGACAAAGCTATTGATCTTGCATCTCGCGCATCTCTCTCGGTTACGCGTTTAACCATTTTATCTGCACCCATTTAAATCCTCTATTGAAGATTCTAAAACAGTAAGCTTATTGCCAACAATAAAACACCCAATGTTCTAATAATATAAAAAAAAACCCAGGAGTAAGCTTCCACGCGTAAGTATATCTTGTCAAACGTTTTTATTATAATGTGCAAGAAGCTCGAATTAAATAAATTTAATATGAAATATTCTTACCAAAAAAATTGATTTTTGATCCATCCATTAATCAAAATATACATAAAACAGTGAAAACGAGATTGTTGCCATAGAATAAATGTATTTGTAGCTGTACCTACAACCAATAATATCAATTAATACAAATGTCTAATATCTAACTTGTAACGTACCATTATAGATCGTAGAAATAGTAATCGTGCATAATAACTGTAATAAGCGTATGCCGAAAGATTCGTTCTGACAAGAACATTTTATTTTATATAACGTAGTATTAGCTCTGATAAGAACATTTTATTTTATATAACGTAATATTAGTTCTGATAAGAACCATTTCATAATGCTGTACATCAACTCATAGAATCATACAGATCACCAGTAATCATCTCATCAATGTACGAGCATCATCACGTTCTCTCGACGATCGCAGATATACTCACGTGATCAGTCATATGCTCCGCGTTAGGCTGCCAGTCCACCAGAGCGGAGCGAGGCAGCGGAGCCGAGAAACGGAGAAATATTAACCAATAGGATTGCACAAAATCTCCGCTCCTCTTAAGTGGACAGGGACTTGCGAGCTAGTTTAAAATTTCATATAAAACCGGTATGCGGAGCGGGGAAACGGAGCGGGGAAACGTGCGGGGATGCGGAGC
>CATIXQ010000015.1:8474348-8505792 GCA_949711755.1 Leptidea juvernica
ACACTAGTATCAATATTCCTAGTGCTTCAGATAATATCAACACTAGTCTTAATATTCCTAGTGCTTCAGATAATACCAACACTAGTGTCAATATTCCTAGTGCTTCAGATAATATTAACACTAGTATCATTAATCCTAGCGCTTTACAAATTCCAACAACCCAGGATATTGAAACATCTGCAGCAGAGCCAACAGAACCCAATGAAAATGCGGTCAATTTTGAGACAGATTACGATTTTTAAATTAATATAACATGGCTTCTATAACTGTATGCAAAAATAAAAGTTACTTTGATTTAAAATGTGTACTTACTTTAAACACACCGCTAATCTTTCACGGCTACTAATTGAATTTCTGTAATTTGTGTCTTGTTTCCGAATATATGGTTCAATCAGGGAGTGAAGTTCATAAAAAGTACATCTTGAAACTCTATAAGAATTTTCGAAAGTTTCTTCATCAGCTGTTTGGAAAAAAGTAAAATATTCACTGTGTTCTGAACGATGTTTGATATGATTTCTTAACCAAAATCTATGTTTCCTCATAGAATTGTTCAAATGGTATATGGTAAGTATTTCGGCTTCTTCTGACTCCAACTCTTCTTCCTCAAGCAATGTAAGGTAATAATGTATCAACTTTTTCGATGGCATGTCTGCTATCACTGACATTTCGCGTAGAATTAAACCAATCGCCCCACGCCGGGAGCTCGAAATCACTCGTCGCGTACTTGCTGCCTAGCTCCGCATATTGAAAAACACAGCAACTCCGCTCCGCATTACTTCCTCACTCCGCTCCGCAGCCTCGCTCCGCTCCGGTGGACAGTCACAGTACGCAACTCCACTCCGCATTAGTCCGTTTCTCGGCTCCGCTGCCTCGCTCCGCTCTGGTGGACTGGCAGCCTTACACAACCGCACAGCAAGGCCGAGCGGACTCGACTGACGAGTGAAGCGTCGGGACTCGGGGGTCGATCGCTATTCATGCAATATTAATCAATGAGCGACAGCGTAGGTGCTGAATGCTCATTGACATCGTATGATCCAGCTTCGACGCGAGTTTACACAAACCGCGCTCTCTGGCCGGCTTACTGCGATAGCATTAGTTTTATAGCGAGATAGAACACAATATTATTCTCAATTCCTATTGAATGAAACGTTTTACTATTGGTTAAAATGTAAGCTTTAGTATTGGTGTGTATTTTCTGAACTTGTAAATATTTTTTAAGTAACGATTGTAATTGGGTAAATAGTTTTAAGGATTTTGTATATATATCACTAGTAACTTTCAAATAAAGATATCTTCCACATATTCCTCACAGTCAAGCAGTTGTTTTATTTAATCGCCAAACGCTCAGTCTCTAAATATTTTTACCCATGTAATAAGGTATTTGGTTAATCATATTTTTTGTCAATTTTATTAAGATAGCATACCTGCTGTATTTATTATTGTATTTATTTACTACTATGTATTTGTATGGAGTAAGGAAATTAGAACGACATTCGTATGTTTTCTTATGATTGATAAAAAAAATTAAACAAAAAATAACCAAATTCCAAAAATAACAATAATCGTAACAAGAATTGGCTTAATTAATTAGATTGTATAAAAATACGCATTATTTTTATACTTTTTAGTGCATATTATCTGTTATTTTGGAATAGTGTATTGGAAGACCGTTGTTTTTTTGTTATTTTTTTTTGATTTTTGTGAATTTGAAGTACACTAACTAACAATTTGTCTAAATATGTGTAGATATACTTAATATCTCAATTCAGCAATGAACGTAAGTGCAATTACTGTAAGCCGTTAAGGAGTCCCATTGATCATCATATTCGACTACGACGAAATAAGTACTCATTTTCGCAACAGGTGTAAATGTTTCAGTGTAATCAATTCCTTCTTTCTGATTAAACCCATGCGCCACATATCGTGCTTTTCGTCTATCAATTTCTCTCATTGCATTATATTTATATTTTAAAATCATTTTACTATCAATCAAATTTTAGCTTTCGTTCCTGTGTACAATTATCCAAGTATTATTTTTAAGATGAGATTCAATCTCGCTTATTAATGCATCTTCCCATTCATCCATGTTCTCGTCTATTTCACAGAGGAATGATTGTTCAGAATCCATCTCATAATATTGATGCCATGTTGGTGGTTTTATCTGTCTTTTATCAGTAGAACTAGTCGGACATTGATCGGTCGAATTTTGACATCTCTGCTAATCATTACCTGGTCTGTTTTTGGGTTGAAAATCCGGTATGCCTTGTGATTTTTCGAATATCCTACAAAAATTCCAGGTGTCGCTCTGGCTTCGAATTTTCCATTTTTCTTTCCTTATTTAAGTACAAACGCCTTAGTTCTGAATATGTGAAAATATCTTGCAGACGGTACTCTCTTTACCCATTCTATAAATCGCGTTATCAATACTTGTACAAGGACTACGGTTTGCCAAGTAGTTAGCTGTACTAATAGCTTCAGCCCAAAATACTTCTTTCATATTAGCGTCTATCAACATACATCTAGCTTTATCAAGCAATGTCCTATTTTTCTTTCTGCTAACCCATTCTGTTCTGGCGTGTATGGTGCGGAAAGTCTCCTTTTGATGCCATTCTCCTTCAAATATTTGTTAAAATTATTGTTAATATATTCTGTCCCATTGTCACTTTGTAAACATACTATCTTCTTTTTGGTAAATCTTTCAGCCTCACTCTTGAATTCCTTAAATTTTGATAGACTTCCATCCTTAGTTTTCATTGTACATACTCTTGTATATCTTGAATAATCATCTGTAAATGTGATGAAGTATTTGGAACCCCCTTTCGATGGCTGTCTCATGGGACCACATACATCAGTATGCACAATTTCTAATCTTTTATTTGTACGTTTCTCATTTTTAGGTGCATTAAACGATAGTTTTGTTGCTTTGCCTTTAGCACAGACTTCACAGACTTTAACTGTGTCACTTTTATTGAACTCTAAGCCTTCTAATAATAATAAATAAATATCATAATTTTCTTATCAAGTGTTATTCTCATTTGTCCTTCATTTAGATGTGCTAACTTTCTATGCCATTGCTGCATTTTGCTTGCTTCGCAGTAATTAGCTTTCTCTTCTATGTTTTCTTTAGCGCAGTACAAACCGTCTGAATGTCTCTCTGCTTTTAACAGAATTTTATTGTTTCTCATCACGGCAGCATTTTTTGTTTAAATAAATCTGTTCCACCTTTGTCTGTTATTTTTCCAACTGACATTAGATTTGTAGTCAGCGATGGTACGTACAAGGCTTCAGTTAGTGTCAGATTTGATATTTTATTGATGTAAAGTTTTGCTGCACCTCGTCCTTCGATTTGTGCAAGACAGTTTTCTGATGCTAACCTTAACGTTTGTTATCAGCTTTGTCCATATTAATGAATCTTTCCAATTCATGACTCATATGTGACGTACATCCGCTGTCAAGACACCATTTCTTAATTTTTTCTTTATTATCAGACGTATTTAGGCATGTTTCTTCTAAGCAACATAGACTTGCATTATTTTTATTAACTCGTTCCACTTTTGACCAACATTCATGAGCTTTGTATCCTTTCTTTTTGCGTTTAAAACATTTAACAATAAAGATTTTATTTTTGCCACGCTAGATTCTATTGCAATTCAAAAATTATCTAAAGATTGAGGTAAGCTGTAAAGCATCATAATACTAAGAAGATCTTTATTAATCGGTACGTCCATATCTGCTAGCTTATCGACAATATCCATAAATTTATTCAAAAGATTGACAATATTATCATCATCTTTAATCTTCTTCAATATCAACTCAAAATTCTATTTCAAATAAAAAATTGGCTCGCTTTTCTTGCAGGACCTTTGCTATAATATATGCTTTCTAGCGTATCCCAGACATCTTCACTCGTTTGACAATTTTTAACTTGTTTTAATTCGCCCGGTCATATTATGAGAAATAGTTCGGCTAATGCTAACTCATCTTTTTCCATATAGTTATTCAAGGCATCACCCTCTCGCGTTGATCTCTTAATTTTATTTGAAACATAGCTCCAAAGGCCAAGTTTTAATAGCAGAGCTTTTGCATGGATCCTCTTTTCAATGGTTCTATGTGCACGTGATGACTCATTTTTCTCTTTTATCCCCTCTTCTGGGCCCATAACCTGTTATATGAGATAGAGCAGAGTATCAGCAGTAGACTATGAGTAAAAAGTGCATTCCCCATTATTAAATATAAGAAAACAATTTTATAAATTAATTACAACTTTTTATTCTCCTGACAACGTAATAACTCTAATAACTACTTTGTAGTCATAGTAACCAAAAGTCACTTTCATCATGTCATTCTTAATCTATGAGTAAGACCTCTATGATAATGGAGCAGTGACACAAATGAGTAATAGTCTATTACACTACAAGGTCAGCTGCTGCAAACTTTAAGTGCCGCCCGACCATCATGCGACATGCAACACACAGACGAAAAAGTTTGAGACGATGTAATAAAAGTTTCACTTTATAAAACAAATGGCTCGTTGGAGATGCAGTTCCGTTAGAATTTATTCATGTAAGCGCTTCTTTGTTGCTTACAATAAACATACACTTGTAAATTCGTATATATCGAAATTTCTAGCTGTCATTAGATGCCTACATTTTTTTGTCTAATCTAATCTAATTGTAATATGTATTACGCTTGAGATACATTGTATTTTTAATCAAAAAAGATACATTGCGTTTTCATGCGATTGCCAAGTTAATCCATATATTTTAAACATAAAAGATTTTCAATATAGATATTGTCACTAAAATATGTTTTTAGTTTGCTTTTTGATTATTTAGAAAGAAACTATACGATCTCATGTAACCTTGATGTGTCGACTTTTGACTCACCAGTATTATAATGAATGCTTTGGTTAGGGCTGTTACATATGGAACAACGACGAAATCCACACGGCCTCATTCGATTCCTCCCTTTGTTTTGTTATTGGGAATTGCTATTTTCCTTTGAAATTATAATAGAATAAAAGTCCGTTAATTTCTGTACTATTGATTAAATCCTTAATTTTAAAGGTTTTATCTTATTTATACTGATAAATAGGATAAAATTTTGGTAACACGGCTTTGATTAATGTATATTATTAGAATGTATTTATGTGTAGCTATCCCTACTACCAATAACATCAATAAATACAAATATCTAATATCTAACTTGTAACGTCATACCTTCGTAGCATTATAGATCGTAGAAGTATAAATCGTGCATATTAACTGTATTAAGTGTATGCTGAAAGATTCGTTCTTAAAAGAACATATTATTTTATATACCGTAATATTAGCTCTTATAAGAACCATTTCATAATGCTGTACATCAAGTCATAGAATCATGCAGAAGTACAAGCATCGTCACGTTCTCTCGAAGACCGCAGATATACTCACGTGACCAGTCATATGCTCCGCGTTACACAACTTCACAGCAAGGCCGAGCGTACTCTTAACTCTACTAAAGCGCGTCGATCACTATTCATTCAATTATAATCAATGAGTGACAGGAGTGGGTGCTCATTGACATCCGCCGATCGAGCATCGACGCGAGTTTACACAAGCGCTTGCTGGCCGGCTTACTGCGATAGCATTAGATTTAGAGCAAGATAGAACACATAATATTATTCTCAATTACTATTGAATTAAACGTTTAACTATTGGTCAAAATGTAAGCTTTAGTATTGGTGTGTAATTTTGAAACTTGTAAATATTTTTTAAGTAACAATTGTAATTGGTTAACTAGTTTTAAGGATTTTGTATATATATCGTGTAACTGAAGTAAAATATATATTCCACATATTCCTCACATTCTTCATACTACACAAACAGTTGTTTTATTTAATCTCCAAACGCTCAGTCTCTAAATATGTATATGTTAATTATTCCTAGAGTTAATTATTATTAAGTTTTACTTCAATCGCGCGTAAAAATTACACGCTATCATTTTTTTTTTCAATGTTTTACCCAATATTTTGTAAGTTGCTATTTTTAACATACATCTAGACTATATTTCCAAGACATTCGAATAATTATAATAGTATGATATTATACTTATTATAGTTTTGTTAGTATAGTTTTTGTCGATATAAATTCGACTTGAAATAGCGTGCATTCAAATTTATTAAGAACTTCGGCGTCGATTCCTTTGCCTGTTTGTTATTATTTATTTATTTTGAATGAATATGTTGAAATATTTTAACCGTACTCAAAAAAACTATCGTAAAATATATTTCATTGTTATTTTGTCCTAATATAGCATAGTTACATTTTATAACATACACAGGCGATCTTGCACTTCAAGTTCGATCAAGGTCAAGGGATTCTTCTTAGTCTTTCGGAATGAATACCTCAAATTATTACTATCACAGCGAGTATATTTTAGATTTTTTTAAGAAACAACATATAAAGATCCTCATTCTAATGGCTTTCCATTTTTGTGACGTGTGTGTAAAATAAAATAAAAGACAATATAAATAATTTATGCATGGTCTAATAGCTTGTTTCAATAGCATTCAAATATATTCATTGAAATTATTTTAACTGGCTAACTGAAGGCATTCTTTTGATACACGTAAAAAAATTCCGAATAGATATATGACTGTAGCGCGCGTAAAATTCTCTCGCTTAAACATATTCGTAGTTCCACAAGCTGACAAATTGTCAGTGTCAGTTTAGTTACATGTGTTGTGTTTTGTATTTAACTTTTCATAACATAAGTTCAACTATCAAGACATAGGTTATGCAGGCATAAGCGCATTTATTTTACTTTACAATATAATAAATGTTGTACATTCTACTAATTTCTCTGTATTACTCCTGTATTTAAATAAAGTCCTGAATATTTCATAAATGGCTCATGTTTCATACCCATTTAAGAAAACTAATAAGGCTGTATTTCAAAAACCAGCCTCTGTAGTAACACAGGATTCATTATATTGGAAAAAACTTGGTGTATGTAAACCTTTCTAACTCTATCGTTGCTTCCATTCTATAGATTCTTTTCAATTAAGTGTGTTTTTACAATTTTCAGTTACCTGTCCTAGTTAAGGAATTTGGGGCCGTAGATTATATTGATTTTAGCCCTGTGGAACCTTACTATTTTGCAGCAACATGCTCAGTTAGAATACAGGTAATTATATTCCTGCTGTGTTTATATTATAAGTAGGGTAAGGACTTATTAATACATAAAATTTTAGTTAGAGCCAAGTAAACATCAGTTAAAATAGGTTACGATTTTTAACAAAACTTTCTAATTGTATAAAAATAAGTATGTATTGCAGTCTAAAATTTGTCAAATAAAACAGCTTTATTATTATTTCAGGTGTATGACCCTATAACAAAAGCAGTTGCAAAAAATATATCAAAATTTGTTGAAGCTGCTTATGGGGCAACATTCAGAAATGATGGACGTCTTATTGTGGCTGGAAGTGAAGAAGGAGCAGTCAAACTTTTTGATGTTCAATCAAAAAATGTGCTTAGAGTTTTCAGTGGACATACAGCACCGGTAAACTGATTTTGTAATTTTTATTTTCTTGTTATTTTTACTAGTTAATTTTTCGTGGCTTGTATTTCTTGTGATACCAATCATCCACATCATCATCAGACCCCACAAAATATTTTAATATTCTCATAGTTTTTCACCACTTTGATCAGTTTTTATTGTTCATTTATAAGTAATGGTTGTAGTTGACAGATGAAATCACATTCTATTTAATAACACTTGCTCCATATTCTGTAGTGTTGAAGAATGAAGAAGAAGAATAAAGAATGCAGTAAAATGCTCAATATAACAACCTACAACAACAATTTAAATCACCATCTGTTTGTTCTTTCACATATCAGTTCACAAAAAACATTCTTCTTCTACATATAAATACATCCCTGTATAATGTTTCCTATTCTAATAAAAATAGGTCCTTCAATAAAAGTGGGTTTATTATATAGGCAACCAACACAAGTTGCGTCCCCAGGTGTAGGATGGGAGAAGGTGATCTCTTAACATCAGGTGATCATCCAAGTTGTTTATACTCTGAAAAAATAAATACCATTAGATATATAACATAGTGTTGCATAAATGTTATTATGACTGGTTTTTATATTAATTTCATACATCCCCACACTTTGCAAACTTTATAGCCTACATTTTCACCAGCAACCTTAAAAATATGCTTTCAATTTATTACCATAAATCACTGCAAACATCAGCATTGCCAATTGGCATTTGACTATTAAGAAAGGCTATTTTTCACCTAATTAATGTTAATAATAATATTATCTAAATTATTTATAAATTCCAGGTTCACAGAACATTTTTTACAAAAGATCATCTGAAGGTGCTAAGCTTTTCAGATGACAAATCTGTTTGTGTTTGGGATATAGCAACAGAGGAAAAGATTGCTAGTTTCTCTGAGCATTCAGATTATATCAGGACTGGTGCTCCTAGCCCCATAACTCCTGACATCATCCTATCTGGAGGCTATGACAATACTGTTAAACTTTATGACTGTCGTTGTAATGAAACAGTTCTTACAGTTAACCATGGAGCTCCTGTTGAATCAACACTATTTCTTCCTTCAGGAGGTATATTTGTAAGTGCTGGAGGAACAGAAATCAAAGTATGGGATATGTTCAATGGAGGAAAACTATTAGCCAATATTTCAGAACACCACAAAACAGTTACAACATTAAGACTTGCAAGCAATAACAGTAGATTATTATCAGGATCTTTGGATAGACATGTAAAAATTTTAGATCTAACATCATTTAAAGTGGTCCACAATATTGATTTTCCGAATGCTATTTTAAGCATGGATATTTCAGCACATGATGATGTCCTTGCTGTAGGTATGATTGATGGTGTTATTTCAATTCGTAAGAGAGAACAACCAGTAAAAAGTTCTAATGACAAAAAAGGCTTATTTAAATTTGCTCCTGATCATATAACAGATGTAGTTGCTGTTGACACCAAACAACCAAAATATAAAGATAAAAATGAAGAATTTGAGAGAGAATATGATAAATGTCTCAGAAAAATGGAGTTCACTAAAGCTTTAAATATTGTTTTGAAGAGCTATGTTGCAACAAAATATCCTGAAAGGACCATTGCTACAATACAAGAAATGTTAAGGAGAAAAGTTTTGCATGTTGCAATGGATGGCTTACCTGAAAAAAATGTGAAAGATCTCCTAAAATTTTTCAGTAGAAACCTTGGTGTAACAAGATTTACAAGAACAGTCATAGATGCGGCCAATGTGTTTGTTGATGTTTTTGAGAATAAAATTTCTTTTTTTTCGGAAGAGATAATTTGTCTGTATATTGTGTTACAAGAAGAGATAAAGAGTGAAATTAATGTGTGCAAGCAGATCAGTGAGCTGGAGGGTGCAATTGGTTTGCTTTTATCAGCAGCTCAAACAAGCAACATTAGAGATAGTATTGAGAACAGTGACATCTTAGCACCATCAAGTAAAGCACAAAGAGAAATTGTTATTGATGTGTAGATAAATTCTAATAAATTATTATGATAAGAGCTATGTTTATAAATTATATATATACTAGCTGATCCAAAATTTAAATAAAGCAAACACTGTATTGCCATATAAAATAAAAAATTCAATAATATAATTTTTTGGGGTTTAAAAAATAGATGAAGACTGATTCTCAGACCTACCAAATATATCATACTACAATTATTGTATTTGATTGCTATTTTGCAACCTTATTGTGGATTTGTGGATGGAACAGAATAATGTAAAAATTGTGATACAAAAATAGGTGTTGATTGTAGAGAGGTGAAAATTTGAAGTTGTATGTGTTTTTCAATACTTAGTCATAATAAAAATAAAAAAAAATCATTAAAACCATGAGTCAAGATATGTGTTGCTGGCCTTTAAGGTAGGAGTATGCTTTATGCTTGAAGGTCAATAATTGATTCCACAAAGTGGCTGTGTGTGGCAAGAAGTTACTCGCAAAACACGTGGTTGTAGATGGTATGGTATGGTATAGGGGCTCCTGTTTCCGCAATTAGACCACTAGCATGGGTCCATTTTGCGTGCAGTAATGGCCAGTTACTCCAACCAGCCAAGCTCCTTCCAGAAGTTCAGAACATTCCTGGGGTGTTTGCAGACTTCCTGGAGCGACCTCGTATTGGTAAAGGTTTTTTCCCGTTGGTTGGCCCCCGCACATTCCAGGATTACGTGAGCGACCGTTTCGTCTTCGGCCAGACAGCCTCTGCACTAAGGACTGTCCGTTACGCCGATTGTGAAGAGGTGTTTGTTTAGTGATGTGTGACCCGTTAGGGTGCCCACCATTATACGGATGTCATGTCTGTTGAGGCTGATAAGTCTACGTGTCAGTTTGGGCGATAGTGCAGGTATCGCCTCCTTCAACTGTCTACAGCTTGAGACATTCACCCATCGGGTGTTGTGTAAGTCGTTGGTGAGAGAGCGTATCCATGAGCGCATTTGGCTGAAGGGCAGTCGCAGTAGAGTGGTTGTAGAATGCCAGACGTGAACGTGATGCGGGTGAACTGCAATCTGACGTGATGTCCGTTGGTAGGATTCGACTGCTGGTATCTACCTGAACAACTCCTCTGAGCACTACATGCGTTATAAGATTCAGGCAGAACCCACACCTCTACGCAACGCCCAAGAATCATGCCTATCGGAAATGACTTGATCGTCGATGATTCGAGCCGCTATGTCACTACTCCATGTCAGACCAAATTTGCATCTTAATCAACTATTTAAGATGAGCGTGGAGGCGATGGCTTGAAGTGAAATACTGTCTTGCCTATACATAACTGAGTCCACCAAACATTTTAGAGGCCAATTGATGATACTTAACGATGATAAAACTTAAATTTTTTTAACTTCCTTGAATGTAAATTCCGCTAATATTTGTCTTCAATCAATTCGATATGTGTTTAACCTCTACACGAGGCATCCTAAGGAGATGTTGACTCGCGAAATTCTGGGACGAGACTGGGAGAATAATAATAAATGTCGAATTGAATAGAATAGAAATAGAATATTAGCGGAATTTACACTCAAAAACATTTGGATAATTATGGATTTCCGCAAAATAACGCATTCAATAAAACTTATAAGTTCATATTCATTCGTAATAGAAACAGAAGAATTCGATAAAGAAAAGACAAGATCATATTTTAAACTGTGACAGCAGTGAAAACGTCGAAAAAAGTGGGTAGAACTAACCTCTTCTAAGCAATGCACGCACACTAAGACAAAGTGTTATACAAATCTCGAGTGTAACGAGGTAGGTTGTCTATCTCAGCAGATACTCCATAGGGAGTGCCGCTTGCGCCTCTCTCTCCCCAAGAGAAGGTCGCCTTCGATGAAGACTTAGAGGGCACCTGCCCAAAGCCAACCTCAGGTGGTGTTTAGTGGGTAGGCACCTAGGTTTTACGTGAGTCCCAAATAACCAACGCAGACTTAGGCTGCGTTGGTATGCATGAACATTCACCACCTCCCTGCCGTCGTTATCCCGGAGGGTAGCCCTTTACCTTTGTTTGGGCGCAAAATAAAATGTAGCTTGTCACGTACACTAAACTAATATTCGCGACTTGTTTTTATTTGTTGTCTAACACCAAGACACTATCTAAACGTATAAATTATTTAAGAATAAGAAAGCTGCGCCCGCGGTCACGGCTTTAAATTTGGTGTTTCATTAACTGTGTGCTTAGGCTTTATTGTTCGACAAAAGTAACTAGAATCTACTATAGCTTGTGTGAGAAGCACCAAAATACATATGTCCAGCATGCGGCAATACCTTGTTGTGATGTCGAGAGTATTAGTTGGGTGATATATATTTATTTAATTCGTATAGGAAGACCAACAGCGTATAATAATATTAAATAAAAATATAATAATAAAATAGTAACAAAAAGTCAATTAAAAGGTCCTTACGAATAGAAAATTACAAGTTTTAAAATAGTTACGAACACGTACTGTCAACGATAGTAGTAGATAAAAAGTAGGTATGCTCTTACAATTTAGTTGAAGAATTCGTTAAATATACATATCACACCGTAAATATGTAAAGTTTTAATGACGTTTTAATTTCCTGTAGTTACGTAAATATGTAAAGCTAAATCAATATACACAAGTTTGATTATCCGAAAATACCGGTTTTCCGAACACCCATGTCTCTCAATTAGTCAGGATAATGATCGACGCTCACTTTAAACTAAATTTAAATTTTTACTCAGTCCCGCCTCTTTTACGTAGTATTACATCCTCTTTGGCTTGATAATTGCTCCGAGACTCGTCAGTCGCGAGAGTACCTACAAATGTCAAACACCATGAAATATCAAATACGTCAACTGTCATGAGAAAGTTCAATAATAACAAAGTTGTGGTTTAAGGTTTTAATTAAATAATTATTGTGAAATATATAAAAAGTGTTCTATCGTAAAGGACACCCATTTTCTAAAAATGTTTAAATTACTCAGTAGGCATGGCTCGAGAAGTGGTATTATAAAAATGTTCTGTAACAAAAATATTGAGGTTAAAAAACCTAAGGTGTATTATTTTTACTCATCAGCCGGATCGGTTAGATTTGCTTCTAATGATTCTGAAACTGTAAAGACGCCTAGTACCATAGATAATATTCCTGAACCTCCACCAGTTCCCGATTTATCAGCTTTCGATGGTGTAACTGATGCTGTTCAATCATTGTCTGTCAATGGTGAACCTACATTTGCGAGCTTAGGTCTTGGCGGTTGGAGCCCAGTGGGGATAGTTCAACAATGTTTAGAGTACTTACACGTTTCGCTTGATGTACCTTGGTGGGGAGCAATTCTAGTTGGAACTATCGTAGTCAGAGTTTTGATGTTCCCGCTTGTTATTATGTCTCAAAGAAATACAGCAAAAATGAATAATCATTTGCCAGAAATACAAACACTGCAGCTGAAGATGACACAAGCACGGCAAACTGGAAATCAATTGGAAACAGCAAGATATGGCCAAGAGATGATGTTGTTTATGAAAGAAAAGGGTCTCAATCCTTTGAAAAATCTTTTCGTTCCTTTGGCTCAGGCCCCATTGTTTATATCATTCTTCATGGGCTTGAGAGGAATGGCTAACTGTCCAGTAGAGAGTATGATGCACGGGGGCATGTGGTGGTTTGAAGATTTGACAGTACCTGATCAATATTTTATCCTACCTTTAATAACTAGTGCTACTATGTGGGTCACTATTGAGTTGGGTGTTGATGGTGGTAGATTAGATGCACAGAACATGCAAATGATGAGGTATGTACTCAGAGCAATTCCTGTGATAATGATTCCTTTTACAATAAACTTTCCTGGTGCCATACTGGTGTATTGGTGTTCAACAAATTTCATATCTCTACTGCAAGTAGGATTTCTAAAAATTCCTAGTGTTCGGGAATATTTTAAAATTCCAGTACTTATTAGACACACAGCAGACAACTTACCTATAAAAAAGAAAGGATTTGTAGCTGGTGTAAAGGAATCTTGGACAAATATGAAGATTTCCAGGGATTTAGCAGATAGACAAAGAGTAGATGAGATGATCTTCACAAAAGCAGGAAAGGGTCCTTTACAAAAAACATACAAATTTGACCCTACAAAGATATCAAAAATAGAAGCAAAGTCAAAATAGGTTGTAAAGATATTTTTCTCCTAGTTTTTAGAGTTTTAATTATTAATAAAATATCTATTTAAGTGTACTGTAGTATAATTTTTATGAAACAGGACATCAGAGTTTGTGGTGAGTGAGTGTGAGTGTTGTACACCAAGATACTACCCTAATTACATTTGTAGTATTTTATTAGGGTCCTTCATCCTGTCTTGTAAAATGTAAACATTAACTGTCTCATGGGCCGGTAGGTAGGACCTTTGAATGACAGTTCCAACGCCTACTCCCATATTATCTTTAAATTTTCCGCAAATTACAATTTATTTACAATATTTCAATAATGCTCATAGGTATACATATCTACACTAATTCAATTAAAGAAATTCACAATACCTTAGGTGAATACCATTTAAATAATACCAAGTATTTGATGGTTGGTATCTCATGGTACTATTACACTGTCCCAACTTCAGCCAGATTCTTAATTTGATGAAAAATATCTATATGACAATGATGAAACAATCTGTATCCTGTAAGCTAAAACAATGAATACATCATACTCTTAAGTAAATTTAACGCTTTCCTGAAAGTTGTTGTAAATAGCACCCATTAGTAATGTTTTTTTCTTTATTTAGGTACTTTTAGTAAAAAAATTTAAATGGAATTATTAACTGCACAACTCTGAATATTCACTCTCTAATATCATAGGCACATTCTTAATGTTGGACTGGTGATAAATTTATTACATGCCTTTACAAATTCCTACCGAACAAAATACCGCTCCTTACAAAGTGAAATAAGCAGGGATTGGATCACTTGACCTTGTATTTAAAAATCCCTAACACATGAACTAGAAAATCTATTATTGACACATTATTAATGATGTACAGGTAAGATAATAATGTCGAGATAAATTTTTCTAGACATCAATCTGAATTGATTGAGCTATTGCTAATATTTTTAGGACCTTTAACAAGAATAAATACATTTTCGAAATTATTGACTAAACCAAAAGACAAAATACCTTGTCCATTGATGATTTATTAAAAAACTTGGTACCAATAACATCATTTATTTTATGGAAGAGGACAAACAATAGTACAAATCATCAACACTAGGGTTGCAGGAGACGATGTCGGCCATTTAGGAAAGCACACACGATAATTTGGAAGGCACATTTCGTCGTTTTTTCTTTTGAAAAGGAGGACAAACGACCGAACGGGTCACCTGGTGTTAAGTAATCACCGCCGACAACATTCTCTTGCAACACCAGAGGAATCACCAGAGCGTTGCTGGCTTTTAAGGAAGGTGAACGTGCTTTTTTTGAAGGTACCCATGTCGTTTCCTTTCCGGAAACATCGCACAAGGAAGCTCATTCCACAGCTTTGTAGGACGTAGAAGAAAGTTCCTTGAAAACCGCACTTTGGAGGACCGCCACACATCCAGATCCTCCCCGTGATAAATGCGGTAGAAGAAACACACGTCTCTACGCAACGCCAAGTGATTCAGCCGTCCACAGAGCACTGGACAATTCGAGCTGGTCTGCGTTGCACGCGGTCAAATGGATCGAGCTGATACTGGGATGCGCCAGACCAGAGATGACAGCAATACTCTGCCTGCGCTTTGTAGAGCGCTAGATTGTTTAAATATTGCCGTACTTTATTTTTGACGCCCAGCGTCTTCGAAGCCAATTTGGCTCTCCCTCCAGATGGCCACGGAATAGGCAATCGCTCGGATTTTCGAGACCTGAGAGACTAGTCCGATACTAGGCGAGATTTTAAAGGAAGTGTTGTCGAAGAGGGGTGATACGACAAATGGATACCCCATTTTAGTGGTAAACTTGTGTCCAAACAAGTTTCTTTCGGCACTGGTCGACGATTTCCTGAGGGAGACCTGTATGACCCGTGTTTACGCTATGCTGTTGTCTGCATAGCAATGTATGTCGGAGGTATCCAACATATCATGGATATGCAGAAGAAACAGTGTGGGAGATAGCACACAGCCTTGGGGCACTCCAACGTTCACGGGCTTCAGGTTCTAGCAACAGCCGTCGACAACGACCTGTATGCTGCGCCCAGTGAGTAAAAGTGTTCTGTGGTGAAATAGCTGGAGGTCCACTTACATAAGCTCTCGGGAAGCCCAAATGATGGAAGTTTTGAGAGAAGGGCCTTGTGCCATACACGATCAAAGGTATATCAAAGACCTTCGCTATATCCAGGCTAAGTGCCCTTGCTATCGATAGCCGCCGCCCATCTATGTGTGTTAGGTATACCAGAAAATCACCTGCCGACCGACCATGGCGAAAGCCTTACTGTAGGTCATTGATGAACTGGTGACCTTCTAGGTACACCAAGAGCTGGCGGTTAATTATGCTCTCCATGATTCTGATTTCGAGTCTGACTCGAGTCAAGCCGTACTTAGCACATCGCTTGACCAATGGCATAAAATTTTACTGTTACTGTCAATGACGTTCTATACATAACGTCATTGGGTACTGTGGTACACAGTTACATGAGTGGTGATACAAATATAATCTTTATTCAGTATGTAATTTGGATCATTTTTCATCGCATGGTCTAATAAACTCAAAATTGTGGCATTTTTTATACACTATTCTTCCAAACCAACGACATACCCCAGAATGAGGTAAAAATTATGTTCGATTTTGTGAATTTGACATCTTTGGGCCTGGGACTTTTATTTATTTATTGAACTACTCTTTATAGGCACCGGTGAAGTGAAGCACATCATACGGCCGGTTTTTTATATTCAATCCAAATCGTACATTGTTGTCCTAATCCTATATTTTTTCCATTTCTGGATTTTCATTTCAAGAACCGATCTACGGAATGTTTTCTGTATCTCTTGTTTTCAATCCATCCATGACGACCAACCGTATTTTTAGGTTTTGAATTGTGTGGATGTGACTGAATAAAGCGTTTTCTTTTTGAACAATTAGTCTGATATAATGAAATGCAGATTTAAGATGAATTGACGGTGACATAAAGTATTAATATGGTTTGTAGATCATTTTACATAGGTAATAAAGAGATCTAATATAGTAAGTCACCGTGTGGAAGTCCTGATAATCGAACTAACAAAATCTGTGACGCAATGAATAAATAACGTGTCGGTAAATTATTAAATAGAATTTTTAGAGCTACTGACGTCATATCTATTCAATCGCAATCCTAATTTGGCGAGACAAGATTCATAATTGTTATCTGCTTTTAGAATTTTAAAAACTGATCTATGAAATGTGTTTGAGATGTCGTTTTGAAGATTTTTAGATTGGTCTTCATGTTATTGGTATGAACGTGACATAATATTATGTTTTCTGTACTAGGTTTATGGATTTGGAAAATTAAAATATCGATTGATGAATGACATAGAATCTGGAATCTAATTTGTCTTAAATTAGGAGATAAAAATTTAAAGCGGCCAATGTTTGTAGGTATATCTTCAAGGAGTATTTGTTTGGAAATGATATAGGTTACTACGTGCTTATTTACGATCTACATAAAAACTAACAAGACGTGGATAAACATGATATATCTATAGATTATAGCCGTAGTAGATCCCGCATCCCAGTCGAGACACATAACAGGCTGCCGAACTCGATAAAGAAAGATGCAACATCCACAATAGTGTTTAAGACACAACTTCGAAAGTGGCTTCTGAACATACATTTTACTCAGTGGAGGAGTTTTCCAAGATGTCGGTTATTCAACTAGGTAATACTTACATAGTTACACTCATTTTACAATATAACAACAATTACATAATATTTTTTTTATTGTGAGTTGACTTCCCTACCTATCTAAAATGATAGTAAGAATTATTAATTTACTTATTTTTGGACTTGTAACAATAGTGTTATTAATAAGTGATTTGATTTGATAAGGCGCTTAGAAGCAAGACAAGCTCAATATTTTTGATGGACAATAAAAATTTATTCAAACAAAACAAATCTTATAACTGTATTTACTATACTATAATTATATTAAATTAAAACTGTCATTACGAGGAAGCGTACCAAGAATAATGCCAGCATTTCTAGCTAGGCTTGGACGTTGACCCAAATAGCTGCCAGCGCTTGGGTTGCCCATAGCAATATTGAGGCGAGAAGGTAATACTTTTTTACATTCTCCGCCATTCTGGGCTCCACGGGTGAAGTGTCTCGATACCAAATGGCACACAGATATTAGACTGATTGAGATTGTCATTTTTAGGACGTTTGCTGTCTTCGGCAATCGAAGCAGCAGCACCAGTACTATAACGTAACTTGGACATGAGAAGGAGCCAGAGTGTCGACGCAAGTCGCGTCTCAAACCAGCGCCCTTCCCCGTGCCCAAGCCACCAGGGTCATTCTATCAGGAAGCTTGCCATCGCGACGGGAAATACCATTTGGCTCCAAAACAGCTGGCTATAATAAGAGCGGCAAATGCCCTGCGGATGACTTCATTAATGCTGGTGTGACGACTTACGACGACCCAAGAGCATCTACCTGAAAATGGACAACATAATATTAAACACTATAGCTACATCTGAAATGCCCATTCTTAAAATACATTATACATTAATACTATAGCATTATTTAAATACAAAATAAGGTACGAAATCGAAAAGGTATTTCAAAACTGAATAGGAAGTAATAGAGAGATTTTGCAATAACTTTCCAGTTTTATTTGCGCACGTACTGGAAAGATGGTAATTTATAATAGCCATTACGCTCACTTTATGATGGATGCAGGCATTTGTCGCAACGTCCAGGTGGGTTTCATGGCTATACATCAAGTATATTTGCGTCACTAGTTTTAGTGTTGCCGACACTTAATATTCCTATCTATTATTTACAATGGTTGCTTTGGGCCGTAACTTTTTAGCGATTGACACGTTTCATCTGTGTGGATATGACTTTACAAATAACTCTGGTATATTTTGCTCTAACTGATCGCGGTCCTTTAGCCGACTCTGGCCGGCTTTACTCGAACGTCGTGTTCATAGTCGAACATGATAGCTCAGTTCCTAATCAATACCTAGCCTCAAAATAATGTACTCAGCGCGTCTATAGAATCACTTTATCGTCCACAATGCTCAATCTAATAATTCCTCCCATAGGACAGACTAATTCCACTCGCATATAAGTGCGGTTTTCGTGTGCGGAGGTAGTCCGCATGCGTTTACTCCGAACGCTCCTGCTCACACGCAAGATAATGTCCTGCAAAAAGTCCGCGATCGGCTCGAGTGCTTCACGTGTGATAGGAAACACGTGTACAAAATAATAGGATGCTGGTGGACAGGAAAACCGCCCTAAGTTCTATTCTTTCATGTTAACTCTCTTATTCTTGGAACACTTACACTCCATTTCACTATTTTGTAAGTCTCCAGACCCCAGCTTAAGATCGTTAAATATTATGCTAGTTTACCGTAGGTCAAATATAGCTTTCCCAACAATTTCTTTCACCCTCATATTTTGAATTTATAAATTTACTTTCGTTAATTCTCTGCATGATCAAATAACCCCAGCATTCGCACATTAGTGACTGTTATTAATTTTCTTTAACAACCCATCGCTCTATGATAGGGAATAAGCATATATTTTTTTAATCTTTTATATTAATCATTTGCTTCTTTATAACACAGAAAAAAATATAAATATGGTTTAAATATTCAAATTATTTTTCAAAGTGAAATTTAATGCATTGAATAAATTTGAGCCGTTCAAACGCCACCTTTTTATTTTAACTGCGGGTTTTGATGAAGTCACATGATATAAGTATCCCGTGTTTGTTTACTCTAAAGCGTTTCAGTTACTTAATACATCAAGCGCGTACACCTTCCTTAAAGGCCACCAATGCTCCTGTGATCCCTCTGGTGTTACAAGAGAATGTGGGTGGCGGTGATCACTTAAAACCAGGTGACCCGTATGCTCGTTTGTCCTCCTTTTCTATAAAAACTACAAATTTCCAATTTCATGACTGAAATGTATAGTTACTGTTAAAAACGACATTAATTTGAAAAATTATGGGAATTTAACTACTTTTCTTAAGCGAAAATCAACCGGATTCAAAAGCAAGAAACCGAAAATTTTATTGGCGAAAACATAAAGCAATTTTTAATTAAAGGCGCAGATAATATATAATTAGCGACAAAGATAAATTAAATTCAATGTATAATATAAAAAGTGTGTTTTATTTCCCTGCATTCTTTTGAGAAAAGCGCTATATATGCCTCGGCGGGAAATGTCAATTGCCTGTCTCGTGTTTAGTGAAGTCCTAGACTACGGCTCGGCCTTCAAACTTATACTCGACCTGCACGCAATTGCCTATTTATCGGCCTTTGCCATAACGTACTATTTCGTTTTCCAAGCGATGCGAAAGTACGACAACAGTGATGTATGTTGAGAAGGGATAATCTGTCACCATTAACTTGTTTAATATATTGTTGTGAAGATCATTTTAACGAATATATTGCATTGAGAACTATGTCGCGTATTTTAAAAGATGACTTAGGACTTGCAGCCTATAAACGACTGGTCATTTCTTAACTGATAATTTAAAAAAGAATAGGATGCTAAAATCGAAACAACTACTTGCTGTAGCGGTACGCAAAGGGAGGTCACAGAAAAATCTTGTTTACGGATGAGTAAAATTTTTACAATTGAGCAACATTTTAACAAACAAAATGATCGTCTTTATGCTCGAAGCTCTAAGGAAGCGTCCCAATTAGTGGACAGAGTGCAACGTGGGCACTATCCGACTTCAGTGATGGTTTGGTGGGGTGTATGAGCTATGAAGAAGTGACTGAGCCATACATTATTTTTTGTTTCAGTATTTATGGCAAGACTAGGTGTAATAAAATATATATAAAATCTTAACAAATCATATACTAAAACTTTCCCCTAGCCACGCTATCCACTGCCGAAAAGAGCATGATAATCGGTGCTGTACTTTTTGAGTTTTTCGCGAACAGGCAAACAGACAGACGCGGCGGAGGACCTTGTTTTATAATATGTAGTGACTACAAACTTATCTATGCAGTTGGTGTTTGTGTTGCAAGCTTACGTGGCACTTTCGAGAGATACAACTCTGGGCAGCTTACATGTACTTAATGATGACTTTGGAAATATTGAAGCGCAAGAATTTTCAATTTGTGAATACAATAGACTTACGGCCGTTCCCAATTTACTATCTACAGATAGAGATATTTTACTACCTTCTACTGTCAGTAATTAGCTGTCAATAATCTGAAGCTGTCCCAATATACTCGATAAGTCATTCTTATCGCCTTATATTGGGACGCGTGAACTGCAATTTCCATACAAACTTTATATCGCTGGTAAGCTATACGTCGTCCCATTGACAGACAGCGTGCACGGATAAGGTGAGTTACTGTTACCGAATATTGGGAACGGCCATTAGATAGTCCTAGATTCACTAGAAATCTCCACAGTTTTAACTAAGTATTTTACTTACAAACGCCAATAACACAGGCAAATTTAAATATCATGCTTATTCCCTATTACCCTGTCTAGCAATCCATCTTTCAAAGATGAAGCTAACAGCTAACTATCACAAGCCAAAATATAACCATTCGTAACGTTATGTTATCTACATATCTTACACATTCCTATTATAATATATTGCATTGGTAGAACTGCGGTGCAACCATAACTCCTTCACTATCTCATAGTTAACCTCAGTTCATGATCCCATTTATCTCTTTCTGGCAAAGAGTACGTAGATTTGCGTGCCAAAATGCAAGTCCACAAATGGTGTGTTATTGAACTGGATCTAATATACATTTTATCAAAATTTGATGCATTTGTTGCAAAAATATTTTACTTCAAGTTCAGTTTTCTTGATAGACACAAACAAGAAATTACAGACGATTTGATAATTTATTTTCTGTAATCCCAATCGTCCTAAGATATGTTTGAATTACATGTAATCGGGCAGTACTTTGAACCTGCCAATTTTAGGCGATTTTTCGGCTGCTAGGTTTAAGTAAAAATTTTAATAACTATTCCTACAGTAATAGATTTAATAGTAATCAATTCGGTTTGATTATTGAACTCATCTTTGAAGCCTGGGAAAAGTCACGGGAGCAGAAATACTTAGTCTTAAAACTCTTCAATTCAACCTTTTATATTCCTGCCCTGTGCTTCCCTGGAGCGTAAAAAGAAGTTTTTTATTACGGAGACGCAGATATCTCGACCGAGAAATGCAGCGTATTTATCATACCCCGGGTACATAATTTAGCATAACTTTTTGCCTCATGCCGGTGTATATGTGTTATTTAGGGAGGGTATCTGCTGTCGCCGTCTCGGCAATTTTGAAGGTAGGGACCTGTCAACTCTCTGGCTTCGTGTAGATTTTGAAGACTGCGTCCGATAGTGGTAACGCAGAAACGGAACACCTCATGGGCTTCGTTCAAACGGTAACTGACCTCATGCTTGCTCAGATCCCTAACAAGCAATGTATAAATTTGGATAGGAGATATTTGAGAGTCCTCAAGGGGTTCCTCTCCGGCCATAACCAGAATGGGTCTCAGTGAATCAAACCTGTGCAGCTTTTTCAGGAATGTGAGGCATTTGCCAGGATCAGGTTGGGGTGTCTTAAAATTACTTTGCTTAAGGCATAGTATTGACTGCCCTACCTTGTGAGTATAAAATAAGAGGTCTTAAGGTTGTAATTTAAAGTTCTTCGGTACAGTAAGGGAATGGCAGAGTAGCTTCGATTTTCACATATCATTCTTAGGTAAGGAGAGTAAAAGGCGGGCGCGCTAGTGCAAGCATGGGGCACAATAGATTTCAGTGTTTTTCGAACCCCTAATCTTAACAAAAATAAAAATAAATACTCGGCCTAGTGACCTTACTGACAATTTCGGCGTAGGGCTAGGCAGGACACACAAATATTATGTATATATGGGCGCAAATTGCCACCTACTGACGTATATTTTCTTTTATAATTTCGTACTTTTCCTTACTACCTAGTTACAAACTTATATATATAGATAGTATAGATGTGTAACATAAACATGTTTTACGTACATGTAAATTTATTACAAAATTAATTAATGTACTTAATAAAATAATAGTATCGACTTAGAAAATATTTTGTGTGGAAAAAATAAAAGATTAAATAATAAGTACTATAATTAAAATAAATAATATAAAATATAGCTTAGTTAAAACTCCTATATATGTAAATGTAAAATATTACGAAGTACACAAAAGCTGAAAGCGATTTATCGACTAATAATTATTTGGAGTATCGAGGTTCATCTGAGCACGTACGACGAGATTTGTTTCCGACCCTTTAATAACGAACCCAGATATTATCTATAACGGCTTCAATACACTAACAGTTTATTACGATAATTATTATCATAGTTGTGATCATATTGACGGTAACACTAAATCAATCCTTATTCACGGCTTATAATTATTTGGTTAGAATATCGCGTACACCTTCCTTAAAGGCCGGCAACGCTCTTGTGATTCCTCTGGTGTTGCAAGAGAATGTGGGCGGCGGTGATCACTTATCACTAGGTGAGCCGTACCCGTTTGTCCTCCTATTCCATAAAAAAAAACCCACTCCATTGGACTTAATTTTATTTAGTACCTCGTCAAAGACAATCGTTCTTGAGTAGTAAACTTCAGTCGTGCGTCGGAGCTGACACACACAACAAACACTTTGTTCTTTTGAAAAGAATTCGGGTCGGTATCCGTCAAAAGTTCAAGAAATATAAAAAAACTAAATATTGGTTTCATATAAATCGAAGACATGACTTCTTTCACGACTTTCCTCTAAGTCTCGTAGTTTCTGACTTGGCCATGGCCTTGGCTTCACCGCCCATCTCAAACAACCACCCTGTATTGTTGTAGATAAACCTTAACAACACTTTAAAATGATCTTATAACGTCAGTTGTAAAAGAAAATTAATTGTTGTTTATATTTTTTTTCATAGAATAAAAGGAATAAATACGGGCTGAATATAGCATATGGCTCATAGAGCAACGGCGGTGGGCAATAATTCTTTTTTATCTACAAGTATATAAATATATATACACCAAAATAACATTTTTTTACAAGTTTTGTCTGTCTGTTTTATCCAGCTAATGTCTGATATGGCTGGACCAATTTTGACGGGACTTTTATTGGCAGATAGTTGATGGAATAAGGAGTAACTTAGGCTATGTTTATTTTACAAAAAATCTTTTTTTTAGGAAAATAAAGAAATGTTGGAATGTCCAAGAAACGGTCTAACTCTAAAAATAATTTATATGGCAAAACTACGTTTGCCGGGTCAGCTAGTTATAAGTAATTTTATATTCATTTTTTTTTGATATTCGACAGGAATATGAAAAATGGATGCATTTTATAAAATTGATAATATGTAGCTATAAAATTCTTAGTTTCAATATAGTTAATTATAAATGTTTTTCATGTAAAATAGCGCTATTAATAATCATTACGATATTGAGTGATACTTTCATTCGGAAAATAGGTATTATAGTTACTTATAACCAGACGAACTCTCAACTCGTTCATTCCTGCGGAAAAATTATTTAAAAAAGAGTTAGTCAGTCCCAGTGTGATCCTGTACTCTTCGAAGATCTGAATAAGAAGAGACTGTTATCCATTCGTTTAATAGATGAAAAAGTTTTTATCACATTTTATCATGGACGTCAATAATATGTAGGTATCGACGTCAAGAACAACATTTGACCTTATCTGCTTAGTAAGTAAAACAAATCTTATAACTATATTTACAATACTATTATTACATAAATTAATTAATAATTATTGAAAATTAATTTGCGCGTTGGAGAGCTAGGCTGATCCGTTGACTGAAATAGGTGCCAGCGCTTGGGTTTCCAGTAGCTTTATTGAGACGCGTAGATAGTATTTTGTACATTTGGCCCCACGGGCCAAGTGTCAATACCAAACGGCACAAATATGTATGACTCACTGACATATTTGCTTTTTGCGCTTGCTGTCTTTGGCTGTAGAAGCAGCAGACATGAGAAGGAGCCAGAGCGTCGACGCAAGTCGCTTCCCACACCAGCGCCCTTCCCCGTGTCCAAAACACCAGTTTAATAAATAAACCTCGTATCAAAATAAAGACAATTTCATTACGAACACGGTCACGTAGGGCAGTGTCTAAGAAAAAAGTGTTTTGAATTTCAGTTAATTATTTAAAAAAAATGTCTTGATAGAAGTTTTGCAGACAGATCTGAGGCAGATACAAAACTCTTAGAGGTCACTCTCTATTCGTGTCTTAGACTACTTATATACATTTTTTGTTCCTTCTGAGGTTCATTCAGACCCGAAAAACAACGTTTTACTCATCACCAAAGATAATTTACATTTTACAGATAAAAAAAACTATCTGCAACAGAACTCTGGTGTAACGTATAGAGGAAGTATTTTTACGAAGCTTAAAATAACTTCGTAGGTATTCAAATTCCACTCCTTTCGACGCTCGTTACGTAAGCATTCCTTCTAATTACGAGAGTGAACTACTTCTAGACTTGCTAATAGCACAGAACGCCTAAATGAGTCACTATTGTACTACAGCTATGCGAAGCGAATGAAGAAACTGCAATTTGATGGTATTTTATTATTGAATGATGAACTAAGATGAGATGATTTAAACCAACTTGGGAGTTCAGGCACCTCTCGCTCGAATTCTTCGCGAGTACAATAAGTTAAACGATAACAATTCAGAACTTGATATATTCGGTGGTGGGCTGGTCAGGTTTAGAGAAAGTGTTGTTAAACACTTTCTCTAAATGTAAATATGTAGTTTTTCTTTATTTTTCGTCTCCATTATTTCAATTAATAAGTTTAATTTATAATTTGTACTTTCATTGTTTATTTTGTTTTTATTGTAGCGATAGTTTTAGTTCTAGTTTTCAGAAGTAATTAGGGAGTATTTTTTGTAATTTTTATGTTCACCATAATTGTCCTATACTTTAGAACTACTAATTGTAACATAAGATTAAGGATATTGTATAAGGATATTGTAGTCCAGGTGCCTTATTTGAGTGTAATTTCTTAATTACTTTACTAACATCGTCTTTGGAGACCTGTTGGAATAACATTGTAGTATTTAAGGGCTTGCAATACGTACTTGCATCAGCAAGTTTTAGTTTGCAATTTGGAATCATATTTTTTACTGATTTTTCAAATCCTTTCGCAAAGTTATCAGCTATCTGTTTAACGGAAAGGCCCTGGCCTTCGAATGCCTTTAGTATCACTTCGTCAATGGTTAAATTTGTCCGCCCTAGCATTTGATTAATAATTTTGTAGATTTTTTTTTATATTTTTAAAATTTTTATTTATTTCTTTTAAATAATATGCGTCATGTTTGGATTCCATTAATTTATGGAGTTTGTTTCTGGTTTTATTATATTGTAGTCTGATTAAGGGATCATAACTACTCTTTATCCAAAGCTTATATAACTTGTTTTTTTTTCGCAAAGCCGATTTACGTTTACATCTATCGTGTTTGATTGAGTTTTGTATTTTATTAATTTATAATTTCTTGCAACCTCTCTGGCTGTGCTAGAAACGACTTTTTGATATAAGCCAATATATTGTCTGACGTATTTATTAAGTTAGTCTGTTCCCAGTCAACCCTACTCATTTCTTTGTGAAAAATATTTTGATCAATAGTAATCTTTTTTGTGTGCTACCTGTATACGTCTCCTTGGTGACAAGTTATTAATGCATGTAAATACAATACCTCGATGATCCGCCAGTACATCGTCAAGCACCGCCGAGTACGAATCTAATGTGGGGAAAATATGTGCGAAAATTTGATCTATACAAGATTTGGTGACCTTATTTAGTTTTGTTTCTATTCTCGTGTAATTTGAAATACCACACATCAATCCGTACTCACTAAGTGCATCCAAGTAGTAATCTTTATGGGATGATTGGTCTTTTAGGTCTAGGTTTGTATCGCCGATAAGTAATATATTATTTGTTTTAGAGTCATACCGTGAGATGTACCTGCTAAGTTCATTTACAAAAAGGTTTTTATTTTTACACGGAGGTTTGTAGATTGCACATATAACTACGTTTACATCGGTGGCTAACTTTATTATACCTGTTAAGTTTTCAAACATAAAAGTTTTGTGTGGTATTAGTGTAAACTTAAGGTAATTCTTTACATAAATAACTATACCGCCTCCCCGTTTTTTATCTCGTAATTGGCCATACATATTATAACCCGTCAAATTATATAAATTCACAATACTTTCTGAAATGCCAACTTCGGATAAAACTATCAAATCTATAGGATAATTACAAGTGCTAATCACTTGTTGGAGTTTGGTGAAATTCTTTATTATAGAACGTATATTAAAATGTATACAAGTAAACAATGCATGACTTTTAGGTGGTAGTTGTAGAAAGTAATAATTTATATTATTACAATCTAAGATTTCTTTTATTTTTATTGCCATTAGAGTATTATTTATTTACTAAGTAATTTAAATTCTACTAAGAAATAATAACAGTAAGATATTATAATGTATAGGTACCTGTTTAGAATAATACTTTATAATGTGATATTAGAAGGTTACAGCTGTTTTTGTATATGATCTATATCCTTTTCAGTGCGTACATAGTAGATTTTACTATTTGGGCCTTTTCTTACACAAATCTTGCCTTCCTTACACCAAATAAACTGGGCAATTTTACTTAATTGGGTTTTGGTATTGTATAACAGCGTTTATAAATATTTTGTTAGGGCCTCTCTAATATAGACTCGATTTTCTGCTGCTTCTTTTGGTGATTCTGGCAAGAGTCCACCTACCGTGAGACGTTTCTCTTTCCCTGCATCGATCCACTATCTTTGGGCTGCTTTAGATTTCATTTCTACAAGAAATGTACACGGACGATCTTTAGGGCCGGGCAAGCGTTGGGAGGATATAATATCATTCACGTTGGTATTCAATTTCGTTGCAAGCGTTTCTATCACTTTCACTATATCTTTAACAGATGTTTCAGGTAAGCCTCCTATTTCTAAGGTACTTGTTAACGACTTTTGATGAAAACTTTTTGTCTCCTGCTCCAAGAGATGATTGAGAAACTCAATAGATGTTTCAAGGCTTCCAAATTCCTCTCTGAATGTTTTTTTCAGTACACGGCTTATATCCTGGATTAGCTTTTGCGTGACAAGTTGGGTATTTATTACGTGATCTGTTACCGATTCTGCCTCCTCGCAATCGTCTTCAGGTGTTATAAAAGACGATCTGCGTGCTACGTTCTTCATACAATCATCGCAGCTCCACTCGATGCTCGTTGAGATGCGAAGAGTACTAAGCTGTTTTTTTGATAGCTTAGCACATGCTGGGTCTGCATCTACCGTTACATTTCACCTACTGCATACCAAGCCAGGCAGTTATTTGGTAATATTTCTCTTACATTTATCACACTTTGTTAAAACCATTGTAACCACAAAATATTCACTGTTCAAAAACTCGACCGTTTGCATCAATGCACTGACGTAATTAAATAAATAATCAGTTAGGCAGGAAAATGTTCGTTTGCAGTGTTTGTTATTATTTTCTAATTTGAATGTTATATTGCCATAAGTTATTGTATTTCGTACACCTTAGAAGATTGAAATATCATTTCTTGAAAGCCTTAAAATGATGTGCGGCATCACAATAAAAATTCTGAGTGGCACTACAACTGCGCTCGTCACCTTGAGATGTAAGTTGTCACATTTGCCCAGTAATTTCACTAGCTACGGCGCCGTTATTACTGCTTCACGGCAGATATAGGCACCGTTGTGGTACCCATAATCTAGCCGACATCCTGTGTAAAGGAGCCTCCCACTGGTTGGTATTGCCTTTGTTTTATAGTATCTAAAAAGCTCGTAGGATATATATATATAATTTGTTATTTTTTAAAGTGATAACCCTCATTTAAAAGTTTTGTACATTTATTTTTGTTAAAAGTTATTGAAATTAGATAACTTGTAAACTTATACTGAAATCTCAGATTTTTCATTTAAGTTTATTCATTTACCAAAATTAAAAGCAGTTTGTAAAAAAATTCGGATGCTCAAATACAAAATCTATTGTAGATTTATCTACAACTTTTAGTAAATATTATAAAGCGGATAATATAATGTAGGGTAAGAAAAAAATACAACTCCATACATTTCCCTATTCGCTCTAAGTAACGTGGTTAGTATGCAAATCACGAATTCATTTCATGATTGCACTTCAAGTCTGGCTTTCTTTTTTTCCTTGTACTCGTTAGGAAACTTGTTCAGTAAGAAGCAGTCTTAACAAGCCTCTCGACTGTGCTAATTCTCGTTTAAGTCTATTATCTTTTTATTCAGATTATTTTCTAGTTTTACTAATTTTTCAGAAATCTAAATGAAAATTCTTAGACTATATGTAACCTGTTAAGGATAAGCTCAGATTTCAACAATGTTAATTCATAAGAGCTTAATTAAACTAAGATTTACTTGAATTATTGTCAGGGTGGCATATTCCGTCTATGGGGTGAAACCGTCTACTTGAAATTATGTTCGTTATAGTCGAGCTGTAGCGTTTGTAAACGTGTCGGTAAAACAACATTGCTATTCACTTCTTACAAAATTTCCTAAATGGCGCTAGTCGCTATAAAAACGGGTAAAACAGTGTTCAAAGTTCAGTTGATTTTTCAAAGTGAAATGTGAGTGTCAATACACTGCCGTATTTTCTAAGGTAAGTTTAAATTATGTTACTTACAATATCAAATGACTACAATATAAATAGTTGAGCGTACTTGTAAAGGTTTCGTGTATTATTTTGCGAGATAACGCTGCAAATTATTGGATTTATTCAACGTTACAAATTTATAACCACAAAATCGTTAAGTGCTTCATTCCGTCTACTTTGAAAGGGGCTAAATCGTCACATGACGAATTTGCCCCATTTCAGACATCGTAAACGTTTTTAGTCATAAGTTTTTAAAAGTGAACCAATGAATATTCGTCATAGGTACTAGGTAGGTTCATATCATAGAAATCGGAATAATAGACATTTATTCCGATTTCTATGGTAATATATTCATGTAATATTTGCAACAGTTATAGAAGAATCGCTACCACAATCGATTAAAGAAACCTTATTTTGTTATTCTGAAGATCAAAAATAGTTCTTGTATGTGTACTAAATTTAAAATTATATATTCGCTGAATGTTAATTTGTATTGATTAAATTGTTTCAGTTCATATCATCATCGTCACCGTCATTCATAATGGTACGTAAATATAAAAGACATACAAATAGAGGTGATTATGATAAAACTCAACTACGTGAAGCCGTCTTGGCAGTGCGTAATGGCACGTTAAGTGGTTATAAAGCTGCACAAATATGCAAAATACCAAGAATGACAATAATGGATAACGTACATAAAAAAAAGAAGCTCTAATATGATTGGGCGGAAAACCACTCTATCTTCCGAAGTTGAAATGAGTCTGGCATCCTGTCTTCATACTATGGAAACTTATGGCTTTGGATTGACAAGAGCAGAAGTGTTAGATATGGTTGGAGAATACATAAAACTAAATAATGTATCTTCGTCATTCAAAAATGGGATACCAGGCAAAGATTGGTTTCTGTCATTTTCAAAACGCCATAATTTATCGATTAAAAAACTCCAAGCTGTGGAGTATGCTCGTAAAACTGCCATAGATCCGTATATAGTTTACCCACATTTTGATCTCTTAGAAAAAACTATAAAAGAATTAGATTTACAAGATAAACCTCATCTGATCTGGAACTTGGACGAGACAAGCTTCTCGAAAGACCCATCAAAAACAAAAATTGTTGGTGTGAGAGGCTACGCAGCTACAAGGGTCATTGCAACGCCGGGAAAAGATAATACAACGGTTCTTCTAGGTGCTAGTGCGGCTGGACAAAAAACACCACCACTCATTATTTTTAAAGGTAAAAACGTAAGGGATGAGTGGACTTCTCCAGACGCTTATCCGGGCACAACATATGCCGCTACTAAGAATGGCTGGATGGAGTCTGAAGTCTTCGAAGCATTTTTAAAAAAACTTTTGTGCCTACGTTAGGCAACCAACGTCCAGCACTTTTAATTTATGACGGCCACTCTACGCATGTTGGCTTAAATATCATACAAGAAGCTCGCAGAGCTAACGTGACGATATTAAAAATACCGGCCCATACCAGTCACGTCTTACAACCACTCGATGTTTCAGTCATGAAATCATTTAAGGATCAATGGGATATAATGTTAGTCCAGTGGCAAAGGCTAAATATTGGTAAACCATTGCCAAAAAAGGATTTCTCCAGATTTATTGGATCAATATGGACCAACATAAATCCTCAAATTTTACGAAATGGGTTCAGAAAGGCTATCCAACAAATCGAAATGAAATTGAAGAACGGCTATTCGATCCATTACAAATAAAACGTTGGCAACATAATGTTTTAAACCCACATACTCAGTTGAGAGAGGATCCTCAGACGTTATTATGCATCACTCTTAACAGTATTAATAACCAATTTTGTAGTAATAAAAAAAAAAAAAATTATCCAATGATTTAGCAGAGAATAATACAATCTCTTTTGAAGAGCTACTTCTCCAAAAAGTACAACGCAGCGAAAATATTTCCAAACCAAAAAGACGAAAAGTGGCATCAGGTGCAGAAGTAATTACTCACGACGACGTGGTCAAGTTCAAAATTGACGAAGAAAATAGTAAAAAAAATATAAAAAGAAAAATACAGTCAAAT
>CATIXQ010000015.1:8525792-8699225 GCA_949711755.1 Leptidea juvernica
CTGTATCAACTGGGAGTGCCAGACAGGCTCGTGCGCATCATTCGAGCCTACCTTACTGATCGCTCCTTATGATATCGAGTAGAGGGCACCCTATCCTCACCCAGACCCATCAGGTCTGGCGTGCCACAGGGTTCGGTCCTCTCTCCCACTCTTTCCTCGCTCTTCACGAGCGACATTCCCAAGTTTCCGAGTGTCCAGCTCGCTCAGTACGCTGACGACACGGCACTCTACTTTGGCTCCAACCGCTCAACCTTGAGCAAGAACATTAAAGTGCTTCAAGCCGCCGTCGATGAACTAGGCAACTGGTTCAGAAAATGGCGGATTGAAGTGAACCCCACCAAGAGTGCAGTGGTACTCTTTGGTAACGCGAATAGCATCCGCGCTAAAAAACAACCGACCGACGTTATTAAACTGTATGAAACACCCATACCGTGGGTGAAGGATTACAAATACTTAGGAGTCACGTTCAACAGCAATATGAACTTCAAGAAACATATTGATACGGTATGCAATAGAGCCCGATTTGTCCTCAGTCGCCTTTATCCACTTGTGTGTGGGCGAAGCAAACTTCCGCTCAAACACAAAGTGACGCTGTACAAAACCATCGTACGGCCCATACTGTCATACGCAAGCGTCGTTTTCGCGCACACCCGACCGAGCTACTTATGTCGTTTGCAAGTAGTTCAAAATAAATTCACGCGCATGGCAACCGGAGCCCCGTGGTTCATCCGAAACGTTGACCTTCACCGCGACCTAGAGCTTCCGACGATAGCTCAACACTTTAAAGAGATCTCGCGACGCTTCTTTGACAAGGCGCCTAACCATCCCAACATCTTGGTTAGGAAGGCATGCGGGTACACCCCCCTTCACCATAGTCTCAACCCAATAAGACGTCGAAGACACGTAACGGTAGACCCGGATGACGACATCACCATCGCGAACGCGACACTCATACAAACACCGACACAGACACGCACACACCGCCTTCGCAGGCGTAGGCGCGGTCAACCACCGCAAACTACTGGCACTCGTCACTCTGACGATGGCCAGCGGCCCGCACCCTAGATACACCACACATTGTTTTGATACCCGACGAGACGATTGTCCTCGTCCTGTAATCGCTTCACTACACTCACTCACACACGGACTGACTGACGGACTGACATACACCACTTACACAATCACAAACACACTCCACAAACAGACACAAACACAAACATACATGCACACAAACATTTACACTACGTACATACATACAATCATAAACACATACATACACACTTACATACATTACACAAAACATCACCACAGGTGTTCTTATCACCTTTTCATCTTTCATCTTCATTTTTATTCTCTCTCCTTCCCACAAGCACACAGCCGGTCTGAGGTTCGAGTCTCCTTAGGAGACGCCCCGCGACTCTCGTTGCGTAGTCTTTGCGGCCTCCACGGCCCACGTCCTACTTCGCTGTGAAAGCCAGGGCTGCTAACAGCACAGAGGAGGTTTTAGTCGGTATGGGGTGTCCGCTAACGCGGACACTGGAGTCCGACATATTACGCCCCGTTCCGGGGCGTAAATACGTAACAGTATTTCCTCCTCTCAAAAAAATAAATAAATCATATCTTCCATATATCTTCCACATATTCCTCACAGTCAAGTAGTTGTTTTATTTAATAACCAAACGCTCAGTCTCTAAAGGCTAAAAGAATAGATCTAGATAATGTGCCCGATGGATCAATCGTCAAAAAGGTCAGTTTACATAATGATGAACAAATTTTAAATGCCTTAATTTTGTCTTGTGAAGACGATGGGCTCTATTTTCATTAAAAGAACATATTCAAACAACATACTAATACTTCAAATAGGTACATGACAGTAAATAGTTATCTAAAATAATGATAGTAGTAAGTACTACATGCCGAGTACAGTATGCAGTCTCGACACAGTTTAAAAATTTCTATAAGTAATACAAATTTTGACTTACCGAATTATTTTAGTCGCTAAGCGACCGTTATGTTTACTTAATTAGTTTACGTTCTATTTTAAATGTTTTGTTTTTGATATTGTTTATCTTTGATACTTTTCATTTAATATTTTGTTGATTTTATAGTTTCTATAATCAGACTGATTGTTAACTTTTATAAGACTAAGTAGGTAAATACAATTTGTTATTTTTAGGTTTAAAGATTGCTACCTAAATAAAACTATTTTCGATACCAAATGTGTGCTATTTTTTATTAAGAAGGTATACCTATACCTAACCAAACTAAATTACCTAAAAATGTTGATAACCACAGCTTGTTACGATATGCCGAAATTGCCCCCGAAAATGATTTTTATTTATGTAATATTACATAGATCTTATTTATAAGATCCTTAAGCACAGAATTGACTGTTTTCTGATAACGCATGTCTTTATTACGTGCTTCCGTAAAACCACAAAGGATTTCAATAAATACTTCTAGTGTGACGGATTTTCCCGATTTCGAAGGGAAAATCCGTCCACTGTTCAAGTTTAAAAAAAAGTTGTATATTCTAGTACTAGTGATAGTTTCATTAAATAAGATCACAGTATTTGAAACTTTAAAACATTATCATTTTCATTGAACCATAACGTTGATCCTAAATCAAAACATTTATCCGAAATGGCCATTCCAATATAAGGTGAAAAAAAACTATGTCGGAATTAGTCACCCTGACAATATTTTCTTTGATTAACAACGAACTACGAGTGTTACACATTTAAATAAAACACTTTTTAAAGGATAAAAATTACATTTACAAACGTTTTAATCTTTTAAAAATTGTTTTATTAAAATATGTAAAACGTCAAAAATTTGGCGGTTAACATTTAAATGTGTTTAAGCTATACAGTTCTAGTTTTTGTAGGTGAAATGAGAAATGAATATGTAAGCTGGTTTACAGGCATAAAATTAGTTCGAATTATTCTAATCGCATTCTATTTCAATGGTGGAATCAGACCTAAGCCTGCAGTGGTAACAGGGTTAATTTATATTTGGTAAGTATTTATATTTGATTTTAAGCCCAGGGATGATTTACTGATACCTTTTAATTGAAATACTACCAATATAAATTTCAACCTCTACTTTACACTCTTGCGGGTAAATTTTTAATTGTGTATTTTTGCAACTTGAACCGCTCATTTTGCGTTATACGCGTGAGTTAATTTTTAACTTAAAGCGGACACTTAATTCTTTTTAAATTGTACCTTTTATTACATTACCCCAAATAACTATCGCATGTCGTATTAGAGCCGGCCGCGGATGTTGAATCATTAATTTCAACTACAGTTTACATGTTGGCCGAGTAGTCCATTTGTATTTGTTTCTTGCGATTATTATGCATATTAATATGTTATCTTGTGAAAAAAACTTTCACTTGCATCGTAGATTCACAAGACCGCATAATTGCTCTTTTATTTAAATCAAATCTTCCACCCAAACGTTTATCTCTTAATTTAGAGGCTTACAACGCAACGAAAGTAACGAGAAAAATATACACCCCCATGGGAACGTTCAGTTCTGTTCGGCGTGGTTCGGATATTATCATGCTTATCGGCTTGCTTAGATAATTCAACCAATAATTGTCGAAATTTTAAGAATTGAAATAGTTTGCATAAAACCTTCGAAAAAACCGCACGTTCCGAAGGCCGACAACGCTCCTGTGATTTCTCTGGTATTGCAGGAGAATATGGGCGGCGGTGATCAGTTACCATCAGGTTCCTGTACGCTCGCTAATATTCCATTAAAAAAAATCATAAAACGCAAGCATTTTTATTTTAATATAGATATATTTCATTTCGATTTGTTTTTGTTTTGATTTGAAATGATAAACTTATGTGAGATGAGAAGTAATTTGTAATATCAGAGGTGTGAACTGACATTTACTAGATGATACTTTACACAACACATTGTTCAAGAAACCCAGACTAGAAAGTATCACAAAGGCTTAAATTGGCTTGACATTCCGCCTAATAATTATATTAGGTTATGACATATTTATCGAAAACCAGCAGAAAAGCAACCAATTTGCGTTTCAGTCTTTCAAAGTGCAATGCTAATATCATCACTTGGGATTTTTCGACGTGGAAACTCAATTTTCGGTCAAAAAGTTTCCATTTAGTGTGATGTGAGTCTCAAGTGCCGGTCATATTAATTAAATACAAACCTCCGAGTCCATTTCGTGTGTGTCGCTAGAGTGGAACTAGTTACGTTTATCCGCTTCCACTCATAAGCAATTACTTTGCGGGACGACTATCTCACCGAAATATACAAAGGAAGAGCTCTCTTGGTTTTAGGAAATTCAACATTAATGATGTTGCGGTTGTAAAGAAACATTTTCAAGTATTTCGAGAGAGAATATATTGAATTTTAAAATAGCACAATCGAATTTAGTACCAAGTTGTTTGTTAAGATCTATTTATGTCATTCAATTATTGATATATTCACCAAGTTGTTAGTATTAAAAGTGACCAAACACTCATATACATAATATAATTGAAACAATATAAAGAAAATATTTTTGCTCTGGATAAATCCAAGTTTGTGCAGAAGAAACAAGAAAACAAAATTTGAAACTTTAACGTACTTTCTTCAATTGTGGATCGTGATTGTATTTATGTGTAAAAATACATAAATACTAAAAAATAATGTTGTTAAAATATAAATTTAATAATTGACTTCTAAGTAAAATGCAACCAACAAAGAAATCTTAATACATCTTGAAATGTTGAATATATTTTTATCTCTACTTAGCAACATACGAGAAGCTATTTTTTCAAGTTTTGCACATTTTGTACTCACAAGATGATATAATTTTAGCCTCATGCTGTGAGTTTTTAATATTTTATTGATAACTTAAAAAAACGCTGTTTTATTATAATAAATCAACGTTATTATATTTTAAAACTGTATTCCGTTGTAAACATCTGATGTTTGCAGAAGGCAACCCTTCTGTTGCCAGTTCGTTTTTTTTTTTAAATATTGACACACTTTTAAACAAATTATCATGTCCCAAACTAGGCATAGCTCGTAGTCGGTACTATGGGTATAAGACAACGGTATATTTAATACAATATACTTACTTAAATATACAAATTACGAGTCATGGATGTTTATATGTATTTATGTATGTTTAAGTAAGTATATTGTTTTGAATATATCGTTGTCTTGTACCCATAGTACAGGCTATGCCTCGTTTGGTGCAAGATAATTTGTGTAAAAGTGTGTCAATATTATATTAATATATTATAAATTAGCCCTACTTCTCTTTTTGTTCAGCCGTCGGCCATCTTCCACTGGTTTCAGATTCAAATCTAAAAACAACAACATAAAATTGTAACACAATTTGTTTTAATTACTATTGCAAATTTTGAATTAATAAAACGTGTAATAAAAACAACAAAAAAGTGTAATAAATAGTAATAAAAAATTCCAACATTTCCGCCATTCAAATTAAAATGCCTTTTTTAAATTTATTTATTTACCTTTATATTCTTGTACATAAATTACAGGAATTAAAAAGTAAATTTACATATACTTGGAAGATGGTAGGGAGTGTGAACCCATTGCGAGTGTTATGATGCGAATTATATCATCAATGCAAGCCCTGCAGATATTTCCAACATCCGTGATACAACAATAAACAGTTTCTGGACACGGAGAAGTTACTGTCATGGCCACCATCACCATCGGGTGAACTCAGCGACTCGTCTTATATTTCTTCATATCTTTCGATTTAGGTCGAAATGTGTCTCAGCACTTTACTCAAACAATAATTATAACATATATATTATACTAGCTGACCCGACGGACGTTGTTCTGTTCATAATAAAAGAAACTCTCGCGGGTAGATTTTCGTCCAATATCTGACCTTAACTCGGCAAAAGGAATATTCCTACAAATTTCAAGTCTGTACGCCTTATGGTTCCAGAGATTGGTCGAACATTGTGTGAAAATCGACATTTAGGTTATTAGGCTTAATTATTAATTTGTGTAAGTCATTTTGGGAAATCCGATTTGAAGGGTGGTAATATATGGGGTTATAGCTTGTATAGAAAAGTTGGAACTATAGTTATTTCAACTTGATATATGAAACTGGCTCTTAACAGGGGGCAAGTACAAGAAAAAAAAGCTATGAAACCCCCCCACCCCAAACGGGGTGAAAGAGGGGGTCGAAGGTCGTAGGAAAGTCCTATGTTTTTGATTTTAGAGACGTGAAAATCGACATTTAGGTTACTCGCTATAAATAATGAAAGTCTGTACTTATACGCTATTTTGGAGAATCTCCCCTTAAGGGTGGTTAAATAGGGGATGAAATTTTGTATGGGAAAGTCTTAATTATTGTTAAATTGAAGTTTGGTAGGTCTTTTTAGGGGTAGGTCAGCTAAGAAATGATTTTACGAAAACCCTCCTAAGGGGGTGAAATTGGGTTTGGAATGTTGGACGAAAGTCTTATGAAGCCTTAGAGGTATATTTTTGTATAGATACATCTACGCCTTTTGATGATAAAATTATTACACTTTAGTCATTTAGAAAGGGGATTGCTTGATGGAATCAAGACGGCTCATTCTGCTTTCAAATTACCTTTGAACCTGATCAAGGCGTCGAGAAGCCAAAAGTATTGTATGGGATGAGCGTACTATGGCCCATAAGAAAGGCATTGAAGCCCTAAATAGGACTCTCGAATATACAAGGAACTGTAACCGAGTTATGGGCGGAGCCACTGTTCTATTGGCTATTGACTTCAGACAGACGTTGCCTGTTGTTTCTCGAGGGACACGTGCAGATGAAGTGAAGGCTTGCCTTAAGTCATCAATTCTATGGCCTAAAGTTAATATTTTGTCTTTAAAAGTTAAGATAGTTGTCTATCTTTAATATGATTCAAAGGCGGAGGAGTTCTTCAATTTGTTGCTAGACATTGGTGATGGAAACATTTTGGAGGATGGATGTAAAATAAACATTCCCAGTAATCTTGGTCATGTTGTAAGGGATCTGACTAGCTTAACGGACAGAATATACCCCAATATTTTTCAATCTGGAGTAAATTGCGCTGCCTGGCTGAGAGAAAGAGCTATTCTTTCTCCAAGAAACGACTCAGCCAACAGTATTAATATTTTTTTAGTTAGTTCAAATAAAATATGAATCATTTGACACTGTATTAGAGGTCAATGATGCTGTACATTATCCTATAGAGTTTTTTCACACTCTTGAGCAACCAGGAATACCACTTCACATCCTATACTTCAAAGTTGGCGATCCAATTATTTTTTTAATGCGCAATCTAAACCCTCCAAAACTTTGCAATGGAACCAGAACTTCAGGTCAAGATCTTGCATAAACATGTGATCGAAGCCACCATTTTTACTGGTGTCAATCAAGGGGAATTACCATGATACCATCGAATTACCGATTTTAATTGAAACGTCTGCAATTTCCGGAAAAACTATGCTATGCGATGACAATTAATAAAGCACAGGGCCAAACTTTGAAACTAGCCTTTAACTATCTCAGAAATGATTGTTTCTGGCATGGCCAGTTGTATTTGGCGTGCTCCAGAGTCAGCAGATTTTTCTTCAACCCGAAAGAAGAGCAATAAATGTTGTTTACAGGGAAGTTTTAAAAAATATTTCTGTCAATTCTTTTTTCCATACCATCGGATTACCAATTGCAATTCAAACATAGCAACAATTTCTGGTTTAGAAATTATGCTATTGGATAATCTTATTATATATCTTATATCTTTAAACGAGCAATTCTTGTATATATATATATATATAATCTGAATCTCGGAAACGGCTCCAACGATTTTCATAAAATTAAGTATGCAGGGGATTTCGGGGGTGATAAATCGATCTAGCTAGGTTTCAATTTAAAAAAAATGGTTTTATCCATGTTTGAATGAGAAACAGCTACAATAACATTAGAATACAAAGGTAAATTTCGCCACTATATACAAGACTATTATAGCTCAGATGGGACATTGGGTGATCCGGAAAGCAGAAGACCCCGGTTCGAATCCAGATGTCCTATTAGTTTTTTTTTTGTTCAAGTTTTGTACATTCTTAAAAATCCGAGCAAGGCTCGGTCGTCCGGATATTAATAATAAAGCCAGAAGCAAACTTCGAAAACAGCCGGTGTGCATCCCAGAAATTGTTTCTCTCACGACCAGTTGTACCTACGTTGAGGCTTATAACAATATGTAAACTCTTTATTCCAAAAAAAAAAATGTAAATTGCGACCATAGTAATCACATAGCATATCATAGTTCATACCTTAAGGTATGAATTATGATATGCGGTTTTTACTAGCGGTAGGATTTAAATCGATAAGTTTGATTGCCCTTCCAGCAGGAAAATAATCCCATAGGAAACCAAAAATTATGCGCGGTAGAAGTCGCGGGCAACTGCTACTATATATTATATATAGATATAGCAAATAACTTTATAAATACAGCTAGTATACTTCATAGTATGCTGTTCTATGTCTTCTTCCTCATTAATCACGGGGAGTGTTACGAAGATCTGTTTGACCATATTCCTATCACCAACTTCCACCTTAGCACGATACGCCATAAACACGGATATCATCCTCACCAGCTGAATGTGTGGCGTTCCTCCACAGTGGAACTTACAAAGGAATTTTCTTCGATATAGAAACAATATTATAAGAATGAGTGGAATGGACCGAGTGACTGAATGAGATGGAAGGAAGATACAATATTTAAAGCCCCTAAAAATCACCTAGGAGGAAGGCAACGCTCCTGTAAATCGTCTGGTGTGGTAGTCTGCCTAAAAGTCTGGCACTCTTGCTAAACATCTATCCGCGCGTTCGCTTATCCTTCTCGTCCATAAAAAAGTTCATTGAACTTTACTGTTTCCCACCATTTGGTGTTCCATCTGTGAAGGATTTATTGGAAACAGCTCGGTGGTGACGGACCCTGATCGGTCACTGTAATTGTGATCGCAGTACATTGTGTACAGATTGGAGGCACTTCCCGCATGCTCGGTTACTGATACACTTTCATTAAACCAACTAAATTTAAATGAAACATTTTTAAAATTAATACGCGTGTAATTGTAACTTTGTTTTTACATTAGATTATTATCTAAACGTTACATTATTATTATTATTTTAGTTTACCCGAAGTTTCAAGACCTATCCAGATTTCGTTTTCAGTCCCCCGCAGATGAAATGATTCAAGATAGTATTTGTCATAGGTAGTTGTCATGTTTAGAGCCATTTTTATTATTTATATTCTTATAAAATAAATAAATCTTAAAAACATGTACACCCTAGTTTTATTGTCATTAGGTTTTCAAAAGTATTTTTAAAAGTTGCAGTAATAATTGTTTAAGGGAAAAATAACGAAAACAACCATATTTATAATTTGTCTCATCATCGATTGCATGTCACATTTCTGTCACTATTGCATGAAGCTATTTGTTTTATTATGAAATTGCAAGGGTAACCAAAGCAATCACCTTAATCTTTAGAGCTTACAACATAATTTTCAATAACAATTTCATCACGAAAATGACACAACACTAACTGCGAAGTGAGTGCAAAAGCAAATTATGCTCATTGATTCCTTAACACACATACACTTACAGTTATTATCCTGGTGCTCCTTGTCAGGACTTAAGGCCAGACTAATGAAAATATTGTATCACGATCTCTTATCTTTCTATCTTTAAGCGTGTGAAAATCACGTTTAAAGATTTCGTTACGACTTACGTACCTACATGCGAAGCTGATAATATAAAAAGTTTAAAATATGTACGAACGAAAGTATTCATTTGCATTTAGTCAAAAGCTGTTTTTTTACAATTACAAAGGGAATTTCAATGTTTTTATTTGACTAGTAGAAGTACATCCGTTTTAGATGAAGAAAACGGACATTCTTGTCTCGGCCCCCGCGCCGAGCAGTCAACTACTACAAGCGCCTGTGCTCACTCCGCTACGCCGCCAAGCTACGCCCAGTGCTACGCTACGCAACTTCGCTACGTGTGGTACGACGTATTCTGCGCCAAGTTCGACTGATTACGTCGAATCGCTCCGCCTGCAGCTTGTTTACTGCAATTTTATTGTAGTAAGTGAGTTGCGTGTCATCGCGGTTGAGCTGAAGGAAACCTAACGCTGACAACTAACTCAGCTAACGTTGACCCGGTGCGTTTCTCAGGCCTCCTGGTCTGAGAGAAACCGGATGACCCGATCCCATTGCACTTGGGCTTTCCCAAGGGTGACAGTTTGAGGCTATAACCAATAGGGATAGCCCGGTCATTTCCACCCCGTTGCTCCCCTCAGCATGGATCCATCAGCGGTTCCGATCAACGCCCTCTTAGCCCAGGTTGCGGACCTGTTTAAAGCCGCGAATGTCCCAATGCCCCATTACTTCCTCTCGTCGCTCTCTTTGGTCTTCACTCCCAATCAGGTCATCGCTGACTCCCCTGCGTCCCCCGACGAGCCCTACGCTCATGCCCTAGTCACTGCAGCCATGGAGCTTTTAGACGCCGCTTCCTGCGGCCGCAAGCGGGCAGTCCATTCCTCCTCGGAGGACTCAGATAACAGAACACTCACTGGTTCCGAACTTTATACCTCTCTCCGTCCCTATCGTCCCTCTGACGATTCATTCCAACTGGTTCAGTGCAGGAAGAAGCGCCAGTCAAAGCGCATCGCGTCCGAGAAGAATTAAAAGGCATAAAAGGCATTTATTTTCTCAAAATTGATTCCTTTAGAATTCTTTTTGATGTCATTTCTTATACTACCAGATACTACTACTCTGAGAGAGAAGAAGCGGCGCAAGAAACTCTCCCAGCATTCTTTTTTTTTGCGCTCTTTTCAATAAAAATATACAATATTGTACAGTCATTTCTATCGCTATAAAATAATCACAATCTAGTCCCAGGCTGTCCGATCATTTAGATATTCAGCAGTGGAGTAATAGGATTTACGACAGAGCCATTTTTTTTATAAAACATTTAAATTTATTTATAGATAATGCCTGAACAGTGGCTGGGACTTTATTGTAGAAGTGTAAACATTTACCCTTAAAGCTATTATGTATCTTATGAAGCCTACTAGAATTAGTTTCAAGCAATCCCTTATTTCTAGTGTTATAATAATGAAAATCACTATTAAGAGCAAAAAGGTGACGATTTTTGTGAACATATATTAAATTTTCATAAATGTACTGACAATGAACAGTCATAATATTTATTTCTTTAAATTTTTCTTTGAGAGACTGTCTATAACCAAGCTGATATATAGCACGAACAGCTCTTTTTTGCAGTGCAAACACTATATCAATGTCAGCAGCATGACCCCATAGTAATATACCGTACGTCATGATGCTGTGAAAATAATTAAAGTACACTAATCTAGCGGTCGCAACATTCGTGTACTCTCTAATCTTTCTAACAACTTTCACTCAATTCAACCTCCTCTTCCCTCCCAGTACCATTAATGTCCCTTGACATTAGTTTACCCCCGGACTCTGTGCCCTCCTCTTGTCAACCGGTGACACGCTCGCCCGTCCTCCCTAACAACAAGCCTCCACCGCCAATTTTTCTCCGAGATAAGGCAAAGTGGACATACGTTGCCCAACTTTGCACCGATCACCAGGTGCAATACACCCCTGCCTCAAACACAGGTGAGGAAATACGCATAGTTGTACCGACCACGTACGACTTTCGCAATCTCACTCTCCTCCTCTCACGTAAGATCGTGCTTTATCACACTTATGCGCTCCCGGAAGAGCGCAAAGTCAAGGCGCACAGCCTTGACCTCCGTGGCCTCCCGTACGAGCTCTCTAATGAGCTCATACAGGAGGACCAGTCAAGAAAGGCTTTCCGGTTGAGACTGTACATAAAATGTACAGCCGTACCGGTAAGAAATACCCGTTAGTGTTAGTCATTTTAACTAACGTCCCTGAAGCCAGGGAACTTTTCAAAGGAGAGCGCACCGTATGTGGGCTCTGCAATATACGTCTCCAGCCCCACACAAACGGGGGTTCCCCAGTCAAAGTCACCGCTGCCAAATGTATGGTCATGCAGCGGCTAACTGCTCCGCCCCTTACAGGTGCGTAAAGTGCCTTGAATCCCACAGCACCAAAGAGTACAAACGCACTCGCGATGAGGTAACACTTCCCGCATGCGTGCTCTGCGGGCAGGAGGGGCCATACCGCGAATTATCGCGGATGCCCTCGTGCCCCTCACTCCGCCCCGAAGGCTGCTAATAAGCAGACTTCCAGGCCACCCAAACAAAGGCCACCTCCGGCCTCTAACTCCCAATCCCATTTTCCTCATATGAGGAATAAAACTTCCGGGCCCCAACTCTCCAGCTCATGGAGACAGTCAGCCCTGCCCTCTTAGGCACTCAATGCCTACTCCCGCCCCGCTCCGGCCATCTTCAGTGGCCCCAGGCGGGCAGTACCTCCCCAGGCTCAATCGCAGGTACAAAGCCCCGCGATATACCTGGAAGAGATCTACGCCTCACTAGGCGAAGTCCAGATCCAAGAAATCTCCATCCTGGCACGGAAACTCCGGACGGCTGGGTCCTCCAAGGAGCGCCTCTTTGCGCTGGCGGAGCACCACCAATTAGTGGCCTCCTTGTAATACCAAAAGCGCTTAACGCTTACCACATTGTGCGGTAAGAGTGAAGCCTAGGGGCGTATCACTCGATCTAACAAATCACTCTTTTTCTTCTCCTCTTCCAAACTTTCGTCTGACCTGCATTGCCAGACACCAGATACATATAGCCTCACCTCCCATTGTGATCATCATTCTGATGTCGCCAAGTCCCAATTAGATAGCACCTTCTGTGCACTCCCAGCGAACACTCCCAAGGGAGTACCGCTTGCGCCTCTGTTACCCAAGAGATGGTCGCCTCTGATGAAGGCTTAGAGGGCATACTGCCTAAAGCCAACCTCAGGTGGTGTTTAGGTTTTTACGTGAGTCCCACATAACCAACGCAGACTTAGGCTGCGTTGGTATGCATGAGCATTCTTCACCTCCCTCCCGTCGTTATCCCGGAGGGTAGCCCTTTCCCACTGTCTGGGCGCAAAAAAAAACCATATCGATGTGAATTATATATTACCTAGCTATTAAAAGGTATGTACACAAGAAAATGTCATCTATTCAATGTCATCAAACAGTTTTGATCTTCCACGATATATATGATGCCGCCGTAATTGAATAGAATAGAAACACTTTATTAACAGTAAAACACACACCTTCAATTTAAAGTATAATTCTTAAAGTAATAGTAAGTAGAATTAAATTAAATGTAACAAAAATTATTAGAATATAAACAAAAACAAAATATTAAATAACTGTGCGGCGCGTGATTCCCTGCTAAAAGGAGCTGACTCAGTATATTGTTGGTCAGTGCAGAAGACACCAAGGCAACACTGGTTTTCAGCAGCCCCTCGTGACATTTGGAGTAAACAGCTGTTGTAGTTGGGATCCACAATAATTAAAAGTATCAATAGCTTCAGAACTTTCTAGAAATTCTAGCATTTTTTAACACAAAAAGTAAATTTACGTTAAAATAATATAACCGTCAAAACCAAACTGCCATCTAAACGTAAGCGGTCAATATGCGAGCCACTAAAATAAGTGTTAAGTAAGTGTAAGTAAAGTTAAGTAAGTGACACCTTAGTGTTAGTGAAAACGAATTTAAGGTTAAGGGACTTTGGAGGCTGAGAGAGACCCAGTGAATTGAATGAACGAATGATGATCTAAGTCAATGTAGAGTAGGGTACTATTTATCGGCGAAAGTATAGTCTTCAATAAAAATCCAATATAGAATCTTCAATATGTATAAAAGTGCAAATTCTTTAAGAAAGTATCAAATACGAATTCAAAACTTTATAAAAGATAATAATAATAGTTGAACGACACTTTAAAACACTTCCATGCACGAAGTGTTTGTGTCTTCCATTTACACTTAAACATTTATTTCCAAGCGAACACAAAACTAAAAAATGCAAGAGACTAAAATCTGATCCATCTGTTCGGAAACTTCGAACACACTTCCTTTACAAACTTTGTGAAACTCGTGAAGAAAGTATGTGAAACTGCTACATGTGCAGCTCCCAATCTAGACATTCTTTTTGAAGATATCTAGATTGTAAGCTGCGAGTGCCCGTATAGATCAAGTCTTATATTTAAGGTGCCTTTTCGCAATTCTGATGTCGCTATTTAATGTTATTTTCCCTAGACAAAGCATTTGAATTGCATGAATTAGCACGAACACACGAAGGCTATGTTCTGGTATCGCCTAAATCAGCGCTAAAATTTTGTTCAAAATAAGATTTTCAAATCACTTAATGAAGATCAATCTACAATCAATCATTTATATTAGAAACTAGCTGGTCCGGCAGACGTTGTTAATAATAAATAAAATAAAATACGGTTTTTATGAATTTGTAAATAATATTTCATAACATCAGGAATAATCGTAAAATATGCTCCCTGTTGTTATACTTGCAATGACGTATGTATAGAACGTTATTGTATACTCGTAATGAAATTTGTTTCACAGCAGAACTGTGCGTCTTTCAAACCGTGTGTCAATAAATTCTCTCATAGAAAATATTATGTCCATACAAAACAAATATTGGAAATAAAATAATTATGGGTCTGAAATCTAAATTAAAACTATCCTATTTCTCTAGTTGGATTAAACTGCACTCCATGAAGTTATCCCGATTAAAATCGGTTCATTAGTTTAGGAGTTCACTGGAAACAAACATCAGGACACTGGATTTATATATATTAAGTTAAATGACTATATTTCTTCACATCGAATTGTATTTTATAGTCACGATATCTATTATTATCTAAACGACGATATTATTATTATTCATAGAATCATTATGTAAAGAATGATATAAAAAATGATTTCTGTAAAATATTAAATTTGATCCGTTATTGGGTGAATAGAAATATGCGTTTGCCTAAAGTTTGACAGTTTAGAATTGGACTTTCATTCGATGGATGGATTGTTTTCCACGGACACAATAAAATGTTACTTTGCTATACAAATACAAAAAACACAAATATTTATTTACTATAACAATATACATTATCAGTTTTGGGGTCTTCTTTTAAGCAAAGAGTTGCCTGTAGTAGGAGGCCCCACTCTTCCATACCAACAACATAAAAATATGATGTTATAATAAACAAGTTGACCTTAACATAACTATAATTAATTAACCAAGAGAAAGAAAACTACTAACAATAAGAACATAGTAAAAATTGATTTATTTGTAATCTAAACTTAATGTGCGATGTGTTTGTGCGTGTGTGTATGTATGTATGTGAACGTGTGTGTGATTGTATGTATTAGTGAGTGTGTGAGTGGGTGTGGGTGTTAGTTTAAAAGAAAACTTAAAGATTTAGTACCTAACTATAAGTAGGTTTTCTGTGTCTTCATAATTATATGACCTCAATTATTATTTTCTTGCATTCATAGTATGATTTTTCATACTAGATTTTGTTGAGTTTATTTATTTTATTATACAGTAAGGCCGCACGTTTTTCATACTGTATACTTGCAAACGTTCTTTTGATGTGAGGTACATGAGCAACAGTGTGTTTAATTCTCTTATTTAGTGATCTACTATTGTAAGGAATAGTTTTATGTATTTTTAATATGTATTATATACAACTTTCAGTGTCAATAAGTTACTATTAGAATAGGGACTATGCGTGGGATGACGCCATTTCTTAAAATACATAATTTCAATTAAAGCACGTTGCGCCCTTTCAAGTTCAAAAAAATTGGATTTTGCTGCGCCTCCCCCGATAGGTATACAATATATTATGAGTATAGACTGGACTAACGCTACATATATTTTTTGATGTTCATATCGCTACATATATCCTTCGTTGATTGTTCAGTACAATAATTTTAAAATGAATAGATTGTATGTTTAACTTTTATAGTTATTGTACAGGATACAGTAGTTTTACATTCCAAGGGACTCAACTCACATGCTGCAAGGAATCGTCGGGTATTTTGTTGTATAGATTTTTATTATTAATTGCAATGACTGAACAATAGGGCTCAAAGGATAATCAATAAAGTAAAAAAATAAGAGCACTAGCACGGAACGCCAGAGGTCATGGGTTCGAGTCCCGCTTCGTTCATATAATTTTATTTGTGTAATCAAAAAAGGTTTAAGGCGTACTATAGTACCTACAGTAAATATAGTATTGAGAAGAAGAGTTGTTTACAAAAAGTCAATAAAGGAGTTAGTGTTAATTTTGTTTATTATTACTTAATTGAAAAAGTATAGATACTAATAATGGCCGATAAGAGAAAACGTGGACAAAACTTTTCTTTGGAAGAAAAATATCGCCTGGTGAAATTGTTACTGTTGGATTTTTCGGTTGGATATGCGGCCGCCGTAAAACCCTTGGGTTCCACAATAATTAAAAGTATCTAATTAAGCATACCCACGACAGACTAAACTCTAAATCCAGGAACATTCTTGTTCTCCTGGTGTTGTAAGAGAACATGGGAGGCGGTAATCACTTATCCTCAGGTGACCCGTACGCTCGTTGTTCCAACTATTCTATAATTAAGCACTAAATTAAACTCGCTATCGTACTGCTAATAAATAATGTAGTAAACAAAAGCTGGAAGCGATTTATCGACTAATAAGTATTCGGAGTATCGAGGTTCATCTGAGCACGTACGACGAGATTTGTTTCCGACCCTTTAATAACGAACCCAGATATTATCTATAGCAGCTTCAATACACTACCAGTTTATTACGATAATTATCATCATAGTTGTGATCATATGCGAGGATCCTTCCCACTGGATAATTCTACTAAATTTATCATTACAGACGGTTAGCTTATCGTCTTGGTCAGGTTATACGCTCGTCATATTATAATATCGCAATTGTATGAATTAAGTATTGTCATTTTAATGGATTGCATGAAAATAAAAAAAACTAAAGTTTAAATTTATTCAAATTTGGAACACGTTGCCAAACTTCCATCATTTTCTGCCATTTTTTTTAGGTTAATAATAAATTACAGGTTAACAAATAAAACAGAATTGCCGCCGTTATTTTCAAATTACTTCACAAGCTAGATGTCAGTTGTTCGTATATCGTCCTATCTATGGATATACCATCTCAGGATTGTTTTGTGTATATATTTATTTATTAGGAAGCCAACGTGCATACAACTATCTTAATCTATGGACACATTTAAAAAATATTTAATAATGTTGTATACTCCACTTATAGGCAACTCGACATGCATAATAGGTATTATATTCTTTGCTAACATCTTAAAGGTAAAGATAATTTTGAAAATATAACAAAAATAAAGCCAAAAGTAAAATGCTGATGAAAATAATAATAAGGTGCTGACATATAAACAAGGAAAACAAAAGAAAAAAAAGCAATGACTACGAACAATGATGAAACTAACTAATTTGCGTCTGCTATGTTGGACCTACATCGAAAAACTTACCACTGGTCTCCGGTCCACGCGTAAAACATGCAGACGGTAAATTTTTTAAAGAAAATAATTCAACAATTCTCTTTTCATCCTGAACCAAAAGGAAACTTATATAGTCACAAACGTTAACAAATACGTTTCCAAGTATTGTTGAATACAAATTAGACGATGCAATATTCAAGGATGATGTTACATTTTGAACACTGGAAGCATTGAGACATTTGGAATTTTTCATTTGGAAATTATTTCACGAACATCGCGTTTCCAATATCCACGAGGGATCTGTATTTCACTCACGTTAGCTTTTGTAATTTTAAAATTTAATTCTATTTCCCGTGTCATAGTGTTGAACATGGATGCAGCGCTTCGGAACAAATGTTCAATATTTCCGTGTTAAAATTTCAATGCATCTTTAAATATGACGTATTTGTTATGAATATTTACAGATCAAAATAGGTTGCTATGTTTTGATGCGTACTTTTTTGGTTGAATTATTAATTATTAATAATTATAATTTTTATAATTATTGTGATATTAATATGAATGATTATTGGCCCATTCAGGCTTGCATGTATTTTTTTTAAATAAATTATTAGTTATACTTTAAGATTTTATTAATAAACTTGCTGGGTCACAGCAAACTTTGTATTGATATAATATAAAGTTATAAATAAAAATCAATAATTAAATTTTTTATAGGTATGAACAATAGATGACGACCGATTCTCAGACCTACCAAATAAATCGTACATAAAATTTATCGTACTACAATAATCATTATATTTGATTGCTATCTTGCAACTTTATTGCGTATCTGTGGATAGAATTAAATAATATTAAATTCGCGATACAAAGGTGTTGATCGTAGACGGGTGAAAATTTGAAGTTGTATGTATTTTTTAATGCTAAATAAATTATAAGAAAAAAAAATAGTGGTGGGTGACCCTTATCATTTAGGGGTATGAAAAATAGATGTTGGTAGATTCTCAGACCTACCCGATATACACAGAAATTTTGTAACAAACACCGGGACACGCTAATATTATATATATTCGAAAATGTAATACTACACGAGCTCATAGCAGCGTCCACACTTCTTTTTTTTTAGTGTGCCAATTTCGTATTGACTTGAAAACACCGCGCGAAGAAGTGCATGTTACAGATTGGCTGTACGTATGTGGTTTGGTTATAAGTTCCTTGTTAACCGTTCTTTGCATAAAGGACAATTAGTCAAATAAAAAGTTCAATTCACTTTTCTGTTACTATTATCACAGAGTAGGTGGATACTTACGTATTAAGTATTACACTGATATACTTCATTGGTTTTATGAGAGCAAAATATAAATAAATTAATATCTTGACTGTTGCTTCTCAATATATTCTTGATAATGTTATGTATGTACAGAGGAACATTATTGAATTTGCAAGAAATTGTCATAACCATAATGTTTACACCAGTAACAAAAATTAAAAATTATCCTATAATGCCTTCTACTCGGCTAAGTCGAGTTAGTAAGTTTTTTGTGGGACGACGTTTATGCTTTTAAAACAAGATCCCAGAAAATGTTCAAATGTATTACGATATTCAAAAGAATTGTTAAAAAACGTTTGTGTGGTAAAGGTTGCTATAACATAAATTACTTTCTTAATGATACCACAGATTGGGAATGGAGGGACCGGGCCAGGCTATTAAATAATAAGATTAATTGTACGATATTACTTTGTAACCATATTTTTTATGAATAAAAAGAAGTCCGCTGAATTTCTTGTGCTCGATCTTATCAGGTCTGAGGCATACTTTTTGGGATGGGTGGTAGTTTTTGATTTTCAATAAGTGATCACACATCCTGTTTTGAATAAAAATATTTGAAATTGACAATAATGTTACTCCATTTTACACTTTTAATTTATTATTTATCATCAAAATATTAATATCAAACCGTGGTATTTTGGTTGAATTATTATCTATAAGACTTACGACAAATTATAAGGTCCGTAAATAATTTAGATAGTAAATATGATATACGCTAAAGAAAATTAGTGCAGTCTACAGTCTTGCTAAGACTACTTCTTACTGGACAAGTTTCCTAACGAGTGCAAGGAAAAAACAGAAACTTGACCTGAAGTGAAATCATGAAATGAATTCGTTATTTGCATACTAACCTGTTACTTAGCAAACTACTAAATGTATGGAGTCGACTTGATTATTGATTTTTATAATTTAACTAGTGGACCCGACATAAATTTGAAAAATCGGACCAGCCTTTAGGATAAGTTCACTAATATACACTTGGGCAGGAGAATTCTATTATGTGGACGGAATTGAGAAACTAAACCAATCTCAAATTCACTGGAACACACAAAAAAAACCATCAAAATCCAGTCCAGCCGTTTAGGAGGTAGTTCAATTGTGAATCTAATCCATTCTCGAATCCACCTGAAGAAACACAGAAAGATTCATTAAAATCGGTCCAGCCGTTTAGGAGGAGTTCAGTTACAACAGACAAATGAACTATATATATTAAGATTAATGTATAAGTAGATCTTGAGCAAAATAATTTAAGATGTTCTGTCTGATTTTGTCATTTGTTTGAGAAATACTAGAGCTAAAGCAGAGATGTTAAATCTGTAAAATTATTAACTTATTATGATTCGTTCTGGAATACAAGGTGTGACGAAAAGATGAGAGAGAGAGATGAGGAGAGAAAGTAGCTTACTGTTTTCCTAAACTTGGTAAAATTAAGAAAAATTATTGTCATTGGTGTAAAAAAAGCAGTGATAAAATATGTATGATCCAATAGTAGTCATACTAAATTACTGATAACGTTTTGAACAATTAATAAAAGGCATTTATTTTCTCAAAGTTGATTCCTTCGTTCTGTGAGCGTAAGAAGCGTAAATATTGTATAGTTTACAGGTAGGTTAATAGGTACATACTATTGATATAAAATTTATTTCATTTCTCATACTTGGAAAGTAATGTTGTTTTGATCTGATTATTGGGTAGAAAATGCTGCTTCCGTCCTCAGAGAGAGAAAAACTCATACAAATTACTTCCCACCTAAGGGCCGCAATGAACTTTAAAAATAGAACTGCTGTCAGCTGTGAAGAATTTTATGTAAAAAAAAACTAATAAACAAAATGCTGCAGCCATGTGACTTTCTAAACAGCCAGTGTGAACTTAGTGCAAACTTCTTTGAGCTGAATAAGCCGCAACAATTACGCGGAGAGTTCCATATTTAAAATTTAAAAAGTCGTCATAAATTGTCCTAATTTGACAATTGATTTTAAATAGGTACTACTAATATTATGATTTAATATCAATAAATAGTTTAAATAAACAACTAGTTTTATTTTCCTCATATTCGCAATGAAAAGTAAAGTGCTTAACACGGGAATCAATTCCTACTCGGACTATAGCCGCCCTTGCTGCGTTCGGGCGTCTAAATACCTCGGGAATTTATTTTTTCGACCCTAGGTTAACAATCTACTATTAAATAGGTACTACTAATATTATTACATATTATCTATGAATAGTTAAGATAAACAAATAGTTTTATTTTCCTCATATTCGAAATAGAAAGCAGAGTGTTTAACACGGGTAAAAAAATCAATTCCTACTCGGACTATAGTCTAAGTACCTCGGGAATTGATTCTTACGACTCTCGGTTAACAATCTACTTTTGTTTGTCTTTACAGTAAAAGTATTAAAGTAAGTAAAAAAAATAAACACGTTTAATGAAAATCGTTTTGAAATAGAATTAAACAATTAGTCTAGGTTCTTCGTTTGTTATGTTTTCAAAATATTACAATACAAGTGCACTATTCTGCTCTGTGCTATTAATAAGTCTAGAAGTGGTTCAGTCTGGTAATTAGAAGGAATGCTTATATAATGAGAGTTGAAAGGAGCGGAATTTGAATACGAATTAATTTTAAGCTTCATAAAATACTTGCTCTACGCCACTTCATCGTTCTATAGCAATTGCTTTTTGTCTGGGAATTGTAAATTGACTTTAGTGAGCAGTGTTTACCATTTTCAATTCCGCAACTCAAAAGGAAAAATTAATAGATTCCCTGTAAACAGAAACTAATATTTAGACGTTACAAAGAGACAATTTTATTCATAATTTGTATACATTGACATAAATGTAGTGTGGGTTAGGTTGTGACGTGCTGATTTCATTTCTTTATTATAACACTTCTGAAGATCATATAAGTTAGGTTAGTCCAGACCATTTCAACCATTTCTTTTTAGTACTACCCAACAATTTTTTTCAATTTATTGTTCAAAACAAAGCATACAATAAAATTTCTACATCTAAATACCACGAAAAGCCCTAAAGAGTTTATCTGGGTAAGTTGTCGCTAGCTATTTCAGCGTTACATTACTATAATTATAATAATTAACTAATGGTATATTAATATCTACCATTAGTCTTCACATAAATATGGTTGTTCTAAATTTTTTTATCAAGCCTATATATTTCCATTAATTTTATACAAACTTAGCATTCTTGTGCCATAGATGTTTTTGGTCTTTGGAATGCAAAATCTCTTGGATTTTATTAGGTTTCTCAAATTGCTTGGCCTTTGATATTCTATATTATAAGCGTTATGAAACATTAATAAACTCCAGCCACGACAGTGTGCAGCTGTTCCTATAAGTGTTTGCGAATTCTGCTTGTAATAATTATTGTTATAATAATTAACAATATAATTACGAGTCAACTTGACTAAGGTTCAAATTGGTTTGACAATCTTCCTCAATATCAATTAAGGTGATATGTTGCGAAAACCATTAGAAAAGCAACCAATTTGCGTTTCAGTCTTTCAAAGTGCTATGCTAATATCATCACTTGAGATTTTTCGACGTGGAAACTCAATTTTCGGTCAAAAAGTTTCCATTTAGTGTGATGTGAGTCTCAAGTGCCGGTCATATTAATTAAATGCAAACCTCCGAGTCCATTTTGGGTGTGTCGCTAGAGTGGAACTCGTTAAGCTTATCCGCTTCCACTCATAAGCAATTACTTTGCGGGACGACTATCTCGCCGAAACATACAAAGGAAGAGCTCTCTTGGTTTTAGGAGATACAACATTAATGATGTTGCAGTTGTAAAGAAACATTTTCAAGTGATGCGAGTGGTATTTGTAACCTAAAGGTGAACACGATATAATGAAACTGAAAATTTTGTCAGGAATTTTGGACATATTGGCGTCTATTCCTAAAATTGTCACAATGCTGTTTAGTGGTAATCTATATACATAGTATACGGTTCTCACTGTACTGAGATCACACCTGTGTGACTCAACTCCACTTGTTTTTTTTATGCCAATATGGGACGAGACGAGCAGTACATTTAAGTGATGGTAATTGATACACCCTACCCTAATTGCGCTCGTCAACCTGAGATGAGACCATAACATGTTAAGTCTCATTTGCCCGGTAATTTCAGTAGCTTCGGTGCCCTTCCGACCGAAATACAGCAATGCTTACATTACTTCTTCACGACAGAAATAGGCGCCGTTGTGGTACCCAACATCTAGCCGGCATTCTGTACAAAGGAGCCTCTACACTTTATGTTTTGTTTGAAGAACTGCATCTACTTAACGAGATGTAATTAAATTAGTAAGGGAAGATTCAGTGTCCAAACATACTCTACTGAGTGGTATGACTGTTCAATCAGAGTGTAGTTATAGCCTCTGAAGTGTTTAAATACTAGCCTAATTTCTCTCGAAAAAAAAAACATACAGAATATGTTGTTCTTCTTATTAATGTTTCACGCGAGAACTTCGAACTTCTTTTAAAGTTTGCAATAAAATTTTCCTGCTATCTATTCTCATATCTTAAACTCTATAATTAATATATTTAATAACATAATTATGAAGATTTTTGCGCAATCATCTACAGTTATTAAGTCTTTTAAATACTGTTTTACGAATGTGCTATGAGGAAATAAAATTGCAGACAGATATCCCCCTATTTAATATCCAACAGCTAGCAGACTTGATATTTGAAACAACTTTATATATGAGACACACAATATAGTTCGGTTTACTCATTATTTTTGCACTAAGCACCAGTGAAAATAATATCATTTAAACCTAATTCTGTGCAATAAAAGTACTACAACCAGTTGTATGCTAAATAGCTGCCGGGCCTCATTGAATTGCTTAGAAGGTGCTTGCTGTGAAGTCCATAGAAGAAGAAGAAGTTCATCGTATTATGTCCTATGGTATATTGTTATAGGGCAATCCAGCCCATACTAATACCATCTTTGTGCTGCAGAAGACGACTATTCGCGCTATTTATAACCAAGGCCCTAAAGAATCATTGAGAGGAAAATTTGAACAAAATAAAATTTCCACTGTTGCTTCTCAATATATTCTTGATAATGTTATATATGCACACGGGCACCTTCTTAAAGTTTGAACATAAACTTATTATTATGTGGTAAAGGTTACTATAACATAAAAAATATCCTTCTCAACGATACCATTGGTAATGGAGCGAACGCCGTCAGGCTATTTAAATTATAAATATGATTGTATCGAAATTTTATTGAAAACAACGAAGAAGTCCTTTGACCCTTTTCCCCGTTCATCGCAGGTCTGAGGCATTATATTCCGAATACATCCTAGTTTTTCACTTTCATTAAGTGAGTGTCCAGTTTTGAATAAAAATATTTGAATTTGAATTTAAACTATTATAATTGGACGTTGTGGTAATCACGTGTTTACCGCCGTTGTTAATTATGAGTAATAAGACAACTCAATCTTTTCATAGGTTAGTTTTTACCAGTGGGAGGCTCCTTTGCACAGGATGCCGGCTAGATTATGGGTACCACAACAGCGCCTATTTCTGCCGTGAAACAGTAAAGTTAAAACATTATTGTGTTTCGGTCTGCAGGGCGCCGTAGCTAGTGAAATTACTGGACAAATGAGACTTAACATCTTATGCCTCAAGGTGACGAACGCAATTGTAGTGCCGCTCTGAATTCTTGAGGTTTTTCAAAAAATACTGAGCGGCACTGCATTGTTATGGGTGGGGCGTATCTATTACCATCACCTGAACGTCCTGCTCGTCTCGTCCCTTATTTTCATAAAAAAACGTAGTGTCCACTAAAAACTCGATTAGGGATAGGTCGCTTCTACTATTAATCACCCCCAGCTCGCGACAAGACCCATCTAGTTTACTTGAGGTGATAAGCAATTAATGATTAATTAATTAATTAATTAATTTATGATAATTAATTAGGTATTCTGAAATCGAGGCGGTACTAAGTTTGTAAGAAGTTGTAATTTGGTTACATGAATAGGTATTTTTTTTGCTGTTTTATATTTAGATATTTGATATGGATAATATCTGGAACCGCTGTTAATGTACAATTTTTTTTAATATTTTTTAATGATCTGTTTTTTCACTACCGGAAGCTGCATGTTTTTTTTTAAATTTATCTTATATTTTAAGAAATATTATAAATAAATGCGTTGTTTCGCAACAATTTTACGAATCCTAAATATATTTTTTTTGCAAAAAATCTAAGCAGAACAGCAAATTTGACCAAAAAGTTCACAGGTAATGTAAGGTAACTTAATTTAATAAAAGAAATATTTATAATGAGTATTCAAAAGTGCTTAGTTAGTTAGTTAAGCCTGATTGAATAAATTTATTTTGACAACGTGAAGTTACACCAAGTTTAAAATCACTTCTTGTCATATAATTCAAACACAGTTTAGCTTTAAGAGTGACTTTAATAATAATATTGACACCCTTTTACACAAATTATGTTGCCTGAAATTAGACACATATAGCCTGTATTAGCGTCCATAAATTTCGAGTGGTGTTTTTTTGAATGTTCTGTCCCCTGAGTGTAATAAAAATTTAACAATAGAATACTTAAATCGTAACTACCTTGATTAAAAAAAGAATATCTACTCTAATTCAGTCCATGGAGAATCATGCGCGGTCTCAAGAGAGACCAACATGTCTAAACCAAAAATGCTTGATATTTGCCGAAACTCCCCCCCCCCTCTCCAACATAAGATTAGATGAGATTTGACTCGACCCCCTCCCCCCCTTAAATATCTTTCGTAATTTATGGACGCTCCCTTATGGGTTCCAAGACAACGATATTTTTAATTATTATTTTTATTTACTTACTTAAACACATATAAACATACATAAATACATATAAACATCCATGATTCGGAAACAAACATCCATATTCATCATATAAATGCTTGCACCTACTGGGATTCGAACCTCTAGCTTAGTAGGTAGGATCGCTAACCACTTGGCTATACAGGTCTTCAATTTATTAGTAGACATCATTTTGTTTTAAATTCAATAACATTGCGACCCAATTAATACTTAGTTTACGGTGTACCACAGTCTATAGATCATTTTTTTCGTACACTGTTGCTATAGTTTTACGCACTACTATTGACAGTCAAGTAATATTTAAAACACTGAATGTAAAAGAGAAATATTTGTGCTAACATTGACGGACACAATTAAAAGTCAAATAATATATTTTATTACAAGTTAAATTAACTTACAATTTTATGATAAGTAATAATTTCTTTGCTATCGTTACCCGATCGCAGTGAAGAGCAGAACATAATAAATAAATTCGAGGCATTTCATCTCTTTCGAGAAATATTTTTTAAGATAAGCAAGAAGACAAAGCAAGAATTTTAATTTATCATGATATCTGAAACGATTTGATGTTAAGACATCCTCAACAACACTCAACACGAGCAAATGGGACAAAACAGACGCACAGTTATTAAATTAATTCTTTACTGACGTAGTCATGTTTGAGGAATCCTTATTAATATTATAAATGGAAAAGTGAGTCTGATTTTCTGTTTATTTGTTTGTTACAATTTCCAATGGAATTAAATTTTGTACACACGTTATAAGGGGTATAGAAAAGAGTATAAGGGTACTTTTTATTCTGAAATAAGCCCATATAACATAATCTATAAATATTTACTAAAGAATATCGTTTCTAGTTTTTTGGTGCGGCGGTGATGGAATTCTAAATTATAGTATTGAGAATTTTTAATTTCATATGCATCATAATATATAAACCAGGGTCTATAATTTTTGAATCCAAAAAAATAATAATGGTAGGATGAAACCCATTGAAAAAGGAGGAGTCCGTGAATGCTGGAGTGCCTCAAGGCTGTGTGCTATCTCTCACGCTATTTCTTCTGCATATGAATGATATGTTGGACACATCCAACATACATTGCTATGCAAACGATAGCACTGGTGATGCCGTATACACGGGCCATGCAGGTCTCTCTCGGGAAACCGTTGACCAGTGCCGAGACTAAACTTGTGTCTTATATCGAGTCCTCTCTCGAGAAGGTCGCGGAATGGGGTAAATAGAACCTTTTACAATGTAACCCCCAGAAGACTAAAGTATGCGCCTCTACGACTAACAAAACACCATTTTTCGTATCACCGCTCTTCGACAACATCTCCCTAAAAGCCTCGCCTAGTATCGGAATACTGGGTCTCGAAATCTCTAGCGATTGCCAATTCCGTGGCCATCTGGAGAGAAAAGCCAAATTGGCTTCGAAGAAACTAGACATTAATAAAAATAGAGCACGGCAATACTTCAACCCGGCCCACATTCTAGCGCTCTACAAAGTGTAGATCCGGCCACACATGCTGTATTGCTGTCATCTCTCTTGCGGGCAGCTCGAATTGTTGGGGACCCAGTGCTCTGTGAACGGCTGGATAACTTGGCGCTGCGTAGAGACGTCGCTTCATTCTGTGTCTTCTATCGCATTTATCATGGGGAGTGTTCCGAAGAGCTGTTAAACCTGATTCCTGCCGCCGAACTCCACCTTCACACGACACGCCACAAGTAAGGATATCATCCCTACAATCTGGATGTGTGACGGTCCTCCACAGTGCGGTTTTGAATGAGCTTTCTTCGTGCGGTGTTTCCGGGACGATACGACATGGGTACCTTCAAAAAATGCGCGTACACCTTCCGCAAAGGCCGGCAACGCTCCTGTGATTCCTCTTGTGTTGCAAGTGAATGTGGGCGGCGGTGATCACTTAATACCAGGTGACCCGTACGCTCGTTTGTCCTCCTATTCCATACAAAAAAAAATACGTGTGATCTGAGGTCGGGAAGTGGAAGAAGGGTGTTTAAAAACAGTTTATATCGATTTCCAGCTAAATTCAGGGCCGTTTCCAAACCGATACGACTTAGGGGCCTTCAAGAAAAAAGCATACTCTCCATCACGTAATCCTCTTGCTCGATTGCCCCCTCTTATATATATAATAAAAAGCTTCTGTACTATGGTAATCAGCACATATCACTTTTTATATACAGTCAATGCAGTTTTGAAATGCATGTACTAAGAGAACATAAATAATCCAACTTTATTCAATATTTTTTGATAATCTAGCCAAAATTTTAGGAAATATTTGAACAGAATTGATTACAATACCCATTTGGAAGAAGTTTGTATTGTAATGTGATAAAATTAGTTCTTGTGGTTTACTGCATAAGTTACTAAGCGCTTTCACACCGCTGTAACAATTACTGTATAGTTGTAATGTGCGGAAACATATCATTACATATGGTTATAACCTCAGGAGTTCCTCAAGGCACTTGTTTGGATCCTCTGCTTTTCCTATATTTATTTATAATATTATTGAATGCTCTTCAATAAAACTGTTGAGTTTACTGAGGTGACATTAAAATTCTAAGACGTGTTAGAAAATGGTGGATCTGAGGCAACGATTCCCAGCTGCGGATGCAGAATTTGTGGACTCTAAACTGCGGAATGACTTTAAGGCGTGAACACAGAGAATTGGTGAAACGAGCAAGTGCACTAACCTGAAAAACCACAGGGGTTGCAGATGGTATGCTCATGCGCAAACGAAGCCTGAATCTTCTCTTGTCCGGGAACTATGAGTTCTTCTTCACACTAGACTATAGGTAACTCTATATTACTTGAATCACTACTATTATGATGTCATACTGTTACTAGTGAACGCGGTGATGCTGGGAGTTTATCCACGCGGTCGAGGATGCGGTGTTTGCGTGCGATTGTCATGACAGTACTTGCGTATATCACGGCGACCGAAAGAAGACTAATTAGTAGTGGTTCTTCCGGTTACATACTCCGTTCCTTCAGACGGATGCGAATGAAATCGTTATCTTATATCTTTAAACGAGCAATTCCTGTATATATATGTAATTCAAATATCGAAAACGGCTCCAACGATATTCATAAATTTCAGTGAGTATACAGGGGATTTCGGGGGCGAGGGGATTTAGGTTTCAATTTAAAAAAATGTAGTTTTATCCGTGTTTTAATGAGAAACAGCTACATTAAACATAAGAATACAATGTTTAATTTGGACACTATATACAAGACTATAATGACTCAGATGGGAAATTGGGTGATCCGGAAAGCAGACCCTGAGAAGAAGACCCCGGTTCGAATCCAGATGTCCTTTCATTATTATTTTTTTCAAGTTTTGTACATTCGTCGTCCGGATATTACATAATGTATCTAAATCTTTTTTTAACTTTACCTTACCTTTCAGTATTTGAAATTAACTATGTATCACTATCGTAACAAAGGATGTACTATTTATAATTAAATACAAATATTTGAATTGGAAAATACCTCTTACGCCTTTCAATAAATTTAAGAAAATGAAATAAAGAATTTCAATTTACTGCTTTTTATTACGAATTTCTGAACGAGACGTGAAGTATAAGGAAGTAATTGAAAAACGGGTATTTCATTATTCAAACATTTACTAATTTGCGTTCCAATGGACATTGACATATTTATGTACTTTTATACTATTTTTTTAGTAGAATGGGCATGTTCATGGAAATGAATTCATGTTACCAAGAATAAACATACGATGAAAAGATTTAAAAATAACAAAGTTTTGATAAAGGTAAATAAATATTTAACAAAAAAACAACCGACTTCAAAAACACTATTTCATAACAATAGATATAATATGCACTAAAAAGCAAAAAAAATAATTGCGTATTTTTATGCAATCTAATTAATTAATCTAATTCTAGTTATGATTATTGTCATTTTTGGAATCGGTGTCTTACCACCGCGACTTGCTCTCGCCTCTCACCTCCTCACAACTCAAGCACATCTCACCACCTAACTATGTATGAAGTTACAAACTTATCTTGGATTCGATCTCGCAGGGAACTCCGAGCATAGCCCTCTCCATTGCCCGCGAACACGTCTGCGTACCGTAAGTCATCACTAGCAACACACACTGGTTGAAAACCTTCGTCTGTCACTGTGGTACAGTGTCTGAAGACCACAGTACCACAGTGATTGAGACGAGAAGATTTTACGGAGCTTCCCGAACGCTGCCTATCCGAGTTGGATTCGAAGAGTGACCTCTTTCGCGAAATTGGACCTGCCTAACTGGATTGTTTGTCCGAGGTTGACGTACTCGTCAACAATTTCGAGTGTACAGTAAATAATAATAAAGTACCCAATTGTTATGGAAGTAGGTGCGACATGGACATTTGACATGATCTTCGTCTTTTCCATGTTCATTTTGAGACCTACTCCTTGGGAAGCTGTATTGAGGCCATCGAGCATATGGCTTAAGTCTTCCATGGTCTCTGGCATGATTACGATTTCGTCTGCGAATCGAAGGTGATTGATGTATTCGCCGTTGATGTTGATGCCCAGTCCGTTCCAGTCAAGAAGCTTAATGACATCTTCCAACGCAGCGGTGAACAGCTTGGGCGATATGATATTGCCTTGTCTGACTCCCCGCTGCAGTTGGAAAGGGTTGGAGATCTGATCCTGGAGACGGACTGACATGGTGGGGTTTCTATACAAACACTTCAACGTGGCACCTCTGGAGACTGAAGACTAAAATTGAGAAATATTTAAAATCATTGATTTGTCGATAGTTCATCAGCTATATATGGCGCGATTTCGACCGGAGGCACCGGTTGACCTGAAGTGATGCTGTGACCGCGCGCTCTCCGCCCTCTATCTCGAAAACGGTTCACCGTATAAAAATATTTTTACATAAAATTTGTAGAGAATTTTGTATTCTTCAATATTGATAAAAAATACAAATAGCAATAAACCCATAGGAAATGAGATATTTACAAAAAAAGCGCAAAAACCGATTGTTGTGACCTTGAAATTTAATAGTTGCGTACACCCTACCATATGTAGGTTTTGAGACAACTTTTGGGGTGTCAATATAGAAGTATTTACAGATTTACAGCTGGGTATCTCGAATTCCGAGGTGAACTTGTGATAATGACTGGACTAATATATGTCACACAACTGGAGGCTGTACAAAAGAAAATCTTCCGTATTTTAAACTATCGTATGAAAGGTGATAGGGCTAACTACAATAAACTTTTAAAAATATATAATTTACTTTCACTAAGCCAAAGACGTCACTTGATAGACTCTGTCACCTTAAGAAAAATATGTGTGAATGAATTAACTTGTCCCGAACTTCTCGAGTGGCAAAACCATTCAATATTCCTGTCAGGATTTTACGCACGCACAGAACTTTCAACCTAACGAACTAGTAGAACCAATATTGTGTTTCGTGCGCCTCTTCACAGAATGTGTTCTTCATTGGATTCTCACATTAATGTTGCCCTGTTTTCGCACTCCTCTAATGCGTCATTTAAGAATAAGTTAAAACAACAATTAGTGTCCTTACCTTAAACCTTGTATCTTTATTCATTATTATATCCACAAGTATGTCTGTCTGTCTTGATTGATATAATATTGTGTATCCGCCTAAATATTCTATTGTTTACTTATCTTAACGTTCTGTTGTCGTGTCTGTATAATTATATTATTTCGTGGTCTCAGTGAAACTATTCTAAGATATATCCAATATTGTAATTTTTATATTTTATTTAACCTCGTTTTTACTATACTTATGTATCTGTTTTTTTGTTGTATCCTTAATAAATAAATAAATAAAACAGTTCCCTGCAATAGCCGAACACTTGCTAAAAGGCGGTACCAATCATTGGATCGAGTTGTACAACCGAGGCGTGATTTCTGCTGTACGCAAGTTTTAGGCTAGCGCAAACGTGGAATCCCGTGGTCTCTCTCTGCAGTACGAATGCAATAAAAAGATCCGGAAGTATGGACGTCGTCCGTAGTGTGTGTCGTGAATTAGGGAATCAAACACCTAAACGAACTAGGCGTCAAGTGAACAGATTGAACTATTAGTATCCAGACGTGTCAATGTGTCAAGTGTTTTTCGTCGCCAGCGCAGTTCCGCCGTGACCACGATTCATGCGATTGGATATCGGCATCAAATATATAAAATATATATCGTGAGTACCCGTCATAATAAATACAATGTTGAAGTTCCACTATGATAAAAGTTTAAAAACATATATTAGCCCTATCAACCTGTGTCTAAATAAAAATCATAAAAAAATACATAATAATAATTCGTCAAAATTAGAACTTTTTACTTAATATAACTTAACGCCTCGATTTCAGAATACCTAATATAACATTAATTGCTTATTACCTCAAGTGAACTAGATGGGTCTTGTCGCGAACGGGGGTGATTAATTGTGGAAGCGACCTATCTCTAATCGTTTTTTTAGCGGACACTACCTACGAAAAGATTGAGTTGTCTTATTACCAGTAATAGCCAATGGCGGTGAACACGTGATTACCACAATGTCCAATTTAAATAGCCTATATACCTTAAATTCAAATTCAAATATTTCATATGATCACTTATTGAAAGTGAAAAGCTACCTATTCGAAATATAATGCCTCAGACCTGAGATAAACAGGCGCAAAAAAGTCAGAGGACTTCTTCGATGTTTTTCATAAAATTTCGATGCAGTCAAATTTATAATTTATATAGCTTGACGGCGGTCGTTCTATTACCAATCTGTGGTATCGTTAAGAAGGTAATTTTTTATGTTATAGTAACGCCACGTAGTGGTAAAGCCACATAATAAAAAGTTTATGTTCAAAAGTTCACGTAGGTGCCTATGTGGGAGGCTCCTTTGCACAGGATGCCGGCTAGATTATGGGTACCACAACGGCGCCTATTTCTGCCATGAAGCAGTAATGTGTTAGCATTACTGTGTTTCGGTCTGAAGGGCGCCATAGCTAGTGAAATTACTGGACAAATGAGACCTAACATCTTATGTCTCATGGTGCATTGTAATGAGTAGGGCGTATCAATTACCATCAGCTGTACGTTCTGCTCGTCTCGTCCCTTAGTGGCATAAAAAAAAACGAGTGGAGTTGAGTCATAACACAGGTACGATCTCAGTACAGTGAGAACAGTATACTATCAATACAAAATTACACCAAACAGCATTGTAACAACTTCGGGTAAAGACGCCAATTCGTCCAAAATTCTAGAAAAAATTTTCAGTTTCATAATATCGTGTTCACCTTTAGGGAACAAATTACCACTCGCATCACTTCAAAATGTTTCTTTACAACCGCAACATTAATGTTGTATTTCCTAAAACCAAAAAAGCTCTTCCTTTGTATGTTTCAGCGAGATAGTCGTCCCGCAAAGTAATTGCTTATGAGTGGAATCGAATAAACGTAACGAGTTCCACTCTAGCGACACACCCGAAATGGACTCGGAAGTTTGCATTTAATTAATATGACCGGCACTTGAGACTCACATCACACTAAATGGAAACTTTTTGACCAAAAATTGAGTTTCCACGTCGAAAAATCCCAAGTGATGATATTAGCATTGCACTTTGAAAGACTGAAACGCAAATTGGTTGCTTTTCTGCTGGTTTTCGCAACATATCACCTTAATTGATATTGAGGAAGATTATCAAACCAATTTGAACCTTAGTCAAGTTGACTCGTAATTATATTGTTAATTATTATAACAATAATTATTATAATTAGAATTCGCTAACACTTATAGGAACAGCCGCACACTGTCGTGGCTGGAGTTAATTAATGTTTCACAACGCCAAGTTGGGCGAAGCAATTTGAGAAACCTAATAAAATCCAAGAGATTTTGCATTCCAAAGACCAAAAACATCTATGGCACAAGAATGCTAAGTTTATATAAAATTAATGGAAATATATAGGCTTGATAAAAAAATTAAGAACAACAACCATATTTATGTGAAGAATAATGGTGGATATTAATATACCATTAGTTAATTATTATAATTATAGTAATGTAACGGTGAAATCGCGAGCGACTACTTACCCAGATAAACTCTTCAGGGGTTTTCGTGGTATTTAGATGTAGATATTTTATTGTATCCTTTGTTTTGACCAATAAATTGATAAAAATTGTTGGGTAGTACTCAAAAGAACTGACTAACCTAACTTAAATGATCTTTCACAAGTGAAATAATAAAGAAATGATGCACGTCACAAGCTAACCCACACTACATTTATGTCAATGTATACAAATTATGAATTAAATAGTCTCTTTGTAACGTCTAAATATTAGTTTCTGTTTACAGAGAATCTATAATTTTTTTCTTTTGAGATGCGGAATTGAAAATGGTCGACTCTGCTCACTAAAGTCAATTTACAATTCCCAGACAAAAAGCAAATGCTGTAGAACGATGAAGTGGCGTAGAGCAAGTATTTTATGAAGCTTAAAATTAATTCGTATTCAAATTCCGCTCCTTTCAACTCTCATTATATAAGCATTCCTTCTAATTACCAGACTGAACCATTTCTAGACTTATTAATAGCACAGAGCAGAATAGTGCACTTGTATTTGTAATATTCTGAAAACATAGCAAACGAAGAACCTAGGGTTGGTGGTCTTTAATTTAAGACTAACGTACAACTAGAATAAATGTTAAGTTCTATTTCAAAACAATTTTCATTCAACGTGTTTTTTTTTATTATTAACTATAATACTTTGACTGTATAGTCAAACATTTTTTTTATATCAATAATAATAATTTTAATTTAAAATAATAAAATTTTTTTTTTTTAAATTATTTTATTTAAATTTTAAATAATAAAAATTTGATATATAATTTTTAATATATCAAATCAATTTAGCTCTAGTATTTCTTAAACAAATTACAAAATCAGACGGAACAGCATAAATAATATTGGTCAAGATCTACTTATATTAATCTTAATATATAATTATATAATATTAATACATTAATCTTAATATAGATATTTCTTTTGTGCGTCTGTTGTAACTGAACTCCTCCTAAACGGCTGGACCGATTTTTAATGAAACTTTCTGTGTTCTTCAGGTGGATTCGAGAATGGTTTAGATTCACAATTGAACTACCTCCTAAACGGCTGGACTGATTTTGTTGATTTTTTTTGTGAGTTCCAGTGAATTTGAGATTGGTTTACTTTCTGAATTCCGTCCATATAATATAATTATCCTGCTCAAGTGTATGTTTGTGAACTGGACCGATTTTTCAAATTTAAGACGTGTGTACAGGACAACGTCTGTCGGGTCCACTAGTAAAATTATAAAAATCAATTAGCAAGTCGACTCCATACATTTAGTAGTTTGCTAAGTAACAGGTTAGTATGTAAATCACGAATTCATTTCATGATTGCACTTCAGGTCAAGTTTCCGTTTTTTCCTTGAACTCGTTAGGAAACTTGTCCAGTAAGAAGTTGTCTTAGCAAGACTGTAGACTGCACTAATTTTCTTTAGTGTATATTATATTTATTAAAATTGTTTACGGACCTTATAATTTGTCGTAAGTCTTATAGATAATAATTCAACCAAAATACCACGGCTTGATATTGATATTTTGATGATAAATAATAAATTATAAGTGTAAAATGGAGGGTCATTATTGTCAAATTCAAAAATTTGTATTCAAAACAGGATGTGATATCGCTTATTGAAAATCAAAATCTACCACCCATCCCAAAAAGTATGCCTCAGACCTGATAAGATCGAGCACAAGAAATTCAGCGGGCTTCTTTTTATTCATAAGAATATGGTTACAAAGTAATATCGTACAATTAAACTTATTATTTAATAGCCCGAGCCCGGTCGCTCCATTCTCAATCTGATGTATCATTAAGAAAGTGATTTATGTTATAGCAACCTTTACCACACAAACGTTTCTTAACAATTCTTTTAAATATCGTAATACATCTGAACATTTTCTGGGATCTTATATTTAAAGAATATACGTCGTACCCACAAAAACTTACTAACTCGACTTAGCCGAGTAGTAGGCATTATAAGTTTATTTCTGTTCCTGGTGTAAACATTATGGTCATGACAGTTTCTAGCAAATTCACTAATGTTCCTCTGTACATACATAACATTATTAAGAATATATTGAGAAGCAACTGTAAAGATGTTAATATATTTAAATTTTGCTCCCATAAAACCAATGTAGGATATCAGTGTAATACTTAATACGTAAGTATCCACCTACTCTGTGATAATAGTAACAGAAAAGTGAATTAACTTTTAATTTGAATAATTGTCGCTTATGCAAAGAACGGTTATCAAGGAACTTATAACCAAACCACATACATACAGCCAATCTGTAATATGAACTTCTTCGCGCGGTGTTTTCAAGTCAATACGAAATTGGCACATTAAAAAGAAATTGACACTCACCTAAAAGGTGAGCCAGCAACGTTGCTATGATTTCTAGGAGCTCCTGTAGTATTAGATTTTTGTATATATAAAATTATCGTGTTCCGGTGTTTGTTACCAAACTCCTCTGAAACCAATTTGTTTGAAAATTTCTGTGTATATCGGGTAGGTCTGAGAATCGGCCAACATCTATTTTTCATACCCCTTAATGATAAGTGTCACCCACCACTAAATATTTTTCTTATTATAATTTATTATGTATTAAAAAATACACACAACTTCAAATTTTCACCCGTCTACGATCAACACCTATTTTTGTATCGCGATTTTAATATTATTCTATTCTATCCACAGATACGCAATAAAGTTGCAAGATAGCAATCGAATATAATGATAATTGTAGTACGATAAATTTTATGTACGATTTATTTGGTAGGTCTGAGAATCGGTCGTCATCTATTTTTCATACCTATAAAAATTTTAATTATTGATTTTTATTTATTACTTTATATTATATCAATACAAAGTTTGCTGTGACCCAGCAAGTTTATGAATAAAATCTTAAAGCATAACTACTAATTTATTTAAAAACACACCACACATCTTGTAATAAGTTTAAAATGATTATATAACTATATTAATAATTATAATTCAACCAAAAAAGTACGCAACAAAACCTGGCAACCTATATTGAACTGTAAATATTCATAACAAATACGTCATATTAAAAGATGCATTGAAGTTTTAACACGGAAATATTGAACATTTGTTCCGAAGCGCTGCATCCATGTTCAACACTATGACACGGGAAATAGAATTAAATTTTAAAATTACAAAAGCTAACGTGAGTGAAATACAGATCCCTCGTGGATATTGGAAACGCGATGTTCGTGAAATAATTTCCAAATGAAAAATTCCAAATGTCTCAATGCTGCCAGTGTTCAAAATGTAACATCATCCTTGAATATTGCATCGTCTAATTTGTATTCAACAATACTTGGAAACGTATTTGTTAACGTTTGTGACTATATAAGTTTCCTTTTGGTTCAGGATGAAAAGATAATTGTGACATTATTTTCTTTAAAAAATTTAGCATCTGCATGTTTTACGCGTGGACCGGAGACCAGTGGTAAGTTTTTCGATGTAGGTCCAACATAGCAGACGCAAATTCTCTGTCTTTTTTATTCTATCGCCTAGATTTTGCAGAACTGCTTGCCAAACAGGTTGGAAGTGCTGTAATGAAAACGCTCAGGGCTTCGGCAGCGGTTGCTCATCTCTGAATATAGGTAGCCGATGTTCAATCTATCGCCGTGAGCGGCGCTGGTTCGAGCCGATAGAAAAATAAACGCCTGTTCTGGTCGTAGGGCTGTTCTCCGTTGTTAATGGCGCGTGGCTTAAACACACAGGTATGTTACAAATAAAAAAAATATGACGTACTGTGATAGTATTAAAACCGGCAAAAAGGTTTAGATCAGGGCTAGATGAGAGCCATACATCAGATCTTATTAAAATACTTAGATAATTTTACTGGGTGCTTATTATCAATTTTTGACAGTCTCATAAAAGGAATCTTAGTTAATAAACCTAGCCATCCCTGGATTACACTCACCATTAGTCATATGATTCAATTACGAAACGACACATATCACAGGTATTGTTATTCTGGATTAGAAACACACAAAGTTTACTATAAAAATCTAAAGAGAAAATATACAGCAATATATTCTGAAGAACGTGCTTTCTTTGGCCAGCACATAAAAAGGCACTCGGGCAGCTCTAAGAATTGATGGAATAACCTGAAGAAATGCGTTGATATTTCACCAAAGACCCGTCACGCCGTAATCTATTTCAAACTATTTCCGAGACCCAGACTCAATAAACTAAATAATCACAGCTGACATATTATGAGTTCCACCGATTAACAGAGTCTGAGTTCCAACTTAAAACAGTACACGAAGCTACCATTTTTAAGTTGATAAATCAAATTTAGTTTAACGCTGTTGGAATAGATGACATATCTCTTGATATGCTACTACTAACTCTTCCTCACTCTTTAAGTACTATCCTACTAATATTATAAATGTGAACGTTTGTATGTGTGGATGTATGTTTGAACTTCTTTAACGCAAAATCTACCGAATAGATTTTGATGAAACTTTACAATAATATAGCTTACACACCAGAATAACAAATAGGCTATTATTTATAAAACTATAGTGTGAATTATACAAAATATAAAAGAAGTGTGATTATTACTAATGAATACAACTAGCGCCATCTCTTATCAACTAGCAAGGAAAAGATCAATACAATTTATATGGCAAAACAACGTTTGCTGGGTCAGCTAGTCACTCATATTGTTAATACATCCATTCTGACAAACACTTTCCCAAACGCCTGGAAGTCTATATATAACTAGCTGACCCAGCAAACGTTGTATTGCCGATATTAAAATCGCGATACAAAAGTAACTGTTGATCGTAGATGGGTGAAAATTTGAAGTTGTATGTATTTTTTAATGTTGACACATAATCCAACAAATTAAAAAAAAATGTCAAAAAAATTAAAAAAATAATCGTGTGGACCACCCTTAACATTTAGGGGTATGAAAAATAGATGTTGGCCGATATGCTCACAAAATTTCATGAGAATCATTCAAGCCGTTTCGGAGGAGTACGGGAACGAACATTGTCACACGAGAATTTTATATATAAGATTATTTTCACAGATATTATTTTACTTTAAGCGAAGTTGTTATGTTTTACTTTAAGGTGTATAATAAAACATTGTAAATTAATTTGTGTTATGTGAAATAAATATATGTCTAAAATCCGGAACGTTAACTTTATTAAAACCAAGCTTGGATAGTTCGTGCCTTGTGACCATTCTTATCTATGGTACTAAAGCCTTTTCGGAATCCGGTTTGTTCGGGAGGCTGGAAGTCGTCGAGCCTGCGCATGAGACGATTCGTGATAACCCTAGAAAACAGCTTATATACATGGCTCAGAAGTGATATAGGCCTATAGTTCTTCAAAAGCAGTATTCGCCCTTTTTGAAGAACAGCACCACAGTACTTCTGTGCCATGCTTGTGGCGATTTGCCCTCGAGGATGCCTTAAATATTTTCTGGAGGGTCATAAGTACAGGGGTACCACCAGCTCTCAGAAACTCAGCTGTAATTCCATCATCACCCAGCGCCTTGTTTGTTTTTAAGCTGTTTTAGGGCCATACTAATCTCGTACAGGTATTATTATTTATTTTTGAATTATTATTATTAAGAAATAAGACCTTTGTTGTCTTATTGTTCAGACGCAACTTTGAGAAACTCTGCGTAACTTGGTTTACATCTCAAGGTGTTAATTTGTTTCAATCAGATTTTGATACCTGTGATTTTATATTAATGCTGAATAAATATTACAAAAAATTATGACTATACAATAACGGAATACTCCCAATAGCAATCGTTTTACCCGGCATAAAACGAAAATCATGTCGCTAAATTAAGTTTACATAGAACTGACATTATACATGCATAGAGGTTATTCCCTAGCGCCATATTTAAGCAAATGCCAAGTCACACTGTTAATAATTAAATGGGTCGCTCGAGAGAGCCAAGATTTTTGTAATGTACGTACGGAAATATGTACGTGCACAGCGGTCTTATATTACTTCGTTCGACAGTTGATATTGTTTATGTAGAGTCAATATCTAAGTTTTACGGTACTTCAATACGACCCCTTTTTTATCCTACAGCACCATTATACCTTATGACAGTGTGTCTTATGTGCATAGGTATATATAAAAGGCACCCACACCCTTCAAATGGGAACCCAGCAGTAAAATTGCAACGTGGGTTCAACGTTTAACAAAAGTGAGAATACGTGTTGGCTGTATTTTTTTGTGATAGTTACTTCAGTACTTAACTTTCGACTTGGATAACCGATTTTGATGATTTTTTTGATTCTTTAGGCGCGACTTGGGGGGTAACTTACAAATTTTTCTGACGGAAATAACGCTCAGTAAAAAAGTAAATTGAAACAATTATTAAGGCTGTTATAATTTTATGGTTTTAAAAATACATTTCAATATGCTCAGTAATATTTTTTCAAAATCTCCAAGTATATAATTTGCTTATTCATTACTACTTTTGTAATAAACAATAACAAAGATTAATATGTGCTAATATAACCTTCAATTTCTTATTATCAATTATTTTATTTAATGTGTGAATATTTTAAAATGTGTGAATGGTATTAATGAATTATAAATAGAATTTAAAATTAAAACAATAATCAGTCAAATAAAATGGCGGAATCCCAGGAACATTTTACTCTTTCATCTATAAATAAGCATAAAAGAGAAAATCAAGAGCCTGATAATGACCTCACCTGTAATGGTTATTTATCCAACTGTTGTGTAATAAGGGGTATTAAAACACCAATGTGGATTTGTGTGATAATAGTATCACATTAGTGTTTTAATACCTAATTATCAACAGTTGCATACAAGACTTTATCTACACCGAGAATATGAATCCTCTAAAAGATTCTGAAACAGTTAACTTACTCCTAACATTAAAACACCAGTCCTAGTAGTAACCTAATATTATTCATTACTGATTATATACAAATAAACTAAGTATTGAAACAATTATTTATTTTAGTAGTAATTTACATTTTGTATAGTGAAATAATTAAAATTCATTCTAATATAATGTTCTTTTGCAGCGTTTAAAATGAATCGCTCATTTTTTGTAAACAAAACAATAAAAATACCGAAGAAAAATGGCGGGGATTCGAATAACCTACTTATTTTTACGGCGCGCGACGTTCTGGTAGTGTGGAACGCGCGTAAACGAAAATGTTATTTTTTTTAATTCATACAGATACCACGCATCAAGCAATAAGAATGTGGCAGTCTGTTGAAACTCTTTGCGCATGAAGGGATTGAAAAAAACATAGGAGTGTTGTTATGAAATTCAGTACAACATTGCAACACTCGTTTGGATGATGTAATGGTTATTAGAACATTGGGTGTTTTAATGTTGGCAATAAGCTAACTGTTTCAGAATCTTTAATGGAGGATTTAAAGCATGGGTGTAGATAAAAAGTTTAAGTGTTTATTTTCTGATGAATATCAAAATATAACATTATATCATTCTTTGTAAAACATATTAAATCTCACTTGATTAAATATATTATTTATTATAGAGGCATTCTTTTATTTTGGGTAAATGCCAACTTTGAAATCAATATTTAACAAAAAAAAAAAACAACCGATTTCAATAAAATAATTGCATAGTCTTCTACATCTTAATAATCAATTAAATGTAGTTACAATTATTGTTATTCGGTCGAGTCGGTGTCAGCCAAGGTAGGTTTGACTTTTCACTTAAAAAAATTCGCAAATGTATTATTTCAACAATTTGATATTTTTTGAATTGATATTCCTTACTTCTGCGACAGTTACACTAATTAAAGAAAACAAAATTTATGAAAGATGTGGGACTAGAACCCGCGACCTCTCGCGTTCCGTGCAAGCGCTCTTACCCTAAGCCAATCGTTTGAATAACGTCATGTGCATAAATAACGTTGACATGTTGTAAAACTCTCATGTTGTGGCTTCATCTACAGGACCAACTTTACAGTTGATAACCTGCACAAGCCTTAATATTTGCATATTAGGAAATTGACTTCAGATTTTCCTTCAAATCTAAACAATTATTAATTTAATTTAATTTCTTATTTTTTTTAAGTGATAACCCTCATGATTTGACTGTCAGTCCCTCAGTGATAATTCATGACGTTCAGCACGGAAAAGCGTCTATATCGAACAATAAATTTTGATAATATGAGAAAAATTAAACATTTGTTTTTGCAGAATAAAATTTCATATTGAAATAAGAGCATGTCAAAGATTACTATTACAAAATATTTAGTGATCCTTGAAATTGAAACAGAACCATTGTTCGTTAAAAATACAGGTTTCATTTAATATTCTAATGTGTTACAAATATTTTGTATATATTGTGTAGAGTAAGTAGACAGAATAGAGGAACGTTAACGAAATCATTGATTGATGTCGTAGTTAAAATTTGCAAATTGGCAAACCACTGACTGGTTTGGAAAACCACAGACCATTGTTTCATGATTATTGCGATGAACCAATTTATACATACTATTTCGTGTAATAAATAATTGAATTGTTATAACGATGAATGTTTAAGTATAAGGAGTTTGCTTTCAATTTTATAAGACTAGCTGACTGTTCATAATAACAAAAGTTGTTGCGGATAGAATGTCGTAAATTACTTCTTAACTGAACTCTACTCGGTGAAAGGAATATTCCTACCAAATTTCTAGTCTCTACTCCTTATGTTCCCAGAGATATCGTGCTGAGTCAATATATGCGTGGAAATCTCTTATATATATCTCGTATACAGATAAAGTGCAATATTGTTATTGTAATGAGATAATTTTTTAGAGAGGTTCCTGACATGTAGCTTAGATTTGAAAGAGCGACATCGTAATTCAATTTACAAATTTACAAATATGCAATTATTCAAATTCAAATATTTTTATTCAAAATATGATTCAATATCACTTATTGAACGTCAAAAACTACCACCTACACTTGGAATCGGTGTCCTTCCGTCGCGACCCTCTCTCGCCTCTCGCCTCCTCAAGACTCAAGCACATCTCACCTATAACTATGTATGTAGTTACAAACCTATCTTGTATGACACCGACTCCAAAAATTGCAATAATCGTAACTAAAATTAGATTAATTAATAAGATTGTATAAAATACGCAATTATTTTTATACTTTTTAGTGCATATTATATTTATTGTTTTGTAATAGTCACAACTCTGGTTTGAAAACCAACGCTGGACTTCCGTTGGGCTATTTGGTGACGTCTCCTTAAAGATATTTATACTATTATATTATAACTACTAGTTATAATATAAATTATTCAATTTTTCAAGTACGGATACTAACCACCATTAGGTACTATTTAATCATTATTCGACAGCAGGCCCTGACGAACTGAAAATAGAAGAACTCCATTTCTAAAAATTAAAAGATTTTCAAATTTTTTCTTCTTTTTAATCGAGGCCATATTGTTCGACTGGTGTCAGTATTGTAACGTGTGAGTACTTCACACGTGAGATCGTAGAGTAATGAAATATAAGTCTTCTCTTGTATGGTTCATCCCATTTCTTTTATAATAACACTTTTATGATACATAATTTTTTTTTATATTATATACTAGCTGACTAGACAGGCGTTGTTCTGTTCATAATAAAATGTGCACTTTATTTTATGGGTATGTAATAAGACTGAAGTGTCACATTCTGATATGTATATAAGGGAGGGCGATTGGTCAGAGGAACATTTACCAAAGTAATTTACACAATTAGTTAATTAAATATATTGTAACGAGTCAAGTGAAGTGAGGAGACTGTAACGAGTCAAGTGAAGTGAGCAGACTGTAACGAGTCAAGTGAAGTGAGCAGCGGGTGTCTGAGAGGTGGCGCTAGTGTAGCGGAGTGAAGTATGGGTCGAGTCGTGGAGGGGTAAGGAGAGGGGGTGAGGTGAGGTGAGGTGAGGTGAGGTGAGGTGAAGTGAGGTGAGGTGAGGTGAGGTGAGGTGAGGTGAGGTACTTTATGAATGTAGAATAATTAGAAAAATATATAACTAGCCTCGTATATTACGAAGTTTCCACGTCTTTCTTATATGATGTGCATTTTTAGTTGTTGTTTTTGCTTAATAAATATTAAATAAATATCTGAGCAGAGTGATTTATTTATTTATTAACAGTCATCTAATTGAAAACAATATTAAAAACAATGAAATAAGTGCAGATAAGAATTATATCTCTAACATCACAACTAATATGCAAACTTATCATATTCAATCAATTGGGTTCAGCGTCCGATGACTTGTAAATAGTTCTCAATATTGTGAAATACGACCACGATGTACTTATAATCTGGAATAGAATTAATAGTTAAGAATATGAGAGAAAAAAAAATCTTTACATTTCTATCTTTAATAGATATATCGAAAAAAATCACTAAACTTTTACAATATTTACAATAACATTTACAAATTGTATGAAAAATCTCTTACTATTTACCAATACTATTAAACATGACATAGTTTTGTAATTTTTAAAAAGAAAATTGTATTATATTTGTAATAAATTAAAAATGCTTCATATTATGAATTAAAACTATGGTGATCTTGTTTGAGAGAGGTAACCTAGCTCCGCTCGATTCCTCAAGATCATTGGCTCGGTCCCAGCCTTAAGGTTCAAACATTTCCCGTAGAATTACATTGAAAATGAGGTTTGTTACTAGAACAGCAAGTGCCGGCACGAGAGTACGAGGACCGAGCCGGTCGTTACTAGCATAATTATAAAAATATACTATTAATATTAAATTAAATAGGAGAGAATATACTATCCATTTCTTTTGAAGTGAAAACTTCTTTAGCGGCGTTCAGCCATTTTCTTGGGATGGGTATAAAAAGTAAAACTCGCGTCAGGACACGTGGCCTGATCGAAAATTCGTACGACAGTCGTTGAAATTATGGGCGTAAGATTTATATTTCTAACTAATTATAGTTCGGTTATTTCAACTTAATGATCATTCGGTTATTGGACCAGTGGTTGAATGATTTGTTCCTGTTTCGCCCCGCAAAGTTTCGCCCCACACAAAAAATTCTTTTTTTCGACCCAGATTTTATTGCTGTTTCGTCTCGAAAATAAGAATAATTAATAATTTATTATTTTATTCTTGATTTGTCCCACTTTTTGTTCTTTATTCGCCTCAGATAGTAATTTATGTGTTTTAGAACATGTTTTGTACGGACAGTATACAGACAATATTTTAAGAAACTTATTTTTAAATATTACTGATGAACTCAACAAGTTAGTACTCAATACAAGAAATCCTAATTATTGATCTAACTGATCTGTGATTATTATTTACCTACTTTATATTTTAAAACCTAATAATTTATGTTACTGATCTGTGATTTAGATTGTAATTTTTTTACTTGTATAGCTGTCTATATTAGGATGATAAATTTAAATTGTTGATAGAATATAATAGACCCATCTGTAATTGGAAATGTGATTTATTAATAAATATTCTTCATATTAATATGATGATTATACAATCTTATTTATGCTTAAAATCCTAACTTTTATCTACCAGTTTCTCCACCTTCATCTTGATGCATGGACTTCGGAATCAAGATAATTTTACTATGTACTTGGTCCGTTTATGATATTTTTGTGCCAAGTTTTATCGTGCTACTTTTGAGACAACCTAAGATAGCTGTACCGCAATCTGCAAGAACATAATGTCCTGTAATAGGTTTATGAACTCCTTTCATGCCATCTTTTGGTCTCGGGTAAACTATTGCTCTTATATATATCTAGAATATTGTTGTAATTCATTTTTTTTTCTGGCTGTACCAAAATCACATTTAAAAAAGTGAAATAAAATTCAACGTGGGACGAAACAGGAATATGGGACGAAACCCCGGGGCGAAACAGGAACAAATCGGTTGAAGATTTCATTGTGATTGCAAAGCCGAAACACCGCGAGGTCGAGGGATCGAATCTCAGCCGTGAAATTTTTTTAAATTGAAAACTTCTTTAGCGGCGTTGAACACTTTTCTTGGGATGGTTAAAAAATAGGAAAACTCATGTCAGGACACGTGGCTTGATCGAAAATTCGTAAGATATTCGTTGAAATTATGGATGAAAGAAATATGTATATAAAACATACGATATTTTTCTGAAAGATAAACTTTTTAATGTAAAATAATTGTAATACTTCTGAAGTGTTAAATTTATGTAATATAAATTGCCATTTTTGTGTACGATAGCACAATAAATTAATATTGTATTTAACCACATAAATTCTAGTACTTTTATACTGATAAATACAGCCATTTGTGCGTATTTATTTCCGAACCATTCCAAAACATAAAAAATGCACAACGTTAATGTTCAAATTTTTACTTCTGCCGGCACTCCCAAAGTGCAACCCGTTTTTTTGTTTATCATGTTTTATTGTTTGTCTTCAATATTTTGATAAAATAAACATTTTAATTATATTTTTATAATTAAAATCAAAGCGTAACAAACTCTCGTGTTGCAAGAGGAATGGTGTAATTTTAACGAAATGAATCAATAAATCTATATATATATAAAAATGAATTGCTGTTAATAAGTCTCGCTAAAACTCGAGAACGGCTGGACCGATTTGGCTAATTTTGGTCTTGAATTATTTGTAGAAGTCCAGAGAAGGTTTAAAAGGTGAATAAATAGGAAAATGCTGCTATCTATATATATAAAAATTAATTGCTGTTAATAAGTCTCGCTAAAACTCGAGAACGGCTGGACCGATTTGGCTAATTTTGGTCTTGAATTATTTGTAGAAGTCCAGAGAAGATTTAAAAGGTGAATAAATAGGAAAATGTTGCTAAATTAAATAAAAACAACAAATTTGTATTTCCTTTGATGTGTCCATACATAATTTCTATGAGAGGATTTATTGACGCACGATTTGACAGTTCTGCTGTGAAACAATTTCATTACGACAGCAGGGTGCATATTTTACGAAGTAATTTTTGATGTTATGATATATTATTGACAAAATCATATAAAAACATAATTTTATTTATTATATACAGAACGTCTGTCGGGTCAGCTAGTACATTTATAATTAAATAGTTGTATCTGTAATAGATAATAATAGTTCAAAGACCATTTAAACGGCTTAGCACAAAGCACCTCAGTGCATTCCGAAAGAAGCTTACAGGTTACTGTCAAGTACAGTTTCAGGTAATTTAGAGACCCCCGAGGTATTTCAGATTTTAGACAGGAGTTGTTCTTGAAACTCACTGCGAGCCCGAGAACAATACTATTTTATTCTGTGTCCGAACAAAGGTTGGTATATAAAATGAGTGTTTTCTTTACTAACTTACATTTGCCTGAACGTACATAAACTTATAATAACCAGCATCATTAGCTATAGATAAAAAAAAGTTACCTTTGTAAAACTTTCGTATGAAATTATCGAAAACTTATATGCGGTCAGCGTCTGTGCCTTATTCGCCCTAGGATAAATTAAAAAATAGATTAAATCTCAACGAAAATAATTAAAGTTTATTTTTAATGCAAAATAATATTTAAATCACCTTAGCATTAATAGCAATATGGTCTTCTTCGATTTCTGATCCATGTCGTACCATTTGCATGAGAACGCTAAACTGCCGATATTTCTGCTCTGTTGATAAATAATAAATTATATAATGATTAAGGTAAAAAGTACAAAACTACTCGTTATATTTATTGAAGGTACCAGTGGGAGGCTCCTTTTCTCCGGATGACGGCTAGATTATGGGTACCACAACGGCGCCTATTTCTGCCGTGAAGCAGTCATGTTTAAGTATTACTGTATTTCGGTCTGAAGGGCGCCGTAGCTAGTGAAATTACTGAGCAAATGAGACTTGACATCTTTTGTCTCCAGGTGACGAGTGCAGTTGTAGTGCCGCTCAGAATTTTTGGGTTTTTCAATCTGAGCGGCACTGCATTGTAATGGGCAGGACGTATCAATTACCATCCTCCTGCTCGTCTCGTCCCTTATTGTCATATATAAATCATAATTAATAAAAAAAGGTATAAATAACTTGAACAACTCAGAAAGTTTTATCTGTAGTAATATTAGAAAGTATGAAAGTTTGTTGAAATACATCTACATGCATATCGCTCATGTTTTTTAAGTACTTGTTGCTTCTGAACGAACGAAATGAATATCGTACCATTTGTTTCATGCAAAATTTCCGTCATACTTGTTGTATGCAAGTATTTATCTATTCATTGTTAATATAATCAGTACTATACTAACAGCACAAAGCCTTTCCCCACATCACTGAACTTATTATAATAATAATAATTCTTTATTGCAGGCATAAAATCCCATATACAATATTGAGTCGTACAAATAAAATAGTATTCAAATTCAATACAAATAGTAGTCGTACAAATAAAATAGTATACAATACAATTATAAATTTATTTTCATTAATTATTTATCTCAGTCAGATAAAAGCAAAAAGAAAACAGCTTTGTGTCCAAAGCTATTTTCTATTTGCTTCCCGATGTGTCGAGAGCCAATGGGCTATCATTGGACTACGCAGGTCCTGGCCCACCACCTGGAGGATGCTGTTACACGAGCTACGCAATCTTTCCCAGAAGGAAGATATACGAGCTGTGATGACAGCAAAGAAATCGGGCATTCCCGCCTCGGCAAACATGCCCGACGCGCTGCAGTACCGCGGTAACTTCATAAGAATGCGATATGCATCATTATATTGCACCCTTATGGTGCTGAAGGACGCTCTCTTGTATCGGTACCAGGTATAGAAACACTGGCAGTATGCCCTGAAGAGGGTGCCCTTCACTTCATCACTGCATTTAGCAAATGTACGCGCGAGCATGTTGCACCGAACCGACAATGACCGCCTTTCCCGCTCCATGTCGAGATCGTCCTTGCGATCGTCAGTGACAATGTGTCCAAGGTATTTGAACTGCTCAACACCCCGAACCTCTGTTCCATTCAAATACACTTCGGGAACTCTCTCCGGACCCTTTCCCGCTTTGAAAACAAGCATTTTCGTCTTCGTGACATTGTACTTCAGTCCGTGAGAGTTGGCATAACTCTCACAGACTGACAATAACTTTCTGAGTCCTTTGATCGACGGGCTAAGGAGCACCATATCGTCCGCATAGCTCAGGTTGTTAAAGCAAACACCATCGATATGGCAGCCGACTCCAGTGCTCCTCAGCCCGCCTATCAGGTCGTTAACGTACACGTTAAAAAGGTCCGGAGAGGTTAGTCCACCCTGACGAACCCCGCATTCTGACCTATAGGCATCAGAGGTCGTGTGGCCCAATCTCACATGATTCGTTTGTCCCCCGTACCAGTATCTCATCACCTCTACCACTGATTCAGGAACACCTGAGGCGCGCAATTTGCTCCAGAGGATTTCATAATTCACTAGATCAAAAGCGCGGCTCAGATCCAGAAAGCAAGCATAAACAGACGTGTTACGGCTCACATAATAGTCAACTGTGTGCTTGAGACTGACGATGGCTGAGTCTGTTGAGACGCCGGGACGGAATCCAAACTGTGCCTCATCTATACACACTTTCTGCAGTAGTTCGGGCTGCAACAGCCGCTAAAACAACTTGCCCACTACGGTGCCCAGAGAAATAGGCCTATAGTTGTTAGACGAGCCCAAGTCTCCTGTTTTGCACTTGACGATTGGCACAACAACTGTTTTCATGAGAGGATCAGGTAGGTATGCATGCTTCACACATAAATTGTAAAGCACACATAGCTTAGACCACAGGACCTCACCCGCATATAGAATGTGCTTTATACTAAGATCGTCATGGCCTGGAGACTTGCCCCGCTTCATTCCTCGAATTGCCTTGGCTACATCGTCGACTGTGAACTGTACTACAGGTTTCGTAGGAACAACAGGGAAAGTTACCATCTCCGGGCTTTGTGCTGGCATCGAGTGAATTTTGAACTTCGAGGCGAATAGTTCTGCTATTTCTTTGGGCTTCTGCGAGCCATCCACAGATACAGGTAGACTATGTTTGTGTTGCAATTTTTTGTTGCATTCCAAAAATTTGGGAATTTTTTTCTCTTCTATACATAGCCAAAATGTCCATCTTAATCATTTCCTCATTACGAACACACCATTTCACTTTATTTTTAAATACCTTTCTACTATCTACCATTATTTCATATATGTCGCCCGTGGACGGCCTGCCACTCACTAACCAGCATTCATAAGCAAGGCGAGCCGCTTGATGACTTTCCTTGACATAGAGGTTCCATCCGGTTACAGGCTTCCGAGTTTTATTTATTGGGCGCACATCTGAACATTTTACGGCACCCACTTGTAAAACGTTAATAATCCTATCGTAATATTCGTCAATACTTTTAAAACAGTCGTCGCTATCGCTACTTACACAACTACTACACTCATTTATACAATTTACACATTCATTCATACTCACCCTCTCAAGTTCACACTTACAATATTCGTAATAACTATCATTTTGACTAACATTTCTATTCCCCCAACGTATCTTATAATTATTAGCGGGCAGTGCCCGGCTCTCGACTGATTTTACACTAAAACAGAGATCAATCTTACACTCCACGCACAATGGTAGGTGGTCTGATGTGTACACACCGTACATAACACTGACAGACACAATAGTGTCACGCGCCGCCTGAGTCGTCACGCAATGGTCCAACCACCTACGAGAACCGTGCGCGTCACTGACAAATGTATGTGTGTCTGAGTATATACCTAACACGTCAATAACATAAAAGTTCTTGCTAATCACAAAAAGTCAATAATTGATATCCAAACTTGGCACTAGGGTGGGCATTATAATCACCTAAAATATAAACTACATTCCACTAGTTTATTATTTATTTCATTTTCCTCAATGATGGCACTCATCTGCGCCAAACAATCTGTAAATTCGGGAACATTGTCTTGCTTATCAGTTGGTAAGTACACACTAAATACCATAAATGACTGTGCGCCATTGACCACTCGAATAGCTATCATCCTATCACTAGAGCAGTTCACAATAGAAACATTAGGAAACTTGGACTTTCTCCAGAGCAGCGCGAGTCCGCCGTAGGGCCGGCCCCTAAGGAACTTAAATCTTTATCAATGGTATCCAACATTCTAAGGTCATGTGGCACGAGCCAGGTCTCCTGTAGGGCGACTAGATCGCCTTCTCCACACAAATCCCGTATGTGTTGCATCGACGTCTTGATATTTTTACAATTAAACGTAATCATTTTTATCGTGATGGGTGTATTAATCATATTAATTAGTTTTAATTACGTTAGAAAAACGTTCCCTAAACTTTCTAAAAACCAAGTCTGCAGGCCAGAACTCCGTGCTTAAAAATGTGTCCAGATTCTGTTTCGCAACAATAATCTTGAAGGACCTAAAATCCAATTCTTTCCTCTGTGGTAACATCAGAACGTCAATAGCTTGTGCTCCCTTCGATTCGATGTGCTCCTTGACGTTCTCAACAGTACACGTAGTCTCCAATCTCGACAAATAGATAGCTTCGGGTAACTGTGCTACTTTTAATTTGCTAGGATCCGTTGCAGTGCCACATCTGTTGTTGTTACGTAGCTGCCGCTTTTTTCTGTTATTCACAAAAACTGTGAATCCTTCGTCATCATGTTCATTCACAGCTTCGCAGCCCGTACGCATAGGGTCGACATTTATACGTTGCATCGATGTTCGATTTGCAATATCGCGATAAGACGGTGGCGATACAACCGTGTCCAGTGAGTCCGAGCGCTTGCGCCTCGGCAGGGGTGAGGTAAGTATTGCACGGGTCTTATCAGTGTGCAGTAGCTTCGTTCCGGCATTCTCGACCTTATTGCGCGATGGTACAGGTACATTTCGCGTGTCGGAAGACGGCCCGATGCGAGAACATACTTCCGTAACAATACTCGTCTTCAAATTATCCATCTCTAGTTTAGAGATTGAATCATTACGTAGGTGTTGTAGTTCTGTCTTTAGAATAAGAATATCCTTCAATAGTCGTGTCACATCCACGTGATCAAATGACACAGGTGGGAGTCGATTAAGGTCTTTCGCGACGTAGGTAGGCTGCAACTCGGGTTGATCTCGTGAAACACCTTGAGGACGTCACGGATGTTTTTTTTCCGCTTGTCTTCACCCTTCCGTTGGATGAGTTTAAGTCCCTCACCAGCAAGAGCGTTGAAAAGATTGTTTTTACCTGATTCTACTTCCTCGTCAGTAAAATTAGAGGCACATATTTGTACAATGCTCAGCTCGTCCATAATGTTTATATGTCTATTTTGTTTTGACAAAATGCCAAAAATTCGTTAATAATAATAACCACTTGGTCCGTCATAATTCACGCGGAGTTACGTAATTACCAATAATTACTTAATCACTGCGAAACAATAATAACCCGTTAGCCACACATGTGCACGCGCATTGTGTCGCGAGCGACGACTGTCGTTATTGATAAGAGACGCAAAGATATTGTTTGCCCCAAAAAAGTAAAAAACAATCTTTGTTTTTACATCAAAGTTTTTTATTTCCTAGGACCGTTTCTTTACAATAAAATAAACGCAATAGCAAACATCTATCCCCTAAATTATATTCTAAGTTAAGTTTTTCTTTTTTGTGATCATCATTTTTAGATATGTAGGTAAATGAAAAAATTGTAAATTATTTAATGTGATTCGAGGGGATTGGCTCTGTAAGGCAAAATTCAAGTTCATCCTAGTTCGGCTTCAGCTGGTAAAACTCTTATAATAATAATAATAATAATATTGACACACTTTTTACACAAATTATCTTGCCCCAAATTAGGCATATATAGCCTGTGTTATGGGTTGCAATACAACGATATATTCAATACAATATATTTGCTTAAACACACATAAATACATATAAACATACTTAATACGTATAAACATCCATAACTCGGAAAAAAACATTCATATTCATCATATAAATGCTTGCACCTACCGGAATTCGAACCCGGGACCTCTACCTTAGCAGGTAGGATCGCTAGCCACTCGGCTATACAGGTCGTCAAATAATTTATTGCATTTATATCTTATAAACTAGGATAAGTAGGTACTTTTGTTTTGTGAAACAAATAAATTACTATCATCATCATCGAGGTTGCACGTTTATGCGACAAAACAAGTTTTGGTAGAATATACACCAAAGATGTAGATAGATACTTGTTCGGGTCCCGACAACGGTAGTAGGGACCCAAAAAATGGACAAAAGTAGCAAAATGGTTTTAGTAGCTCTTTGTGCCACAGTACATTTGATAGCCGAAGAATTATGGATATAGGCTAGTGGTTTGTGTAGCATTTTACAAGAACACTAAGGGGTGAAAAGAGTTACCTCACACTGGGTTCCCAGAATGTTTATAATGCACAAAAACAAATAAGACTGAAAATAGATTGTTTCAACATTCTAGTTGCAAGAAGATTCTGAACATTTCTTATCTCGATTTATAGCCATAGACATAATATGGCTTTACCATTATGGTGACCAAGAAGTGAACATAACCGAAAAGGCCGGAAAATCATGAGCTCTCTTTTCTGGGATGATAAAGATTGGTAAAGGTCATGATTGAATATCTTAACCATTGAGTTACTTTTGCTGGCTCTTTGTTCGCAGAATAAATGAAATACATGAGAAACGACGAGGTAAACTAGCAAAAATTGTTTTGTTCCATTAAATATGTAAGTTACCGGCAACATAAAAACGTATTCTTACTTTTTATCAATATTCAACTTACGGCAAAATTTGAGCTCCTAAAAAGCACTATTTGCAGTTTATTCATCTGTTTCCAAAACTAGTAATTGTAAGAAAGTCTGCATACCTCTCGTATTAAGTTCTCCCCAAAAATACTTATCATTAATATTTGCAGTAAAACTGACGACAGAAACAATAATGCTCCGGGTATTTGTGTCCAACTTCCAATCTAAAACAATATAATATTATGTCTTCATAATATTCTTGTAATTATATTCACTTTAAACGCTGCTATCATTTGACACAAATGGAGTACTGTTCCAGCTTCTTCTGACCGCATATGCATTTGAGTGGCTCGAACCATCGACGATCAAGTCATCTCCGATCAGGTTGATTCTTTTCTCTCTGTTTATACAATATATCCTGTAGAGGATCTATAGGATATATTGTATGTTTGATCAGAGGAGTTAGTCGGGATGATGGTATCAACCTGGCTGCAGTCTCTTTCATTACATCAAAATCCACCCGCATCATGTTGACGTCTGGCATTCTACAACTGGGCGTTTTGTGAAGAACTTCTTGACTCCATTTCCTAAACCACCTTCAAGCATAGAGCATACTCCCATCTTAAAGGCTAGCAACGCAACTCTTGACCCCTGGTGTTGCGGATGTCCATGGGCGGCTTCACCACTTCTCATCACGTGAACCTGTTGCCCATTTGCCCTCGTCATATATGGAAAATATATATATAATCTGCGTTATAAAATAATGAAATGGATACCTTGGAACGGATCCCGAGCGAAGTAGCATTAGCAATAAAATTCATTAAAGAAGAGCCTGCTCAACACTGGCAATAAAATCAAGGTTTGATTAGAGCTTGCTTTGGCAATATCTTAGTTGGCCGATTAAAAACGCTTGTCTCAATTCCAAAAGTTCTCATGACAGATTATCATGTACAGATCATACCTTTCTCAGTGTGATGACAAAGCAAAGTATTTGATACTTGCCGTTAAAATGAAGCCTAAAGCACATATTTCCACCGATCCAACTAAAACATTAAACAAATTGGGAGCTGTGAAGATTTCATTCAAGTCTTGCGAGAGTCTGAAATTAAATATAATATTTATTTAACGGAACGTGAAAACACAAAATTTTACCTGGTACAGTCCTCTGCTTAGCACAGTCTCGTTTTTAGACTCAAGTGTGTTCCGGTTCTCGTCGACGCTATTGGGAGAGAATTGAACCGCGACCGGTATAAAAAACATTCTCTATCTTCTCGTCTGCATAACAACGAATGCCGCTAGTTTGCAGTATATCATTGATATGCAGAAGAAACAGTGTAGGGGATAGAATGCAGCCTTGCAGGACGCCAGTGGTAGGCTCCTTTGCACAGATGCCGGCTAGGCCAACGGCGTCTATATCTGCCGTGAAGCAGTAATGTGTAAGCATTACTATGTTTCAGTCTGAAATTACTGGGCAAATGAGACTTAACATCTTATGTCTCAAGGTGACGAGCAGTTGTAGTGCCGCTCAGAATTTTTGGGGTTTTTCAAGAATCCTGAGCGGCACTGAATTGTAATGGGCAGGGCGTATCAATTACCATCAGTTGAACGTCCTGCTCGTGTCGTCCTTGATTTTCATAAGAAAACCTGCGTCAGTGGGTTTTAGGTCAGAACATGCGCAGTCGATCAATCTTAATACGCCGATCAGGTAAAAAGCTAGTGACCTATTTTGTATCACTATTGTGAAGCCAGCTTCAAAATGAGGGCCAATGCTGACCGATTGCTTCCTCTCTATCCAGTCTAACCACCAACGCCTCTTCATACGACTCAACCGCTTCCGCCCACCTATGAGTGGGATAACCAACCAGAAAAATACTAACAAGCACAAATATCCTATAGGTATCGTTTGAGCAGGAATCTTTCGCATGGTGGCGGTGATAGCTTGTTGCGGATTTCTAGATGGTAGTAATAAAAATTTACTTATAGTATTCATTTATTTATATAGACATGGTAGCGCCAATTTATCGCATTTAAGAAGAAGCATGAGAAAAAGTATGAGAGAGAGAAGAAGTATGAGAAAAAATGGGTGACGATCTATTTCAGGCGACCAAAATCTCGTTAACCCCCATAATATATAGACGGATTTCACATATAAATAATTTAATTAAAATGTCATAAACTTACTTCAATATAAATTGGTGTTTTTTGATAATTTCTTGCAATGAATTCGTTGTTTCTGGTGTTAAGGTCCTAATTTCCTCACTCAAAATTATAAATTGACAACATACATGTGTTGTTAGAATGAAATACAAAGCGTCAATAGTGGTAAAATATAAAGCACAAATAAATCCTGGAAAATGAAATATTATTAACTTTAATGTGCATTATTCTCTATTGTATTTATAAATTAATTTACCAAGCTTATTAAAAATATTGTGTTTAGTTGGTACATGTCATTAAGTAGATTTAGGCAGTCTCCTTTCTTCTTAGTCGTTCCCTCACTACTGAGTATCGAGACTCATATTCAAACGGTCAAAGAGCTGTCTCCATCGACTTCGCTCTGTTGCTTGGTGGACTACGGCCTTTAGGTCTTTTACCCTGTATATTCCCCGTCACCATCAAACCCTCAAGGTTGTCTGCTCCTCTGCGAGCAACATGGCTAAAGTTTCGCACTATATGCTGTAAGGAGACTGTGTACAGATGAGCATTTTCCATCTTAAGCAGCTATACGATGCATGTGTTTGTGCGATGGGCCGCCCATGGTATTTGCAGCATATGTCGCCGACACCATATTTCAAGAGCAACGAGAACAATATAACGTGATAAAATTAACGCTCACCTACAGATACCGTTGTCTCAGGCCTGGTTGAGAAGTATATTAAAGAATTCGCTGAAAAATATAGACACATACAATGTAGCGCGCCGACTGCAAGAGAAGAAAGGTCTTTCGTACGCCTCTGTTCGTTGAAATATACTTTAACCTCTTGACTAACACATACATTTACACTTGACTTTATAACAAATTACGTTGCTTATTTAACTTTGTCTCTTTATAAGAGAAATGATGAATAAAAAAATAGTTAATACGAAGAAATCTTACCACAAATTATGGAGTGTAAGTACATCAGCAACCACTTGTACCATGAGTCAATTGTAAACGGCACCACTATCGCATAAGGAAATAAATAATGCACTCTATTTTTCGTCATGTAATGAATGAGCATTATAATAGGCGATGAAAAATTATAAACAGTAATAAGTAAAGCGTTAAGAATAAAGAAATACTTTATTAAGTATTTAAGAAATACAAACTGGGAATTAACGCGAATCGTGTTACTATCTCCTTTAATAATATGTTCGTATAGAACTTGAAGGCTTTTAGTTAACTCGAAGATATTCTTCCTCTTAATACCAATAAATATAATTTTTAATATAGACAATAATCCAATGCAAGTACACGGTGCAAGATTTGTAAGTTCTAGAAAGTTCTCTGCTGAAAATTTTGATACAAAGAAAAGGAGTTCTTGAGATATCACAATTGAGAGCCATAATATTAACAAGTAAAACCGGATTTTAACTTTTCCATTGAAAGGAATACCTATGATGGTAAAGATGATTTTAATTTGTTGAAATATTTCATCGAAGCTTGGTATCCCGGCGATGTCTTCTGACATGGTGAGACTTGTCTTAGACTTGTTTTTCATTTGATTGGTTCCGATATTTATGAACGGTCCCTTTAAAGCATGTGTCTATTATTAATTCAGGGCTGTTACTACAGGGTGTTTCACATCAAACTTATAAAATTTCAGATACAAAATCTTACAAAACGTTAGCGTTTTATACATACAAGGTATGTTTTAAAGTTATATATACTTCTTCTGGCGCGTTAGAGAAAAATAATTTTGACTGTTACATCTCAATAATATATTCTTGCTGATGTTCAGGAAGAACACATATCCACTGTAAGAACACATAGTACACATTCAAATCAAATTCAAAAAATACAAATATTTTTATGCAAAATATGATCCAAAATCACTTATTGAACGTCAAAAACTATCACCACCCGCTCAAAATAGACTGCCTCAGACCTGAGAAGAACGGGCGTAAAAAACTCAGCGCGCTTTTTTTTATAAAAATATGGATTACAATGTGATATCGTACAATAAACATTTATAATTAAAGGGCCTGAGGGTGTTCGCCAGTCTGTGGTATCATTAAGAAAATCGTTTATGTTATAGTAACCTTTCCCACACAAACGTTTTTAACAATTCTTTTAAATTTCGTAACACATTTGTTTTGTACATTTTCTGTGATCATATTGTAGAAGCATATACATCGCCCAACAAAAGACTTACTAACTCGACCCAACCGAGTTGTAGGCATAACAAGTTTATATTTGTTCCTCGTGTTAATATTATGAATGTCACAGTTTCTAGAAAATTCCTCAATGTGCTTCTGAACATAATGTAAAACATCAAAAATTTATTGAGAAGCAACAATCAAAATGTTTATTTCTTTAAATTTTTCTCTTAATGATTCTTTAGGACCTAGGTTATAAATCACGTGAATAGCCCTCTTCTGCAGCACAAAGATGGTATTAATATCGGCTGCACTGCCCATAACAATATACCATAGGACATAATACTATGAAAATAACTAAAGTATACTAGTCGCGCCGTATCTATGTCAGTTAAAATACAATACTCGTAGATATACAATGACGTTCTATTCATAGACGTCATTGGTGACATAATTTATTTTTTTAATGATACCATAGAATGGAGGGAACACCCTCAGACTATTTAAAATTATAAGTGACCAAACTGTATATAGTGAATAAAATTTCATTAAAATCGATTCTATAACAAATATCTTATTGAAAATTAGCTACTTAGCTACAACCCTCAAACTATCATTAATCGAAAATTCGATTAGCCTAGACATATTGGGTGTTGAAGTAAATGGATCATTACCAGTTCCATAATGGAAAATTCCCTTTGATATTGCATTTCAAGTTGACAGTCCAGTTCAACCCTTAATTTAAGAAGGTCCGACGTAAATTATTAGTTACACACATACTTTATGCTACTTTATCAGCTAAATAATATTTTACCAAATTTAGAACCAATAAATGCATTTATATAATATTTATAGAAAGTGTAAGGTACTTTTATAATTTCTAGTTACCTTAGTTGGTTTTGGTCACGGACTAGTAAAAAAAGAAGAACTGCGCACCGTGATATTAGCAAGTGAAGCACCTTTATGCTAGTGTGTGTGCGGTTACGGGGTATACCAGTTACAAAATTTTTTCTCCCTTGAATAATCCACAATATATCCACAAATACTTTTATATTATTGTTTTTACACTTTTTCACAACGCACGACGGCATTTTTAAAATATTTTATTGCGACGCAAACTGATGTGTCACAGACGATGGCAAATCTCATAATGGCGGACAATCGGCTTGTATTAGTGTAAGTGCATGCGAGCGGCTATGTATTTACACGCTTACTGGCTTGTTTTGGTGCCTCACTGTTACGTAAGGTGACACGGAGTCCTTATTTTTTTACTCGTCCGTGGTTTTGGTTAGTTAGTTAGAAGTTCATAAAATGTGTTTGAAGTATTGTATCATGTTATTATTTATGCTAGGTATCTACTTTTTTTGTTACAAGTACAGGTAGTGCGTCACATGACAATTCCTATACTTCTACAATTCCTAAAAGATTAAACCAGTTTTAAAACATTTTTTCCAGTCTGCCACAGACACCTCTTCTACGGCCTTCTCGAACGCTGTTATTTTTATTTTATTTTATGGAAGACGAGGCTGATGTTCGTTCATTTCCCGACTTCCGACTGGATTCCTTTCAGTTGATTTTTTATTTTAGGGAACAAAAAGGAGGTCGGTGCACAGTCCTGATCTAGCACACGATGCTAGATCAGGACTGTAAGGAAAGTGACCGGTGTGGTGTCCAGGAAGTCCTTTGTTTTGAGCGTAGCCCGTCGTCTGTTGTCGCCAGTCAATCATGGCAGTGAAAACTTCTAACAGGCATGTTTATTTCGAAACAGCCAAACTGTGTCAATGTTACGGGATCGTATTTGTAAATTCAGGATTTTCAAATGTCTTAAACGCGCCAAGACAAGCCTGCTTCAAATTTATATATCACTAGCTGACCCAGCAAACGTTCTTTTGCCATATAAATTATTTATAGAGTAAGACCGTTTCTTGGACATTGCAACATTACTTTATTTTTCTAAAATAAAAGATTTTTTCTAGAATAAACGTAGCCTAAGTTACTCCTTATTACATCAGCTACCTGCTAATGAAAGTCCCGTCAAAATCGGTCCCGCCAGACAGACAGACAAAAACAGTAAAAAGAAAATATTTTGATGTACCGTATATATATTCATCTACATGTAGTAAACAACGGTTATTTCAATATTAGAAACAGACACTCCAAACTATCCTTCTCACGCGAAGGTGCTCGTGTAGAATCCTGTGAACGCTTCCCAATCCAATCTGTAATATATGACATCTTATGATATTCGTTTGTTTTCTTGTTTAACTTTTTTCACTGCTGCCACTTTTTTTCGTTAACAACCGTCGAAGGCCGACCATTTCATTCTTCATCCTCCGACAATAGATGACCGCGATTAAATTCGATATGCTAACGGTAGATTTATATCCATAAAGGTTATTTGAAGTCGATCAAATGACTCGTCTAATTTAAGGCCTCCTTTGAAATCTTAAAGAATTATCGCACGAAAATGTTTCCGATGTAGATTAATTTTTCGATGAGACATGATAATTCAAATTAGCTATCAAAAAATATGGAGAGATATTTGAAATTCGAAAGATAGTATTTTTACTCGTAAATGATGACATATTTTTTAATAATTACAATTAGCAAGGGTTTATAATTAAAAAAAAAACTTAAAAAGTATGCCCAAATATGGTTCTAGCAGATATGGTTTCATAATGATATTGTATTTCTTCTCGATCCACCGTTTGTACAATGTTGGTTCGCAGTCTTGTCTCCAGTGAAATACTTGAAACTAAAATACACACAGCTTGATAACTTCTCCATTTTTGAAGTTGATTTTTTTAGGTACGGTATACCATATAGATACATTGTAAATAAAAATAAAATAGTTTATACAAACAATTTGTATAAAACGATTTAATAGCAAACAATTTGTAAAATTGATATAATGATGATAAATATTTTCTTTGGTAGACAGTCAAAAAGATTTAGGTAATTAAATATCACGGAAAGCTGATTCAATTATTCACAACTTTAAAACTTCGTACTTTTACTTTTTTCAATAGACAACTTTTGATAGATATTAAGGGTATGTTCCGATATGCACTGCGACCCTGTACAGTGTGACGTCAATTTAGTATACTGTAAAGCCGTTCCTTTATTGCCATATTGGTTACTATTTAAAACGGAACGCAATCCCGTATAGTGTCAGACGCATTTTTTAACGCAGTATTCAAATGAGTGTATTAAAGTTTTCTAGTTCTTTAAAAAAAATGTTGTCAAATTAAAAATATTTGGGATTAAACTGTAGGTATTGTTTATAAAACGTTATGCACACGAGTGGTTTTGGTTTATTATGTGATCAAAGTACTGCGAGGATCTTACCTCGAGAACGCCAGTGCTCACAGTATATATAGCGGGGATTTATGTCGTCATATATTTCCCTAGGGTACTGCGGCAGTATACTGCCAGTTCATAACGGAACGAATTTTTCTACAGTGATAGCATTGTGCAGTGCTCGCAGTGCATATTGGAACATACCCTTAGTAAGCCTCAATGATGATGTAAAAGACCATAAGCTTAGTATACTAGCACTCTCCTTATTATGGCGAGACTAATTTTAAAATGTTCATGTGAGCTAGTTTTACAGATGTGTTTGTGAGTTAGTGAAGTGTGTAGTATTTTGCTTATGGTCAATCCCTATGACAAATATTGATAAACGGCGTCATATTCACGTATACAATATTTATTTATCCAACACATATCTATTTTATTTATTTATTTATTTATTTATTTATTTATTTATTTAACACCAACAAGACAAACACTACAAAAGTATAATAACATTATTACAATGAATAATAAATTCTAAGTGTTGACTTAATTATAGGTGTTACACGCATTTCAAAAACATAGACACAAACATATTTAATTAAAACAAATGCAAACATTATCGGAATATTACAAATTAAATTAAACGTGAATGAATAAGAGATCAATAATATTATATAATAATTAAAACATGCATCATTTCACAATTATATAAAAAAATTTATTTTCTAAAATTATTATAATCTTAAGAAAATAGAGTGTTTACTGCGTATATAAAATTAAATATTAAGTATTTTAGTGCATTTTTCTACGAAAAAAAACATCACGTTAGATGTATTGAAAAATTTTAATTTACCTGTGAATTGTTTCTTTAGTTGGATTGTTGCTAAATGTAAGTACAAAATCAAATAAAGAACACGACACCATTATATTTTTTAAATAATATCCGTTAGAACACAGAAAAATAACGATAAAAACACTAAAATTAAAACGCGGTCCAATTTGACAGGAGACTAATGGACACTAAATTGTCTCAAAACGGTTTCATGGTCTCCATCTATTCGGTCTCTTTCTCACACCTAGATTTATATGTAAGGATAGTTATGTCAATTTCGCAATCTGTACCACCTGTAATATGTTGAAAATATTGTCTTAGTGTTAGTGGAGAAAACTGTTCTAAATAAATTCACGTTCGGAGTTTTGAGGTAACAAAGTTAGAAAATTTACAACTGATTTGAGAACAACCTTTATATGAAGCTGCTTGCGAAGAATAAAATAAATATAAATAGTTTTTTTTTTAATTTTCGCAGCTTCGGTTAATCACAAAGTTCTTTGTTATGGTAACAACTAAGAAGTAACGAGACATTCTACAAAGTGGTACGCCCCGCCCAGCACAATGCAGTGCTACTCAGGATCTTACAAAAAACCTTAGTCAGAATTACAGATATGTTTGAATACATTAAATGTCTTAGTAGCGCAGTCATTTGACAAACTACGACGCTCTTCATACAGTCACACACATGCTGCCTTCACACCACTGCTTGGCAGCAGAAATAGGTGCCCGTGAGGTGAACATCTAGCCAACTTTCTGTGCTAAGGTGCCGCCCTAAACGAACTACTAGATAGTTCTGAATGCAGTATGATTGTCACAAGTTTCAGTTGATCAATTCATATCTTTTATAATTTTATGTAAAGTTTTAGACAAAAAAACAGTTCATTTCAATTGTCTGTGTCTCCAAAAATTTAATCTATATTTTGGTATGGACTGGTTACTGGTTTGGTTTGGTAAATAAAACTGGAGTTTTATATATTTATGCAAGTTTCAAAACTTATCGTACTACAGTTGAAATAAAAATAATTACGTGATGACTTCTTGTAGCTTCTACAGTTAAATTAATTAACTGTCGCTTGGGTAGTTCTAAAGACGAAACAAATTAGTGGAACTAAGAATTTAAGACTTACTTACTCATGGCACGAGTTATTCCTTGAATATTTTGTTAGTTGTAGTTTGTTTGAAATAAAAGTATTTTTGCATTTAGCTCAGAAATATGTTAAGTGAAAATCGTGTTAATATTGTTTAAGTATTCATCGATATACATAGATATTCTCTACATGTTGATAGACGGTATATTGTCGTTACAGATTTTCGCGATATGTAGGTACCATGAAAATAAGGGACGAAACAAGCAGGATGTTCAGCTGATGGTTATTGATACGCCATGCCTATTACAATGCAGTGTCGCTCAGGATTCTTGAATAAACCCAAAAATTGTGAGTGGTTTTACAACTGCGCTCGTCACCTTGAGACATAAGATGTTAAGTCTCATTTGCCCAGTAAATTCACTTGCTACGGTGCCCTTCAGACCAAAACACAATAATGCTTACACATAACTGCTTCACGGTAGAAATAGGCGCCGTTGTGGTACTTATAATCTAGCCGGCATCCTCTGCAAAGGAGTCTCCTACATCCCTAATAGACGGATTCCTGCTTTATTAAATCTATTCCTATTTTTGTAGTGAGACTAATTTACTCGCGTCTTGAGGTTTAGTCAAATTTTTTTCTTAATTCTAACTGAGCGTTTCTTCTGCCAGAAACAATGTTATTTAACCGTTTAAAATGAACGATTTTATACTTTTTTTTCTAATTGCTCATATAATGAAAAATCATTGTTCTTTATCAAAAATCAACCAATCATCAAATCACAAATATTTAATTTCATAAAATGTAAATCATATTACACTCATTTCACGGCAGATTTCCTTAGAGAAGAATGAGCAAGAAACTCTAAGGTTGCTCTTTAAGAAACAGATTAGGTATTACAATTAGAAAGTAGAACATATAGGAGAAAGATTCAATTCAATTTAAATTTTGAATAGTTGAAAATAATATATAGGAGCTATACAAAATGATATTGCTCCGCGTTTCGTCGTTTTAGTTTGAAACTTTCGGTCATTTAAATAAAATATTGCCTGTAGTAGCATGTGCCGTTTGCGAATCGAGTAAGTATTTGAGAAATTTGTCTTCTTCCACGGCCGCCTTCCAAGCGATACGTACAACTCAAACGGAATTATTTAATCCAAAACTTTAGGATTTTGTACGTATGACGAGGTTGAAGAATTCAATAAGCCTTTTGAGGGTTAACCGGTCAACGGGCTATAACTATTGGCTGGCCTTTACTATGTACTAAGTCTGGCTATAAATACTGTTACAATAAAAAATAAACAAAATATTACATTTAAATTTGGAATCTGTCATTTGATTGTTCATTGAGTTTTCTCATTTTGGCGCCAATACATTGTACAATATTTTGCGATATTAAAATGGAGTGGGGTGATAAAGAGAACCGAATCGCTGTATCATTACACAAAGGTATGGAGCCAAATACAATTTTTAACATTTATACGCTTGGTATTAGTAAAATGTTTGTGTACCGGGCTATTAATAGGTACAATGAGACCTTCTCTGTTTGTGACAAAAAAAGATCTGGCCGTTTACGTAGTGTTCGTACGAAAAGGGTGGTCGAAGCAGTAAGGGAAAGAATTCGACGAAATCCTGTCTTATATTTATGTATTGAGCTAACACACAGAAAAAGTAATAAATGTTATTTGCAATAAAATTTTTTTTTCTTTGTATCAGTATTTATGGCAAGACTAGGATATATATATTATTAACTCTTCTGTACGTATAACAGACTAAGATCTGTATTCCGACTCTCGTGATCAAGTATATTCTGCCTCCGAAAATACACTTATGAAGATTTTTGAAGTGAAAACTTCAGTAGCGTCTGAGCACTATTTTTAGGATGTGTTGCCTGATCGAAAATTCGTATAACATTCGTTGAAATTATGGATGATAGATTTATATTTCTAACTTATTAAATTTCGGCTATTTCAAATTAATTATTATCATACGATCATTGGATCAGTGGTTGGTAATATTTTTGTTGGTACAGTTGCATGTTGGGGAAGCCCGCAGGTATATTACATTAAAGTACTTACCATATTTGCGCGTTGTTTTGCAATATTAGAATATACTGCAGAAACTAAGGTACATAAGCAACTAATCATTTTCTTAGCAAAATTAAATATCTAAAGAAAATGAAATTATTGTGAAAGAATAGGATAATTTAATACAAAGTATGGCCTCCTCTGCTATTCAGAACTTGTTGGCAACGATTATTCATTGAATTAATGAGACTGTTTATGTCATCTTGCGGTATTCGCTCCCAATGGAATTGTAGCAAATGCTTCAGCTGTTGGGTTGTTGTCACTCCGTCCAAGTCCTTCAAAACACGTCTCTGGAGCATGTCGCATACGTGCTCGATGGAGTTGAGGTCTAACGATTGTGCAGGCCAGTACAATACCCGGATGTTCTCCGTTGCCAAGTATTGACTGGTTCGCCGAGCTGTATGTGAACGCGCATTGTCATGCATTAACGTAAAATCGGAGCCAAAGGTTTGTGCAAATGGATGGACATAAGGTCTGAGAATAATACCTCAACGTAATAATTTCCAAAACGAGCTCAGTTCGCCTGTTCTTCATAATACCTGCCTATACGATAACTGTTGAGCCGCTGTATGGATGAACTTCCTGAATGCACCCGAGCCTTTCAGTATTTCCGGGCCGACCGGTACACTCGCACCCTTCTTCTATCAGGCCTAAACCCGAATCGCGACTCATCGGAAAACATAATTTTATCCCATTGTTCCTGGGTCCATGTTCTGCGTTCTCTACACCATTCATTTCAACGAGCGCGATTCCCATGACGTATTGTTGCCAAATTGGGCGTCGAGCTCGTAGGCCGTACTCATGTAGTCGATTTCATACAGTTTGGGGACTTATATCATCACCACTTGAATTTTGTAGCCCAAACTTATCCCTCGAGCGGTTAACATCGGCTGGTGTCTTGCAGTCAGTTGCATGTACCGGTCTTGCCGAGTGGTTGTACTCCTTTTACGGCCTGAATGCTGTTCAGTGGGTTCCCTTGTATTATTGTAGCGCTGCCAAAGACGACAAATAACACTTCTATGAATGCCAAAATGCCAAGATACCTGAGATTGATTACTTCCCGCTTGCAACATCCCTACAGCTCTTAGCATTTCATTTGCCGTCAAATGACGTCGCTCCATGACGTAAAGAATATCTAACAACTTAAGGGTTTCGCTAACTGCACCGATTGAAATCGCTACGATGATATATCTTTACGTACGTAGCGGGTATCAGAAAGATAAAAAAGCATAAGATTTCTTTCAAATCTAAAGAAAAATTATTTGATTGCAGCGCCACCGATCAGTTCAATTGTGAGTATTAGGTTAGTGCTCCAGAAGGGATCTCAATACAACATCCGTTATTATGTGTATTTTGTTCCATTTTACGCACAGAAAAAAATTAATAATTCTAATGAAAATCACAATGAAAAGTCGCTTTGTGGTAACTTATTTAATTACGCTTTTAACTTTAAACAGGGAATCCCTCCAAGTGTCCATTTTCTCTTGAGGGGTCTTAGAAGTGCTGTTTAATTAAATTTGTTTACATTACAAAGAACTTGATATTATGTCAGAGTAGCGAAATGAGACTAATTGATAAATAAGAAAACGTTTCGAATTGTTTTGTTTCGAGTAAACAACGCTTTCATAGTTATTATCCAATTTTACGATTCATGAATTTGTGTCTGAGTATACAATTGTGAATGCAAAGTCTGTGGTAAAATTAAGAATTTAGTTTTATGATAAAAAAATGTACGACGAAGAATCAAATTCAAACCAATAAGTAATGAAATAGTACAAAGTGTACTTTGCCAGTGGGAGCCTCCTTTGCACAGGATGCCGGCTAGATTATGGGAACCACGACGTCGCCTATTTCTGCCGTGAAGCAGTAATGTGTAAACATTATTGTGTTTCAGTCTGAAGGCCGCTGTAGCCAGTGAAATTACTGGGCAAATGAGACTTAACATCCTTTGTCTCAAGGAGACGAGCGCAATTGTAGTACCGCTCAGAATTCTTGGGTTTTTCAAAAATCCTGAGTGGCACTGCATTGAAATGGGCAAGGCGTATCAGTTACCATAAGCTGAACGTCGTGTTCATCTCGTCCCTAATTTTCATAAAAGATAAAAAAAAAACTATCAATAAAACTTGCACCAAGAGTAGGATCACTTAACATCAGTGGTGAAGTGTAAGAGCTACTTTATAGTTACCCTAATTTTGAACATCTAAATAATCCGATAGCAATGACCCGAATTCTTCAACTTTTTTGTTCTCCGGCAATTTTAGTGAACACAAATCGCACATCAGCGTAATCTTTGACTCGCCGACTACTGTAATTAGTAATGGCACGCGGATACTCACTTTGGTTCCAACTTTCCAATGGGCATTAATGACACTGTGGTGTTAGTGTACTAGTTAATATTTCTTAAAAACAAAACCCATTCGTCGCCAGTTAGTAGCCGACTTATTCATTAAAATTATATTGCAACTACCTACAAAACAAATACCCAGCAATTTCAAATGAAAACTAATTTTAACGTCCTATTACAATGTAAAGGGTTATTTAAGTTATAAGGAAGCTTGACAATAATTTCCTAAGGGCTTTGTATTTTCTAAGTTCAAATTTTAGCAAATGCTTAACTTTTATTGTTATTTTATCATAAGTATTTCGTGAGCATTATATTGTTTTAGTTCTCGTCGCAGGTTTCGTGAGGCTCCCTTAAATTAGAGGTGTGTCGGTATGCGATTTACAAATACCAAAAAGTAAACAGTTTTCGGTACGTAATAACTGTTTCGAAAACTATTTATTTTAAAAACTATGTATTTTTGAATACCTAGGTATCTTACACCTTATCTTTGTTTCTCAAATGGTAGTGTTCTATCTCATTCGTTTCGTTATGAAGTTTTACTGCGTTTGTAACCGACTTCAATAAAGAAGAGATTCTCAATTCGAGACGATTTTTTTTATGTATGTAGACCGACTACTCTGAGAATTATGATACTCAAATTGGTTTGAGTATCTATCGAGCAAGCTTATATGGGATTTTGAAAGACACTGAGATGTTACGGTCGACATGGGAGGACATGGAGTCTAAGATACAGGCTCTGACTTATTTTTGGATCCAGACACTCGCCATCGCCAGCTATGCTTCATTAAGACATTAGTTATTTTCATAAAAAAAAGTTAAGTATTAACTTAACATTTTTTATGAAAATTACAATGGAGATACTCATGATTGTTGAAAAACCTAAATATTCGGAGCGACACCACAATTGCGCTCGTCACCTTGAGATATATGTTGTCTCATTTGCCCAGTAATTTCACTAGCTACGGCGCCCTTCAGACCGAAACACAGTAATGTTTACACATGACTCCTTCACGGCAGAAATAGGCGCCGTTGTGGTACCCATAATCTAGCCGGCATCCTGTGCAAAAGAGCTTCCCACTGGTAAAACATATTAATCAAATTGGTTTAAGTATCTATCAAGCAACCTTAAAGGGATTTTTGGAAAACACTGAGATGTAGCGTCCGACATGAGAGAACCTGGTGCCCTAAGATGCACGCTCCATGACTAAGCTTAGGACCACGACTCTCGCCATCATCAGCCATGTACTGCATTAAAACTAATACTTAACTCTTTATTATTATTATGAAACTATCAGTATCAAAACCGGCTGAGTTAATTTAGGTCAATACTAGATTTATAAAAACATCATAATACCGACAAGGTTGTTAAATTAATAGTCAACGCTCAAATATTTTTCCCAGTTGAGCTCACATTATACAAATTGTTCCCTCGACGTATTGTGTGGCATTGTGTGCGAGCTCTGTGTTTTCACAGCAAACACGATTCACGAAAACAATGTCTCAATTTGCGTTGTGAGGCTTCCATCAGATTTAAAACGAATTTGATACCGCCAGTCCGTTAAATGAATTGGTTTCAGTCAACTTCTTGGAAAAAATATAGGATTTTAAACATTGACAATAATTAAAGTAACCGACTTGAAACCAGGAAGAGAAAAGTAAACTAAACTTAAGAAAGATTTATTATAACACTACCTTGAATTAAGTTTTCTGACTATATTGTCATCAGTATATTTTGTTGATTATACTCTTAAAAATCAATGTTCATATAAGCAACAATATAAAATAATTTTAATTAATATGATCCTGCAGACAGACAAACTGTCCAAACAGTTTTGTTGGGCAATGCTAGCTTAGGCGTTTTTCTGTGAATGATTACTAGTATAAATTAAAATAAATAAACTTAATTAATTTACATAAATACGTTTATATGGTAAGATTATAAAATACTTTATACTCTTTCACATTGACACAAATTATCTTGGTACGTAGATCCTGTACTATGGATGCAAGACAATGATATTATATAATATGCCTAAATTGATATTTAAAAACATCAGCGTTCATACACACATAAATACATGTATGAACTCGAAAACAAGCATCCATATTCATTATATAAATATTAGAACCCATCGGGATTCGAAATTGCGACCTCTCTCGAACATTTTAAATAACTAAAACTTGCTAACATGATTCGCCAGCGTTTAAAAAAATTACCTACATACAAAATATAAGAACAATTCGACTTTTACAATTATTAGTATTTTTTAATGCTGTTTTAAGACTCAATACTAAAAGAGAGCTGTAAGTGTACACATAGCTTAGTAAATAGCTTGATTATAATTAATATTTGCAATAAATAAACTTTTTAGCTTATTTTTTGTTATAAGTTCGGTATCTGTTAATCTACTATTACTGGCCAGATTAAAAGAATGCTTATGAAAAAAGTACTTTCGAATTTTTCTAGCGGTATAGCTATTAGTATAAAAGCTAATAATATACAAGCATCTAGTATATAAATAAATACTCTCTACAATCTTTTAAACATTGGTTATTGAATAGTAAACTAAGGATTTTTTTAAATGATTTAGTAAACTTAATTAATTTTATAAAACCTTTGCTAAAGTAATTAAATCAAGAACCACATTTCAATAACATTCGCGCCACAATGAAAGCAGAACGCGAGACGCCACAAGCCACTGTTTTATCGATGTACCCGATATAGCAAGCCTTTCTTTCTTTAAATGAATTCCTGCAAAATATATACAGCATTATTGGAACTAAATTATTATACCAAAAAAATGTTTTATAAAGTAGAAAAAATACCGCTATAAAATTAAAATTTCGCTTTTAAAAATTATTAAGAGAATACTTTTTAAAGCATTTGGATGCATTTAAAAGCATGTGGACTATAATCATGTGACGTTAGTAAATAATACGAAATACATTTACTTTTTTGTTCTTTATAATCATAAAGTTGTAACGGTTAAACAGGTTTTATTTGGTTGAATTTGTTGTAATATGTTAATGGCAAGTTATAAAAGAACCGCGAAAGTTCGTTCCGAGTTTTAAGATACTATGTTTTTTTTAAATCCTTTATACAACAATCACGAGAGTTATTCTCGATTCTTATATATCGGGTTATAGTCAAAATAGTTCCATGGAAGTGATTTTAAATCTGAAAGCCTGAAAGCTTCATCATCAAATCAATAGGCAATGGAACTCCTTCATAATTCATGTGTCCATAATAAGTCATGTTTAGGAATTAGTGACTAAAAAATACCAACTTCTGTGGTGCCTAAAAAGTAAAAAATAAATATGGTAGGGAATCCTTCTGTTTCCGCTATAAAGATATTTAATTAATTTGCACGCAGTGTTGGCTGGTCTCTCTAATCAAACCAGCTCCTGCCAGAAATTTCATGGAAAGAATCTTACTAGAATCCTCATGTTTTCGAAGATAATAATTAGTAATTACCCGATGGTTGACTATTTCTGTTCTTGCTAACCTTCCTGGATTACATGAGCGACCGTACCGTAAGGCTGTCTGTTACGTCGATTGTCGAAGTTGAAACGTCGTAATTATTAGAAGGAGAGCATAGCCATGACCGTATTTGACTGAAGGGTTGTGGGTTGTGGAAGAGAGATACGTTTACAGTTAATATGTTGTATAATGAACTAATTTTAGTGTGGTTTCTCCAGAACGATACGACACCCTTTCTTAAGGGCTAATAGCGAATATAGCTAGCAAGTAATCTACTGCTAACGATTGTGCGTAATCTAGTGAAAATTGTGTAGTTGAATAGTTTAATAATTATAGTAAAGTTTTTTAGCATGATGACCTGTATATTATGTACCTTGGTACTTGTTAGTATGCCTTCAACAAGTTCACCCTTCGTGTCCTTCTAGGGTAGAATTAAAACGAGATAACTTTCGATTATATTGAAAACTTAACGGATTTCATAATAAGAAGAGACATTAAAAAAATTCTTGCCTAAGTCACAACAATATTCTTTATACAAAACACATATTATTATACATAACACAATTTACTTGCCCTATCACACTACAACATAGAATTTGATTTAATACTTTTTATTTTTTTATGAAAGAGAGGACAATGAGCGTACGGGTCACCTAATGTTAAGTGATCACCGCCGCCCACAATCTCCTGCGATACCATCAGGCAGGCATCACAGGAGCGTTGCCAGCCTTAATACAACTTAAGACAAGCAAACAAGGAGTAAATAGGATTAATAAGTAGATAAAAATATGAGTGACAATGACTCTGTATAAAAATGAAAGAGAAGAGATATAGAAATATAACGAGATAATTAAATGTTAAAAGCCCTTTCAGTTAGCCCAAAGACATAAGCGAATGATTTTGTTTCACTTACTTAAAGTTTTAATATGTTTGAATTATTTTTCTAACGTTTTAATATTTAGAGAATTACAAAAAGAAACAGACAGCAAATTGATTCTTTAAATAATTAAATTACTCTGACTTTACTCGGATCAGTGCTATGTAACCGTAAGTGACAGCTCAATCCCATTCAAAACCATTAAAATAAAGTGTAAATAGTATGCCTCTCAATAAGCTTTTTAACCCCCTTCTACCTTCCTTCTACATCCAAGAATACCTTCTCTCATCCGTCTTGTTCAATCTGACGATCAAACAATTTGAAGACACTATTGAAACGTCCTATAATAAACAATAAATTGCTGCAAGTAACGTTTTCGTATCATATATATCTCGTTATTCTTTGAGAAAAGTGAGAAAGTTATTAGCGAAAGAAATCTGTTGTATTAGGAAAGCAATTTGTCGTCCGTTGGTCGCGAGTCGAACTTTTCTAATCTAAGCTCCTGGCGCGGCGGGCCGGCATTCAATCTTTGTGAAGCCCCCTTTATTGTCCAGCTTGGAGCGACACATATTGTTATCTCGGAGAATCTTATGCCATAGTTGTTGTACATTATACTTGCCACGTCTTGAATGCAGTATAATATAAGAAATTATCTGTTTACGATATCCGATTATTGAATAGATACTATAAATATATCATTAATTACTTAAATACAAATCGACTGAGGGGAGAACACGTTGTTTAAGAGTCACCGAGACGTCAAGATGAATAAATAATTCAAATTCAAATATTTTTATTCAAAATTGGATATAAAACCATTGTTTGAAAGTCAAAAACTACCAACCGTTTCAAAAAGTATGCCTCAGACCTGAGAAGAACGGGCGCAACAAACTCAGTGGGCTTCTTTTTTTATATATAAAAATATGGTCACAATGTCAAATCGTACAGTAAAATTTATTATTTAATAGCCTGTAGGCGGTCGCTCAATTCCCAATCAGTGGTATCATTAAGAAAGTCATTTACGTTATAGTAACCTTTAACACACAAATGTTTTTTAACAGTTCTTTTGAATTTCCTAATACATTTCTTTTGAATATTTTCTGGGATCTTGTTGTAAAAGCATATACAACGCCCCACAAAAGACTTACTAACTCGACTTAGCCGAGTAGTAGGCATTATAAGTTTATGTTTGTTCCTAGTGTTAACATTATGGTTATGATAGTTTCTATCAAATTCACTTATGTGCCGATGTAAATACATAACATTATCAAGAATATATTGAGAGGCAACAGTGAAGATGTTTATTTCTTTAAATTTTTCTCTCAATGAATCTTTTACCAAATTCAATCCACATTCTCTCAATGTGAATTTTACCAAAATAACTTATTTAGGAATTCGTGTTTAATAAAGAATTTAGTTTATAATAAAAAGTTCAAAGAATTTGTGTGTTGTGTTAAGTGTTACACAACCTTACAAACTTATAGTAATGAATAGATTTTCCCCAATATTACTGAGTTTTGACGTCACAAACATTTGCACAGGATGCTGGCTGGCTGACTACCGCAGCGGCAGCTTATTTTGCCGTGAAGCAGTAGCAGTGTGCAAGTATTATTGAGATTCAATTAAAAGTGCGCCCTAGCTGACTATGTATCTCGGCTAGTAAAAAAAAATAGTCCAATATCCCAGAGCGATCTTTATAAGTTGTTTTCACATAGATGAAACCTTAGGTTCTCAGTAGCGTCTCATGTTTGTTGAATACCTGCGTGCTTGTAACACCTGAGATACCTGGGCAGGTGTCAGGTAAAAAGGTACCTAAAAGTAATAATTACTGAACATAAATGACTGATTTTTATAAATTTTATAGAATATTATTCTAAAATAGTATCATAAGTGTCACTTTCCAGTTCCTTTTACCAGCGGGAGGCTCCTTTGTACTGGATGCCGGCTAGGTCATGAGTACCACAAAGGTGCCTATTTCTGCCGTAAAGCAGTAATGTGTAAACATTACTGTGTTATGGTCTGAAGGGCGCCGTAGCTAGTGAAATTACTGGGCACATGAGACAACATCTTATGTCTCAAGGTGACGAGCGCAATTTTAGTGCACAATTTTTGGGGTTTCTCAAGAATTCTGAGCGGCATTGCATCGTAATGGGCAGGGCATATCAGTTACCATCAACTGAACGTCCTGCGCGTCTTGTCTCTTATTTTCATAAAAAAAACGTTCCAGTCTCTAAAACTTTTGCCAGTCGCTTTAAAGCTCCACAATAAATTATTAATTAACTATTGTCCAGGTGTCACACGCACACAGATATTCAAAGAACATGAGACGCAACTTAATACATAAGGTGTCATCTATGTGAAAATAAGTTGTGTCAGATCGCTCGGGGATTTTACTCTATTATAGTTTATGTCTCAAAGTGGCGATTGACGTTGTGATGTTGCTTATAATGTTTTATTCAGTCAAGTACCCGAAGCGGCACTTACAATCACCAGTAACCAGTGGGAAGGTCCTTTGCACAGGATACCGCCTAGTTTATTGGTACCACAACGGAGCCTATTTCTGCCGTGAAGCAGTAATATGTAAACATTACTGTGTTTCAGTCTGAAAGGCGCTGTAGCTAGTGAAATTACTGGGCAAATGAGTCTTAACATCTTATGTCTCATGGCGTCACCATGCGCAATTGTAGTTTCGCTCAGAATTTTTGGCGTTTTTTGAGAATCCGCGGCATTGCATTGTAATGGGCAGGGAGTATCAATTACCATCAACAGAACGTCCTGATCCTCTTGTCTCTTATTTTCATAAAAAAAACAGGTGAACGCTTGCTGGTCTGATCACTGCTTCTTATAACAAATACAACTAGACACCCTCGCTCTTTTAATGTTGTATGCAAAAGGAAACATTTAAATTTGGACGAGAATCATAACGTTATGTCGCTGTTAGCTTTTTTTTATAAATAGTTCGACACAAAACTATACTTACTAGGAGTCTACTTGATAATATTTATGTTTTATAAAACAAATGTTTCCACCATAATGTCTGTTTTAGAAGCATGAAAACATTTGTTTTGGAGCTGAACAGGATTACGTCATATATTTTATTCGGGATTTTATGCGAGCAAGGAGGATGTGCAAGTGTACGTTTCTCCAGACGATTTAACCCGAGCCATCCAGACGTCGAGTTACATTTTCACATTTGCTAGTATTATTTCTTCAAGTTTTAGTGTTGCGTCTTTGTTTATTTTCGAAAGCAGCATAAAGTTAAAATCAAGAATCACTTATAAATTCTACAGAGTTCTGCCCCACCGAATCAATTTCGTTTACAAGGAAGCCACATGGAGCATTTAATTGCTGTTTTATAACCGATTACCGAACATTTAAACATACGTCTTTAAAACTTGCGGTTTCTTATTAATTCTAATTTAAAGTTTAAAAATGATTGTTAGGACTTGGTGTTAGTCTGGATTTTATTAAAGTGAAACTTTTATTACATCGTCTCAAACTTTTTCGTCAGTGTGTTGCATGTCGCGTGACGGTCGGGCGGCGCCTATAGTTCGCAGCAGCTGACAGTGTAGTGTATAGACTATAACTCATTTGTGACAGTGCTCCACGCTATCTTGTTTTGTCAGTGTTTAATGTAAATGTTGTTTGTCAGTGTTAAATTTAAATGTTGTTATTTATTAAAGTGAAACTTTTATTTGCTTTTGGTAAACAACGACACAGCCAGTTTATGCCCTTAATGGAATATTATTCCAAAAATTTTTAGTTAAATGTCTATACCTAACCTTAAATTTACCGTGGTTTCATAAAACCACACAATCCGTTTTTTTTATTAATGTGATGGAATATAAGTAATATTAAAACTACATAATATATTAAATAAGTCTTCAATCTTTACGAGAAACGAAATTTACACGAGATTAACTAAAAAGTTCGGACTTCTAACAAAATGTAAGGCCAAATAATATACAAATCACAGCGTAATAAACAAAGATGATGAATTATGGTTTGGACATTAATGACGTTTCCCTTCACAATTGCACGAAGTTATATTTGCCATACCATGTACATACTTATAACATAGAAAAATAACGCTCAGAACGATAGTTTCATTCATAGTTCTTGTAAATATAGAAGTAACATTATAATTAATGTGTGCGTGAGCGTCACGTACTTACATGCGCCAACACGCAACAGACAGACAAATAATGTTGCAAGTGAATAGACATTTCCCTAAATCAGTAAATTGTAAGAAATACTAGATTATATATAATAAGAAAGAAGAAATAAAATATAAATGAAGAATTATAAATTAAGAAAACAGCACGCATTTAGTTATTGTTGCAGCAATATTAGAAGTGCAAGTAAAGGAGTTCTTTAGAATCGTAGTTTTTTGAAACTCGATGAAATAAAAAAACGAGACGATAAAGGCGCCGTTCCCAGCTATATCCGAGGTTTTCTAGGGTGCAGAGAACGAATTTGGGATAATTTTTGAAAACCAAGATGGGCGCCGTGCAAAATTATGATTTCAACAATATGGATATCGTATCCGAGGTTCACGAGGGTGCAGAGAACGAATTTGGGATAATTTTTTCAATCCAAGATGGCTGCGGTGAAAAATTATTTTAGGGCTATACATATGCGTGGTGGTTAATGCCAAACAACTTATAGGCATCTTTCGGAAATTGGTGTGCCACATCGAACTAAAATCGTTGTCATCGTAAATTTGCGCGGTGGTCATCTTGGATTTTAAAAATGATGCCAAATTAGTTCTCTGCCCCTCTAGAACCTCGGTTTCGATATCAATATTGGTGAAATGATAAAGTTGCGCGGCGGCCATTTTGATTTCAAAAATGATCCCAAATTCGTTCTCTGCACCCTCGAGAACCTCGGATACGACATACATAATGTTGAAATCATAACTTTGCGCGGCGGCAATCTTGGATTAAAAAAACAAATTGGCGCGTAACCGAAAATCGTGACGATTTACTATAAAATTTGTCTCATACGTCGATAAAGAAGTTTCACTTCAAAAACATACCGACATATTGAGAACGTCCTTTTTTTTTAAAGTAGGTTAAAAAGAGTGGCCGTTAATGTTCTCACGAGCTCAACTTTTTCGAAAAATATTTTGGTAAATTCAGTAATTTAAAAGAAATATTTATAGTGACTATTTAAAGCACTTAGTTTAACCCTTATTGAATTAAGATTATTTGACTTTGACTTTGAATACTTATAACATCATGTGGCGTCGTACATTATAGCCTCCTATCAATATTTACCAATAAACACAAAAAGCTATCCCAGCGGAGGAACTCGGGGAATATAGTACTTTCATAGCTTGCAACATATTTTTTTAATGGCGTCTGTTTTCTTTACAAAATATTTTGCTGTTTTGAAGAACGTATAAGCTTAAATTAAAAGTTGTGAAATAGTATTTAGGTGTGAAATGTGATTTTCTTATCATAACTTTTATTGTAAGACGCTTCGTGACACCCTTTCGCTGCACAGTATGACATTTCTCAATTAAATTTCGCGCACTTATTGTTCTGGAAGTTGACAAATTGACACTGACGCGGCGGGAACCGTATGTGGTCATATGCCATATTGAAACTGCTTCATTTCGCTTGGGCATACTCACGTTTTAAGCATTATTATTCTAAGCCCAATAAATATTATTAAAATAATTCTGTGCGAGTTACTATAATGAACAAAATAATATAATAATTAATTTAAATAAATAGCATTATTTTTATTACATATTCAACAAGATTTTTCTTTATTTATTTTTATGTTTTAGAGCCAAATGGTATTACCCGCCGCGATGCCAAGCGTCCTGATGGAATGACGCTGGGGGCTTGGGCACGGGGAAGGGCGCTGGTGTGGGACGCTACTTGCGCCGACACTCTGGCTCCTTCTCATGTCCAAGTTACGTCAGTTGGTGCTGGGGCTGCTGCTTCGACTGCCGAAGACAGCAAGCGTCGCAAAGATGTTGGCCTCAGTGAGTCATACATCTTTGTGACGTTTGGAGTCGAGACAATTGTCCCGTGGGGCGCAGAGGCACGGAGAATGTTCAAAATATTATCTTCGCGCCTCAATGTCTATAATATAATCTACTGGAAGCCCAAGCGCTGGCAGCTATTTCGGTCAACGGATCAGCCTTGCTATCCAACGCGGTAATGCTGCCAGTATTCTTGGTACGCTTCCACGTTATGATAGTTTTAATTTTATGTACTCGTAGTATTGTACATATAGTTATAAGATTTGTTTTGTTTGAATAATAAATACCTATTTTTTCTTTTTTTTGTACTACAACTAATTTAAGTCGTTTTATTGATCGTTTATGCAAATGGTCGCCTGAGAAATAGTAAGTCGACGAGAATGGTTGAGTTACTGGTTTTTTCCATTTTTTTTTCCGCAAATTTTGTATTATTGATTCAATTTTAAAGGGTACAATTATATTCATTACATTATTTTTGAATATTTCTATTTTGTTTAAATGATGTAAATTGGTGGGGGAGAATCTAGCATTGTCCTTTCATGCTCAGTAATAAAATAAATTGCGCTCATGTTTAAATACTTTTAAATTGAAGTGAATATTAACTACGTACTGCACTCGCGATTTGTATGACAATTTTTATTAGTGTGCGTGAATTGCTCGAAATAGAGGTTAGTTCTAAACACAATTTTTGTCGACGTTTTCACAGCTGTCATAATCTATCTAGACGTATAAATGAATTAAGAAACTGTATATGCTTCCTTGTGCAATGATTACGGGGCGAAACGACATGGATACCTTAAAAAAAAGCGCGTTCACAATCCTTAAAAGCCGGCAACGCTCGTGTGATTCCTCTGGTGTTGAAAGAGATTGTGGGCGGCGGTGATCACTTAACAGCAGGTGACCCGTACGCTCGTTTGTCCTCGGTTAAAAATATCTGTATAGTAGGTATAGCAACCATTAAAACCAATACAAATAATATTTTTCAAATGCATTAGGTCTTTGTAACATAAGACAAGAGCCAAGCCGATCTTCAATTAAAACTGAACAAGTAAAACCTCAAGTCGTATCTAACTCCTTTATCATTTCCCCGCAGAAACTAGACTCTCCTTTTTAATTGAATTTTCTTGCAAAATAAAATCGAGCTGCAAACAATCGAATCGCCACTACCGTTGAGTGTAGCTCTTTGTTTCTCTTGACTCGAACTATAATTGGTATAAATGAAATTAGTTGAATTAATTTTAGAATAAATATACAAATTTTATTTACTATATAATATTGTTTATGGCTTAGAATGAAACATTCTTAATTAAAATGCAATTTAAAGCTTCCAATTACACATAAAAAATACTTCTTCTAGGTCGAGCGGTAACTAGTACATATATGAAAATTCACAAAAATCGTCACCTTTTTGCTCTTAATTATTATAACACTAGAAATAAGGGATTGCTTCTAACTAATTTTAGTAGGCTTCATAAGATACATAATAGCTTTAAGGGTAAGTATACACTTTTATAATAAAGTCCCAGCCACTGTTCAGGCATTATCTATAAATAAATTTAATTTTTTTATAAAAAAATGGCTCTGTCGTAAATCCTATTACTCCACTGCTGAATATCTAAATGATCGGACAGCCTGAGACTAGATTGTGATTATTTTATAGCGATAGAAATGATTGTACAATATTGTATATTTTTATTGAAAAGAGCGCAAAAAAAGAATGCTGGGAGAGTTTCTTGCGCCGCTTCTTCTCTCTCAGAGCGCCATTTGTTTCCGAAGCGGTAGTAGTATCTAGTACAAAAATAATTCTAAAGCGGTAGTAGTATCTAGTACAAAAATCAATTTTGAGAAAATAAATTCCTTTTAACTCGGTAGATGCTAATGAGATATAGAAGTATCACACTCAGATATCAGTTTCTTATCAATATATTTAATTATTCTTACGTACTTATTATGTTTGATGCACATTAGAAATATACAAAATATCATACACTGACCTAAGGTTTCAGGAAAATTTAAGAATATCGCCAAAAGTTTTAAAGATTATGAGCTTACTAGTTGACCCGACATACGTTGTTCTGTACATTTTAAATAAAATATTGTTTTTTCTATGAATCAGTGAATAATATTTGATAACATCAAGAATTATTTCATTAAATATGCTCCCTGTTGTTATGATGAAATTGTTTCACAGCAGAACTGTCAAACCGTGCGTCAATAAATTATCTTATAGAAGATTTGTCCATAAAAAACAAATATTGGAAATAAAAATAATTATGGGTACCAAATCAACATAAAAACTATCTTATCTCTCAAGTTGGACTGAACTGCACTCCATGAAGTAATCCCCATTAAAATCCGTTCATTAGTTTAGGAGTTCACTGGCAACAAACATCAGGACACTGGATTTATATATGTTGCTAGCAGACTCAACAGAGTTGAGTTGTTATGTAGATAAAAAAATACTGTTTTATAGGAATTTGCCAATAATATTTTAAAACATCACGAATTATTTCGCAAAAAATGTTCCCTGTTGTTTCAGAGTGGAACTGTCAAACCGTGTCGCACTCAATTCTCTCATAGAAATTAGGCCCATACAAAACAAATATTGAAAATAAAAATAATTTTGGGCCTCAAATCGAAATAAAAGCTATCCTATCTCTAAAGTGTCCAACTTTAATTTTAAACAGCACTCCATGAAGTTATACCCATTAAAATCCGTTAGTTTAGGAGACCATCGCGGACAGACAACGTGACACGTAATTTGTGTATATTTAGACTAGCTGACCCGACAAACGTTGTTTTGCCATATAAATTATTTTTAGAGTAATACCGTTTCTTGGACAGTGTAACATTGCTGTATTTTTCTAAAATAAAAGGATTTTTCTTAAATAAACGTAGTCTATGTTACTCCTTATTACATCAGCTACCTGCCAATAAAAGTCCCGTTAGAATCGGTCGAGCCATTTCAGAGATTAGCCGGAACAAACAGACAGACAGACAAAAATTAAAAAAAATGTTATTTTGGTGTATATATATTCATATACATGTAGTAAAAAACGGTTATTTTAAAATTACAAACAGACACTCCGATTTTATTTATATTATTATGTATAGATTAAGATTATTAAAGGGTTTTTATAAGTACGAAGAGAGGGGTAAGCATGATTTATAAGAACTTAAAGTTGCCACGTGGTTGTGATGTACGAGAACACATTTCCTGCTATCGACTCGGAAAAGCGTTCAACTGCACCTGCTACCTTCTCAGAACATTGCATTTAAAATGAAATTGTACTCACAAAAGATTCCCCAGAAAACATTAATGACTTAATTTTATTTTATTTCATACCATTACTAGGAAAATTAATAGAAACAAAATTTATAAATATAATGCAGTTTTAGGCGCAATAATATTTGGTACACCCTGCTTAATATTATAAATGTTAATGTAAGTTTTTTCTTATGCTTTCACTCCTAAACTACTCATCTGATTTCGATGCAATTTAATACAGAGTTAGAAAATGGCTTTGAAAAGGACAAAGGCTACCTTTTGTCGTGAAAAAAAATAAATGGAGGGGTTGAAATAGGACATGAAAGTTAGTATAGAAGTTCGTAATTATCGAAGATGACTGGATGGTGTAAATAAATACTTAGTCTAACGTTTTTAAAATTTCAAGCTATGTAGGAATGAATTAAGGGATAAAAATTCGTATGGATGGTGGTCAGAACGGCGTTATGTTTTAACGCCAAATTCCAATTTTGATTTTGATTTTATTTGGTACAAAAATAGACTTTGGAAAAGTTCATAAGCCACCATTTTTTGTAAAAAAAAGGCATGAACGGGTTGAAATAAGGGATGATAGTTTGCTTGGGAATTCGTGATAAAACTTATTTTCGGAGGTAAAACCATGAAACTTTGTATTTAGGCACTTGATGAGAATTAATTTATAAACATTTGTTCGAGCATCTTTGAAACTTAGACCAACATGGGGATGAAATAGGAGATTAAAATTCGAAGGGAAATACTATTAAAGAGACTGTCCACAATGACAAGGGATATCCTCTGTATCATAAAGAGCAGATCGTGTGTGTATTATTTGCAAAGTTTCCTAACAAATGAAAAATGCTGTCTATAGTAAGTAAGTATTACGCGGACGAAGTCTGGGTAAAAGGTAGTCTAACATATTTTTGGTAATTTTATTGCAATTTAAATTATGGTGTTAGACGTTTTATTTTTACTATACGAGTAGAATCATTGCTTGCTATTTTTGTTGAATTTTTGAATTCTAGTATACTCTAAGTCAAAACAAAACTTATACTAAACAAAACATTTTAAGGCTTAGCAATTACTGTGACCAGCCAAATTACATTATTGTAAGATGAGAAGTACTCTATGTTAAATCCATATAACATGGTCAGCTAGTCTTAACTCCTGTTGATAAAATAATAAAATACAATGTCGCACAAATACTTACCTGCGTTTATAATAATAATAATAATTTATTTTATTCAGACAAAGATACATAGTCTATTAACCCTTAACTTGCATAGATGAATGTATAAGATGAATGAAATACGACTTTTTCGAACAGATTTGAATAGTATTAAGGAGAACGTGTGATAAGAGGTAGTATTTGCCATTCATCTATTTTGTCTTTGTTATTTATCAAAATCAAAGGATCATGTTTCATAAGTAATCAGGTTTGTAAAGTAATTTTTGCTTATTCTTTATTATATCATCTATCTACCCTATCATTAATATTTTGTGGAAATATTCCTTCTTTGAAAATAGGTAAGAGACTCAGGTGATGCAAAGACGTGATAAAGCAACCACTCATGGACATCCGCAACACCAGGGGTCAAGAGATGCAATTGGAGATGGAAATCGGAAAACTGCAGCCGGTAATTGATGCCATAAAGTGTATCTGAGAGTATCTTCCTCATAAAAACATTTAAAAATTGATTTGATATAAAATAGTGGTACTGAGTTTCTTGCTACTTCTTCTCATTAACTCAACCCTTAAATATTTTTTTGACATTCTTAAGTGTAATTTCGGTGACCTACATGAATAAAGTTATTTTGATTTGATTTGATTTATGATAAACTTTCACGGTTAAATCCTTGGCTAAGATTGCCATATCTTAATGAGATTGATTTTCATGTTTGTCATGTTCAGATTTTATCTAACATCCATCTTAATTGGCATATAAATCTTAACGTGTGGACATTTAGGCTAAAAAACATCGAAGTCAACACATTGGGTTTTATGTGCAGAAGTTTGAATTTAAAAAAATATTTTTAAGAACCATATAATTCACATTGATAAATAAACTAAGACAATTCTCAGCCACCTTGACACAAAATAATAAGCAATAATCCTCACCCAATAAACTCAACATGTTATAGGTTTCCGTCAGGGTCGCTCAGCTGGTGATCTTCTTGCAAACCTCACCCATAAATGGGCGCAAGCGGTTGAGTCGAAGGGAGAGGCGTTGGCGGTGAGTTTGGACATAGCGAAGGCCTTCGATCGGGTGTAGCATAAAGCGCTTATAGCGAAACTGCCATCCTATTGGCTTCCCGAGAAGTTGTGCAAATGGGTCACTAGCTTTTTGGCTGATCAGAGCATCAAGGTTGTTATAAACGGTGCATGATCCGACTTAAAACCAATAAACGTTAGTGTCCCGCAAGGTTGCGTGCTATCCCCTACGCTGTTTCTTCTGCATATCAATGATATGCTGCAAATCAGCAATATTCATTGCTATGCAGACAACAGCACAGGATATGCTTCCTACACCATCCGTGCCAACATGTCCCGGGATAGCGTCGACGAGAACCGGAACAAACTTGTGTCTGAAATCGAGACTATGCTTTGCAAAGTCTCGGAATGGGGCCGACAAAATTTAATCCAATTCAACCCCAAGAAGACACAAGTTTGTGCGTTCACAACTAAAAAGTCTCCCTTTGTCGTACCCCCTCGATTCGAGATCACTCCTCTAACTGCCACAGCCTGTATTGGCATACTTGGCGTCGTTATATCGAGCGACGTTCAGTTCCGTGGTCACTTGGAAGAGAAGGTCAAACTGGCCTCAAAAAAGCTTGGTGTACTCAGTAAAGCGAGACAGTACTTCACTAAAAGCCAAAGCCTGCAACTTTATGAGGCGCAAATTCGGCCTCACATGGAGTACTCACCTCACAGTAGTTCTCACCTCTGGGCGGGTGCTTCCAAGTACCAGCTTCTTCCATTTGACCGCATAAAACGAAGAGCGGCTCGAATAATCGACGATCAAGTCATCTCAGATCGGCTTGATTCTCTAGCATTGCGTAGAGATGTGGGTTCTCTCTGCATCTTCTACCGCATTTATCACGTGGAGTGCTCAGAGGAGCTGTTCGGGTTGATTCCATCGGCTGAATTCCACCACCGGACATTACGTGCAAAGTACCATCCACATCACGTAGACGTCTGGCATTCCACAACCGCGCGCTTTATTCGAAATTTCTTGCCTCGCACAGCCACTTTGTGGAATCAACTACCGGCAGCGTTCTTCCCGAATAGATACGACTTAGGGACCTTCAAGAAAAAAGCATACTCCCACCTTAAAGGCCGGCAATGCATTTCTTGACACACCTGTTGTTGCGGATGTCCATGGGCGGTAGTCTCACCTCTCCCCATCCCGTGAGTCTCTTGCCCGTTTGACCCCTCTCATATAAAAAAAAATGTACAACAACGCCGTTCACTTTTTTAATTTTTTTTATTCTAGTAGGCTTAACGTATTTAATGATTATTATCTGCCCAACTACGTAACTACGTAAAAGTCTGTAAGCAGTGGAACTTTTTAATAAGCCTATTTAAGATATTCAACTGTTTTTAGTTAAAAAGAAATGAGAAATTTCTTTCACCGGACCGCAATTCGTTAGCTAAAATAGGTTTTTAAAGCAAATGGCGTTATTATGAAGATGTAGTTAAACAGAGGTTTGAGCACAGTGAAAGTTTATTCAAGCGAAAACACCTTACATTTCTAAACAGTGGTTCAATAGAGTTTAATATTGGGTTTAAACAAACATTCGATTCCGTGACGATTTGCATAACACAAGTACGCAAGACAAAACATAGTCAATAAACCTTTGTTGGGTGCGATTGGTTCATTATTCAAACACTAGAGTGAGATATATTGGCAACTACAGGACGTGTGAGGAATTACAAGTCTTCGAGCAGCAATGAAGTACTTAAACAACAAACTGTTGTTAATTACAAGTCCTATGTCTGACTACCCCGGCCATCACTTCTATGTTCGTTATGACGTAACGTAATCTTAATAACACCATAGAAGACTCGGCAATAAATAAAAACATTTATATTCGTAATGACTACGCCTGGCTTCAGTGCAGGTTATTAATCTGTATGGAAAATTCAATTTTTTATTTTAATTCATTTTTTTTTATGAAAATAAGGGACGAGACGAGCAGAACGTTCGGCTGTTGGTAATTGATACGCCCTACCCATTATAATGCAGTGCCGTTCAGGATTCTTGAAAAACCCAAAAATTCTGAGCGGCACTACAATTGCGCTCGTCACCTTGAGACATAAGATGTTAAGTCTCATTTACCCAGTAATTTTACGGCGCCCTTCAGACCGAAACACAGTAATGTTTACACATGACTGCTTCACGGCAGAAATAGGCGATGTTGTGGTACCCATAATCTAGCCGGCTTCCTGTGCAAAGGAGCCTCCCACTGGTAAATGTATGTGTCTAACATGAAAAATATCCCTCGAAGTTGAGTAATTAACTTTCTATATAGACGGTTTTGGAATCAGTTTCCTCCCGCCGCGGCCCCGCTCTCGCCTGTCGCCTCCTCACATCGCTCGTACCACTCAAGCGCAACTCACCTACAATTATGTACAAACCTACATTGGCTGACACCGACACCAAAAATAACAATAATCGTTACTAGAATTAGATTAATCAATAAGATTGTATAATCATACGCGTTTATTTTTATACTTTTTAGTGCATATTATATCTATTGTTTTGGAATTGTGTTTTTGAAGTCGGTTGTTTTTTTTTATTAATTCATGGCGATATCCTCATGTATTGATATCCTTTTATTTGAACACAGTCAGTAAATCAATGTTAAAGGTAATAATTACTTACTACTAAATAATTCAATTAATTCAAGCATTGTTATTAAGGACCATGGTTTGATTAAATTTCTGCGTTTATCAATTAAACACGAGCGGCCGCAAGCTGTTCGAATGCTTTATTAATTCCCGAGAGGACTGAGCTTTTCTTCAATGAATTTTCCAGTAAAAATATCCAAGTGTGAAACGTCGATTCGCCACAGCTATAGACAATCACTCTTTTGTTTTCAAACGCTGGACAATCGAGTCCAACAGATCTTTTAAATGAAATTCACCATTGAATACAATTTCGATGCGATGACATATTCTTAAGTTTTAAATAAGCATGTTAAGGAAGGCATTTATATTATTACGAATTTGGAGAGAACTCGAGATGTTAGAATCTATAAAAGATGTCTATAAACATTTGTTTAATTCAAATATTATTTTATACTATTTAATACATGAAGAATAAATATAGTAGCACGCTTAATTTTTGTTTCACTAACTCATAAGCACCTTCACACTCAATGTACGTGTATATCGAATACTTATTTTTACTGTATGTATGTTTTTTGTAACCGACTCATTTGGTCGCGATTTTGACCCATTTTAAACGGCCAGATTTCGATCACGTGATCAAAGTACTGCGAGTACCTTACCTCGAAAACGCCAGTGCTGACAGTAGAATATGGCGGTGATTTATGACGTCATATATTTCCCTAGTTCCCGAATTTTTCTACAGTGATAGCACTGTGCAGTGCTCGCAGTGCATATCGGAACATACCCTTAAAGATCTAACAGCTAAGATAACCGTCATATGACACATCAAACAATAACTTTGTCATATATGTGCGACTCTGCATTTGATAAATCTATATAAATTCCCAGAAGAAGGGTATATCACGTAGAAATAAGAAACCAGGATGATTCTTAATTAAAATTATTCAACAAAGTCTAGCTCTTCTGTAAACCGATGTCGTGAAACGATAAATTTTTAATTTAGCACCTATATTTAGCCTACTCAACCCAATCTCTTAATTTAGTTAGGGCAACCATTTACTTTCTTAAACCTGTAATACTGAACACATGTTACAACACTATGTGATTTGCATTTATTTCGTAATAAAACACCTTCCCTTTGATAAGTAGACACACAGAAAACCATAATATATCGTATTTATTTTGTTATAACTAGGCAATTCAGACAAGACAAATTAAATTATTTTGCATTTGACTTCAACAAGTAAGCCGGAATGAGTTGGCTTGATCCATACAACACAAGCAGCCAGCCGAACTAATCCTTCCCCAGCCTCGCATCACTATAATTACATTCACTACATTTGCATATTCGATACGGATAACACTCTGATAGTTCCCAGGTTTACAATTTATAACCAACATTTACACACGCATATTTTATTAGTATTCATAACAAAATTATCAGACGAAGGAACAGGCTTATGTTAAGTAATTATTATTTCAATTATATTAAATGTATTTAAATTTACTTTAAACAAGATTTACACTGGCTCTTTTGCACAGGATGCTGGCTAGATTATGGGTACCATAACGGCGCCTATTTCCGCCGTGAAGCAGTAATGTGTAAATTTTACTGTATTGCGGTCTGAAGGGCGCCGTCACCAGTGAAATTACTGGGCAAATGAGTCTTAGCAACTTATGTGTCAAGGTGACGAGCGCAATTGTAGTACCACTCAGAATTTTTAGGCTTTTCAAGAATCCTGAGCGGCACTGCATTGTAATGGGCAGGGCGTTTCAATTACCATCAGCTGAACGTCGTGCTCGTCTCGTCCCGTAATTTTGTAAAAAAAGATATTGTTCGTTCAGGGGTTCGTACTGCCATCTTACAATTCATGAACCAATTTCTGAGCAGAAAAAATCCCAAGGCATGTAACAATATTGATAAAGTACTTATCAAGATTATTTAATTATTTTAATAATTAAATTTTTCCATACAAATAGCAGCGAGCAATATATAATGGATCTAGTACAAACAAGCAACACACAGTGAAAGCTTCTTAACAGTTAACGTTTCCACTGAGCACGTATCCCTGTTGCTGGGACGTCTGACACGTAGCTAATGTAAGAGTTCCGCTCTCACAAATTTCACAAGGAATTCTCTTAACAGCCACTAGTTCTTAGAAAGGTTTCGTGAACAAGAAATGTTCAGGAATCTTTAGTGCCCGGTAAGTTATAATTCCGTGAAACTATTTAACGTTAACACTTTATTATTATTTTTCGGTTGACATTTATACAGAAGTAACTACAGTGAATATTAATCAATATTTTACGCGATCAAGACATGTCTCGCTAGAGGCAAACGCACGCGCTGCTGCGACCGAGCGTGCGGCGGCCCGAGCCGAACTTTGTCGGTTTTTGTTCATTCTCAAAGGCGCCTGGATATGTTTCTCGCGCGCACTCAAGACGCTGGTGTTTTGCCTTTCTTGTACGAGGAACGACGCAATCTTTCTGGTTTTAATAGTTCATATAGAAAAATTTACATAAAGGCAGTTGTAGCTATGGGTTCGTACGGTCTCATGACGGTCTTATGCAAAACTGGCTATAAGCCGCGTTCGGCACGTGCAGTCTCTATTCGACTTCACGTAAGACTGAAAGCTCGATGCTGGCTCAGCCTGAAAATGTATAGACTGAGACGGCCTCCCGCGGCAAACGTCCGAGCCTGCTCGCTTAGTCAGTAACCGACTTTTCACGTTCCAGAAACACAAACGACAATTGAATTTAAAAGTTATCTTACAGTGCTAGGTACGACCATCATTTCAATGTGATTGTAAATGATATACTTGAAAAATGAAATTTGATATAAAGTACGGGGAGACGCAAAAGTAATATCACAATATTATGTATTACCATTTTGTTAACACTAAAACAAAGTTAGCTCTATTTTCGTGGAAAGTTCGGAAATTGATGACACGGGAAGTTGAAACAATTATTCAAGTGAGGGAGGGGTCCCGAGCTCGCCCACTGTATTTATTCGTTTTACGGCAATTGGAATTCAATGATAAAATATACATTACCTACATAGCTTTCCTGGTTTCTGCGTTACGTGATTGTTTGTATTAATCGATGACTTACCCTATCCACGTTCTAGTGAATTAAAGTCCAAAAAATAATAATTAATTATTTAATATTCACAAAACCTTACTTTAATAAAGTTGAACCTCACACTCTCAACGTGAACATAAAGTTCACGTATAAAACTTGCAACCAAGTTATGTTTTCTTGTTTCTAACTAAACTTAAAATAAGCACCGCGTTGTTGTTGTTCATTAAAATTCGATTAAAGAATACAGTATTAAAATTTACAAATTGTTTAAAAATCTATAAATATTTGAAATTATATTTTGGGTAGTCATAAATACTCCTTTTTTAATATCAGTGTAATTTATATTTTATTTTTTTATATATTTTAGAATATATCCTTCAGATTTAGAAAATACTTAATGATGAATACTACTATTTCTTGGTGATATTGTATGGTTGTATTCAAGTCGAATACGTATTAATAATTATAACAAATAAACTTTATTTCACAAAAATAGAGGTTCACAACACTTAAATATATATGTACTACGTCTTAAAAATTAACTTATCTTAAATAAAATACAGTGTTGAATTGGAACTCTGATACCCATGATAAGATCTGACTTGTGTTATGGGTATCAGTGTTTGCGTAAATCAATTTATATTGGCTTAAGATAATAATAATAATAACTCTTAATATATGTAGAATATTCCTATGTTGTAAACAGTATGTACTCAATAGTATTTTTAGTTTTATAAGTTACATATCTTAAGGAGATCTTCAGTTTCTGTGTATGTTTTTGATAGGAGCCATTTATTAACAACGGATTTACATGAAAATTTTGCAAGAGGATGTATGTTACATTCTTGATTTATTTTATTATAGAGATGACTTGCGATTACTTGATGAGAGTGTTATAATATATAATCATTATTATTTAATATCAGTTTGTAAATAGTTTAATACTTTTAAGTCAATTCATATATCTACTTATACACTGTAATTATCTTAAGAATCTTGATGATATTGACTAAAATCTTAGAAAAACTAATGTTTAAGCATTATATTTAAATTTTAACCACATGCTCAGCATAATGAGACTCGTCACTTTCGGGAAACTCACAAGTCACACGAGCGCTCCTTTCGATGTCCGAGCAAGAACAAGTCAGGTATAGGGCTCAGCGCACGTGCACGTGTTGTCGATAAATAAAGGCTTTTTAACAATAACTTTATATCAGAATGTAATCAAATGATGACTTATGATTTAATGAAAGCATCGTATAAATTACACACACACTCATGATTATGGTCGTCAATTATTATAATAAGGTCACAGCACTATCGCATTCCTAAACTCTGCATTCAACTCGCGCGTTATCTGTCTCGTAGAAATAAAAGATGAATCATTATATTTGATGTAAAGTCATAATACTAAGTAAATTGTTCAGCATATTTTAAATCAACGCTCAAACGACTTTCTCAGTGAAGCCGTAATATCAGACGCGTGGTTAAGCTCACATTATGGAAATTGCTTCCTCAACGTAAAGTGTTATTGTGTGTGAAGTAGATGTTTTCACAACAAACACGATTACAGAGTACAATGTTAGATCACGATATGGCGCCTGACTCAGACGTACTGTGCTTTGGATACCAATAAGTGTTTTAATTGGCAATGGCTGATTCAAGAATCAATTAAGAAAAACATGCATGGAAACAAAACAACTTAAATATTATTTGTATTAGTTTTGTGTAATGATAAAGGCTAATCTAACTTTAAGCCAGCTAAGCTAGTTGATTCGCTACATAAGGATCAGATTGCATGGACAAAAAATATTATTTCTATACTTTAATATAGTATTTCGAATATCAAAATTCGCAAATATTTGAAATCTTTGGCATCTCATCGGCATTACTTTATTTTGTAACACTTAAATAAGAAGAAGTGAGTGGGTGTAGACAAGCAAAAGAAGCTCTACCTCGAATAGACTCCAAGCTCTCTCGCAAGCTAGTAAAACTTCCACGACCTAGGTTACGTAAAATAACTCATGTATTAACGGGTCACGGCCCTTTTAACAAGCATCTGTTTAATATACGTGTCACCGACAGTCCACTGTGCAGAGCCAGCATGGAAGCAGAAGAAACAGCCGCACACATCAATCTAGAGTGTAGGAGTGTGGCCACATACCGGGCCAAACACCTGGGGCCACCGAGGACTCTTGAGGTTTGATGCACTACCTTGAGGAACTGGGCTGGCAGAATTAGCCGCCCACCTCACTACGCAAAATAGAGGCGCTGTAGTCATCGAGTTGCGGATGGTAGCCCGTGATAACCTATAACACTAAAATAAATGGACCATCTACTCACTCAATCAGTTTCCTTCATAAAACATCTAAGTAATCAAGATCATTTGTGATATATCCAAAATATTTCTTAGAGTAATAACTAAGTCAAAATATCAACCACATAGTATTTGTGTACTTGTGATCTTTTGAAAGCCTGAAATAAAGCTGCTTGTAGATAAGCATCGTTCAACACTTAAGTATTCTAAATTAGGGTATGAGTGAGGGAATAATGTTCAGAAGCACTTTGTACGCGTAACTTAGATTTCTCAAGTTATATTTATTATTTTATCATCCACCTGTACACGCTTTATCATGGTATGAAAAATTTTTAACAAAAAAACAACCAACTTCAAAAACACTATTGCAACACAATATATATAATATGCACTAAAAAGTATTAAATTAAATTATTATTACGCAATTATTTTATACTTTTTAGTGCATATTATATTGAAGTCGGTTGTTTTTTTGTTAATTTTATTTTTTATTTTTGATTTTTAGTTAATTTTAAGTACACTAACTAATTGAAGAGTTCCGTTACTTTGCCATAGATTCCGTAATCAGAACCTAACCAAGCTCTCACCAAACTATCTTTGAAGTATAATATCCTTTCCAATAAAAAAAGAATCACCGAAATCGGTTGGCGCGATATTGAGTTATTGGTAAATTTATCACCCACTTTGCTATACATACGTATAGCAAATTTAAGACTTTTGTCTTAAATTTGCTATGGTTTTCTCATGGATGTCATGGTCAGATCTAGACCAAATTACAATGGGACCACACGGGAAGCACCAGCTTTCAAACAAAAAAATCGGTTCAACTAGTCGAAAGTTTTGAGGTAACAAACACAAAAAAAAACATACCGACGAATTGAGAACCTCCTCCTTTTTTGAAGTCGGTTAAAAATAACTTCTAAAACAAAATATGTTGTACATTCAAATTGGTCAAAAATTCACAACTCTGAAAAATATTTAAAAAAAAAATCTTGAAGGCCCTCGTGATGGTATTATTATTTACGTATCTTCTTGACGCGAGTATTACAAACAGCACCTGAGAGCGGAGTGTACTCCCCAAGGATGGTGTTACGTTTATCCATTAGTGGGCCGCTATGGCACAGAAAATGAAGAGGCGTCTCATCAGCTTCAAGGCGAAATCTGCAAGTTTTTACGTTTTTGATTCCCACCACACTGAGGTATAGGCGACATTATCCAGTAAGCATCCTGATAAGTATGCATAGTTTTTCTTTCTAACAATTTTTACGGTGTTAAAAGTTACCTGGTTGGCTTTTATACGTGTCCAGTTTATCACAAAATTCGGCTCTGACCGTCATTAGTTAAATCCGAAAAGGTAGATTTATCGGCGCTTTTTAGTTTATTCCTATTAGAAATATTGAAGTGGAAACTTCTGTAACATTGTGGTGATTTGAGAGTCGATTAAACGAAAAACCGACAGTAAAAAGAGACTGATACACAAATTCATAATATTTAAAATGAGATATACATACAGTATTTTGGTACCAGGCGACCATAGTTGAAGAAGAGATTGTCTTACGTGTGACGCGAGTATGCCTTAATAATATATTCTGACGATAATAATATATTCCTTACTACATAGACACCAGAAGACCATAAATATGGTAGCGGTGATAATAATATATTTCACAACGGTTGAAATCATGTGTTATCCTAGCAACATGTACCAGGAAGTCATATGTCGTTTAGAGGTTCATGCACAATGCTGGTTTCAATTCTGAAATGTGTACTTTGTAAGCAAGCATTTTTTTATTTTTAAGTACTTATCGTTTTCCATTACCTATTTAACGTAGATGCTCACCTCTTTTAAAATTCGAACGTCGAAGATCATCTTTAATATTCAATATAGCACTTACTTCAGGTTTCCATCCGTAGGATAAGATCTTCGTTGCTCCCAATAACCATAAACGTCGTATGTACCGAAGATAAACATTTGAATATAGTATGTGGATAAAATTTAAGTATGAACAATTTTCCTTGTTTCCTTTCCTTACTTTCCCGCAGATTAAGAAACAGGACGGCTTAATGTAGTCTTTCAAATAATGATATTCCAAAATCTTAAATACTGTAACTTGGGTCACGTTCTTATTATGTTGTTGTTTGTTGTTTTGAGCTGTTTCACCTGATTCCTGTCGCCGCATTCCACCTTCGCACGACACGCCACAAATTATGATATCATTCTCACCATCTGGACGAGTGGCGGTCCTCCACAGTGCGGCTTTCTTTTACGGACTACAAAGCTGTGCAATGAGCTTCCTTGTGCGATGTTTGTCGGACGATACGACATGGGTACCTACAAAAAACCGCGTACACATTCCTTAAAGGCCGGCAACGCTCTTGTGATTCCTCTGGTGTTGCAAGAGAATGTGGGCCGCGGTGATCACTTAACACCAGGTGACCCGTGCGCTCGTTTGTCCTCCTATTCTTCTCCCAACATTATTTTTTTGCTTTAGATTATAATTCATCGCCTTATTATTTCATTAAACATTATTTCATACTTCACTGCACGTTTCAAATTAAACTAAATTAAAATTTTTACTTAGACAGTCACGCCTCCTATTACGAAACATCCTCTTTGGGTTGGCGCAGATTGGCTGCGTGACACGTTCACGTCACTACTCCTACTTACGGCCTGGGACCTCCCAGGTACAATAGTACCTACCTACCTATTCTCTGAACTACATGACGCACATCAAATATGCAACTTTAGGGTTTAACTCAAATATACAATATTTACCACCCAAACAGAGGCTTATGTGAAAGAATCTTTAATTAAATCTAGAGCCGCATGAATACAAAGTTGTATTTCAATTCCCAGCGTTATCCACGCAAAGAAGGTGATCTTATCGATTCAATTTGCATAATTCCCTACATGTCTGCTAGCGGCTTGTGATATTACGAGTACGTAGCAGATTACCGTGCTTTGTGATCTCAACGTTTTCTCTTTTCAAGTCTTTTCATCTCATAAATATGATATGAAGTTTTAAAGTAATAAGTTATGCATGATATTACAAATTTACCATCTATATTAATTAATTTCTAAGTCTTTATTCACTCAAAGTGCATAGGAATTTAGACATAGAAATTCATTTTCCTTAGACATTTAAATTTGTTAAAAAATTTTTTAGTTGCTTATGTACCTTAGTTTCTGCAGTATATTCTAATATTGTTAATTTTTGTTTTTAAAAGAACTTATAAAGACAACAGCTGTTATTTTTACATCATAGGACCCTAAAAATATTATTTAAAAAAATAAAATATAACGGTATAATGTGAAAAACCATCCTAAAATTTAAATTAGTACATGTTGCTTAGACTTTTTTGATGTGTGTAGTATATTTGTCATAAAAAGGGAATAAATGTAACTGATTCTGATGATGATTGTTAATTACATACTACTTAAACAAAAGAGTAGGTATTGAGTATAGAGACCAGATCCTGGTCGCACTACCGTTGCGACTAAATTATGAAACCCAATTCTGGTTCACGCACCTTACGGTTAATACGTATGTATCCATTCCTACTCTGTGCTACTATGTAACTTGTGACTTGATAAATGTGAATAAAATACACTTCTATAATAAAGTCCCAGCCACTGTTCAGGCGTTATTTATAAATAAATTTGAATGTTTTATTAAAAAATGGCTGTGCCGTAAATCCAACTACTCCACAGCTGAATATCTAAGTGGTCGGACAGCCTGGGATTAGATTATGATTATTTTAAAGCAATAACAGTGACACTACAATATTGTATATTTCATTAAAAAGAGCGGAAAAAGAATGCTGGGAGAGTTTCTCGCGCCGCTTCTTCTTTCTCAGGGTACCATTTGTCTCCGAAGCGGTAGTAGCATTATAAATGATATCAAAAATAATTCTGAAGGAATCAATTTTGAGAAAATATATGCTTTTTATGGATTTTTGTGTAAAACTTAATTCTTCTTCGCGATGCCAAATCGTCTAAAATCCTTTCCGTTTAAGTTATTGTAGAGAACACTTATAATATTTGTATCAAAATCTTTCAAATATTTATTTAATTTTAAGGTACAAATTATTCTTCGATGACTTATAACAATATAACAACAACATTTTAAATGATATACTTACATACCTTAGATTTAGGATTGGTCCTCGCTGTGCTCCAACTAGATACCGCAGGCGTAGATGCAAAGCGCGACACCTAATATTACGCCCAAGTGGGCGTACTCGAGCCTGTCTCGATCAATGTGTGACGTTGACATGCTGCCACATATTCTGTTAAACATAGTCAAACCTTGCTAAAATAATACTACAAGAAATAAGAAAGACACTGTGATCACGTATTAACAGTAAGTATTGTGAATATTATTAATTTCAATGTAAAATAATATAAGTTACAAAATTTTAAAGATGCCATTGAGTGTGAAGATGACACGCACACAAGCATCTTTACAAGTAACCAATACACACTACAATGTAAAGTAGCCGTAATGAAATAGCTATTGCATTATATATACATTATATTTTTAATTATTTAGTTTATTTGATTATTACTATAAACTATAGCACTATTTAAAACAATGTTATAGTACGGTTAAAGTATAAAACAGAGAAAAATATTTAGCAAATAAGAAAGAATAAGTTTGATCTTGTACAAGACTAAGTCAGAAGAAACCACCAAGTTCTTTGTTCGAAGCTAAAATTATCTTGGAAACTTGAGAATAAATTAGCATTGCAAATTTATCCAATTTTATTAAGAAACTGCAGCTAAGAAACAATTTTCATTTATCGTAATGCATTTTACACGAAACTTGTAACACGGAACCAAATAGGAAAATATTAAAAAATGTAGATAAAACTTTGTAAAAGCCATTTGCATTGATATTAATTGAACGAATATGCATATTGATACCTCAGTTATAAAGTGTAAAAAGTCTTATATTCAGTAAGTTTTAGATAAGTATGAAAAGTTGTTTCATAAGCGTTACCACAGAGACCTGTTTAAAATTAGGTTATCCTTCCACCATCTGGATGTTAGGCGCACCTCCACACTGCGGTTTTCTTCCACAAACGACTAAGCTGTGCTTCCTTGTGCGGTGTTTCCAGGACGATTCGTGACGAATAATTTTAAAAAAAGCGCCTACACATTCAAAATGACCGGCAACGTTCCTGTGATTCCTTTATTATTGCAAGAGAATGTTGGCGGCGGTGATTACTTAAGGCTGGGGACAAAGCCTTGAGGAATCGAGCAGTGCTAGTTTACCTCGCCCGTACAAGATCGTTATAGTTTTAATTCGGAATTAGAAGCATTTTTAATTTATTACAAAATAATACAATTTTCTGTATAAAACTAACAAAATTATGTCATGTTAAATAGTATTGGCTGCCAATTAATTAATTTTAGTACAATTTTTATCTAGATTGAATGATTATCATGCCTCCAACTGTAAAAGTGAGGGGTATTTTGGTGATTTTTTTCGCACTGTCTATAAAAAATTGAAATGTAATAAAAAATTATTTTTTTCTCATATTCTGTAGATATATAATTATTTTTTGTATAAAAATTCGAGCTTTATAATATAAACCGCCGAGAAATGGTTTCAACTATGTGCTATTCTGGCGATTTCTTGGGATAGCGGCCTTGATATCGTGTGACACGTATCGTTTGACCTCCTCTTCCAAAAAAAATTTTGTTTCAGGTTTATGAGAGCTTGGCGTTGGTTCAGCTCCGTAGTTATCAACAAATAATAACTAAACTTCGAAATAACGCGCAAACCGAAACGATTGTCTGCCATATCAATATATTTACAAAACAGCGAACCGTAAAACGGCTGAACTCTGAAATTCTGACCAATATGAATGTGTAACAATTTGTCTCGTTTAAGCGGTTATTTGTGCCGGAGTGTGGGGCGCGCAGGTGTGCGATGATATAATGAATGTAACTTGAGAAATCTAAGGTACGCGCGCAAAGTACTAAAGTTCGTTATATTTTCCTTTCATAATTCTCAATAATTTCCCTTTTTTTTGTAACCTAAATAATGTGTTTATAGTTATAATTCGGCTAATGTTATCCACGGACAATATTGGAATTGTTATTTGTTACGGCAGCTTACTTTATTTAATCTCAATTCTAAATTAGTGATGTGAGATGATACTTCAATCCATTTTATGGTTTTATCTTTTTAAAAACAATTGCCACTCTTTTAGTGGGAACTGAATTGTTTTAAGCTGAAGTAACATTAGCGTTAAAGTATATGAGAATCACCCTTGTGGCTTGCAAATATATTTTAATTTTGAAATTCCTGTCGAATGTCAAAAACGTGATGACGATGAAGAAACGTTAAGAGACTCAAGTTAAATTACAGGATTTTTGTTACATCACTTTACATATATTGTAGTTGAAATGATTGATAAAACCATGAAGGTGTAAATATTGACTTAAAACAGTGGCAATGAGTATCTTGCCACTTCTTCTCATTAGCTCAATCCTATACGAAGTGGCGGTAAATTTAATAAGAACAGTAATTTTTTGACATTCATAAGTGTCATTTCCGTGACATACATGAATAAAGTGATTCTGATTTGTTTTGATTACACATTAGTCAATGTTTCATGCAAAAGAACTGTAATTGAACTATGTCTAGTAAGGTAAACATCACAAAATGATTGTATTTTTTTGAGCGTAGTTCTTAGTATATTAATCACCATTCATCATCAGCTGGAAGACGTGGTCTGCTGGACAAAGGCCTCCTCCAAAGATTTCCACTACGATCGGTCCTGCGCTGCCCTCATCCAACGAATTTCGGTGATCATGCCCAGATCGTCGGTCCATCTTGTGGGGGCCTACCAACACTACATATTCCGGTACGTGGTTGCCATTCGAGGACTTTACTACCCCAACGGCCATCTGTCCGTCATCCAGTCTATTAAAATCTTTTACAAAAACTCAGTTTCTGGATTTTAATTAAGCCAGAAATTGTACATGCAATGTTATATCTTGATTTACAAAAGTATTCCTCGTAATTCTTATGGGCCATCCTGAATGTCTTTGTGCAAAACATTCGTCGATTGTTGAGGGGTGACTTTTTTATATCAAAAGGAAGCTTTTAAAATTCAGAGACCACAAAAACACAGTATATTTAGTTTAAAAAGCAACGTTAGCTGTTTGTGAACGTTTCCTTGAGACTGGTTATCGGGTTTAGCATTCCGAAATCGGTAGTGCCCCAGGGCACTAGATTTTCAAATACACCAAAACCGAGAGTGCCGTATGGCACATTATTCCCTCACCAACTTCTGACCCTTATTTTGTTTATAAGATGGTTTATTTTGCATGGTCTTATAGCTTGTTTGAATAGATTTCAGATACATTCACTCAAATCATCCTTATTATAAGCAATCTATTATTACGAGTACATATAAAATAATACGCATTGACCAGAACGCTGAACGCGACAAATTCACGCCGATCTGAGGAATACCACGCGATCAGTTCCAGGAAACCGGAAAGGAAACGTTAGTAATTATACTATTCAGTTCAGGTTTCGTAAAATGTGTACATATGAGGAAGACGTCGCCTGGCGTTCAGTGGCATCAGCTCCGGAGTTGCAGCATTCAAATACATATCATCATACATTTCGTTACTAGCAATGAAGCGCGTTAGTTCTGTCGAATACTTTTTATGGAAGAGGAGGACAAACGAGCACACATATGGGACACATGATGGAATGTGATCTTTTGCGCTTTTGTAATTCTTCTCTTGTAACAACAGAGGAATTACAAAAGCGTTGATGACCTCATAAAGTGGCAAATAAACGTATATACCACTACGAAGGCGGGTGAGTATCGAACCAGAGGCATCGTGATGACAGTAAACAGTTCTGTGAAAACCTGTGAACGTACATACGAAATGAAAATTATCATAAGGGTTTCGGTTACTGCTATTACCTCCGTGTCTCCACAATTCTACTATTACCATCTTCGTACAAATCCAATCCAAACCTGAGTAACATATTATATGAATCTTATTTCGAGGCAGATTGCTATGGCAAGCTCAACCTACTATTAGTAAAGTTAAAGCTCATCGACGTGAATTTCAGTTTTTCAAAAATCCCGCGGCAGCCGTGGTTTTTTCCTGGATGAAGTAAAATGTAGTAAATGAATCTTAGTCCTTTCCCAAGCTGTAGACTTTCGCTGTACCTAATTTCATCAAAATCGGTTCAATAGCTCTAGCGTAAAAAACAAACTTACATTCACATTTATAATATTATTAGTAGAGATCCAATACCTGTTTCTAAACGCACATGTAAAATCCAATATTTAATAAAATCACAAACGTCTAAAATCTCAGCTGTTCGATCCTATCTTGGCAACCATTTTACTCCCGAACCATACGGGATTTGCAATATCTTCATTTTATTGCCACCATTACGTTCGTTTTAAAGGTTTAAAAATATTTTCGTTTTCGTCAAGTTATAAAATCATTTCCATGTTATTTTTACAGATAAGAATTCATCTTCAGGGTGTATGTAAGCAGTTACGTTATAGATATAATATATCAACATAGTTAAATTAACAGAATTATTATTATAATGTTAAAGTATTTATATAAATTATGTGATAATTGCAATATAATACTGTTTTACTTATAACACCAAAAGCAATCTTAGCAATATCGATTTCTTTATTGGGGAAAAGACATTTAAGATTATGCTGAGTAAATCATTATCTCTGAGAACATTTTATAATATTTTCAAAGTCTAAGTCAAAGTCAAATAAACTTTATTCAATCAGGCTTAAACTAAGCGCTTTTAAGCAGGCATTATAAATATTTCTTTTAAATTACTGAATTTAGCATATGTTCGGAAAAAGTTGAGCTCGTGAGAAGAACATAGTACAAGAAACTCAACGGCCACTCTTTTCAATCAAATTCAGTATTTTACAATGGCTGTAATATGCATAACAGATAAGTTTGTAATATATCCGATTGAATGGTGTTTAAATAATATAAATGATTTCAAAAAAAGTTATAAACAATAAATTTTATAAATATAAATTAGAACTTGAATTTATTGTTGGCGTAAGGATGCTTCGTGAACATGATGATCGTTATTACTGTCTAGTACTATTAACTCAAAATATGGCTTTAAAATATGCCTGAAGCTGAATATTTATAACCCCTACAAGTTTTGTGCCGCACGGATCGTATTATTTTGGATAATTCACACGACAGCTTTATAAATTATAGCCTATGTGTTATTCTGATGTATAAACTATATTATTGTAACGTTTCATAAAAATCCATTCAGTAGCTTTTGGGCTAAAGAGCAACAAAGACACATGCAGTCTGTAAATAACTCATATAAATATAAATTATCGTATATTGGATGTATCAACCTTTAGAGATTGAATTTATTGTTTGTGTAAGGATGCTTCGTGAATATGATGATCGTTATTACTGTCGAGTAATACTAAATCAAAATATGGCTTTGAAATATGCTTGAAGCTCTCAATGTGATATGTATATGTATTGTATTTCTATACAGTACCGGGTCGCTGCATGAAGTCCCCGAATACAATAGATTTAAGGAATAGTTCGTAGGTGTCGACGTGGGCTGTCGCCTAGCCCGAACGCTTACTGAATTTTAAACCTTACCCATTTTCGAACTGATTCCATTTCCTATGTCCTAAACTGACTCACACGAATAGGCATTTCATTTAATTTCTGGGTCGCAGATGAGAGACGAATATCTATTGTGCAGTATGAACATGCATCTTAGAATCTAGATTATGAAAATCAGTGTCTGAACTTGCGTTGTGATTAAGAGTCAAAATTTGTTTTTCAATAGTATTGAATAAGGGCCGATTCGGTTAGATAACAATTAGTTGATTACATTACTGTATAAAAAAATAAATAATCACTACGTTTTACTGATTTGTTATTAGACTTTATAACCTCTTTATTTCTCTATTCCTAAAGTAAGTTTTGGTAATTGAAATAATTATCAAGCAATGGATTTCTGTCAAACTTTATCATAGCTATCATTGTTATGCCTATTAACATAATCTATATAAAAAAATGAATTGCTGTTCGTTAGTCTCGCTAAAACTCGAGAACGGCTGGACCGATTTGGCTTATATTGGTGTTGAATTATTTGTGGAAGTCCAGGGAAGGTTTAAAAGGTGATTAAATAGGAAAATGCTGCTAAATTAAAAAAAAAACAACAAATTTGTTTTTCCTTTGATAAGTCCATACATAATTTCTATGAGAGAATTTATTGACGCACGGTTTGACAGTTCTGTTGTGAAACAATTTCATAAAGACAGCAGGGTGCATATTTTACGAAGTAATTTTTGATGTTACGATATATTATTGACAAATTCATATAAACACATTATTTTATTTATTATATACAGAACAAAGTCTGTCGGGTCAGCTAGTTATAAATATATTTGTTGGTATAATGTTATGTTTTGTCTTTTAATTATGTTGTCGAATGAGCTATTTAAAGAAATAATAGGTTGGGAAGTGATCACTTTATAAAGTACCTTACATTATTTTTTAATTGATTAACCGAAGACTGCATGAAGACCATAATCTTTTTATTTGTTCAATAACTTAAAAATAAATGTGGAATGTTAACGTACAAACATTAGAATATTCAATAAAACTACTAACTTTAAAATATAAAGACATGAGAGAAACACATTACCCTATTATTAACTTTAGCCAAAATCCAAGTTACACTCACGTAAACAAAGCGGAGAGTGCGAAGAGAGTCAGACCATCGGCGCGAAATTGACTATTCCCGCGATGGTGTCCGTACGTAGGTGTGTGTGTGTGTGTATGTATGGATGTATGTACCTCTTATAAGTTTTGAACGGCTCGACCGATTTCATCGCGGTTGGTGCCATTCGAAAGGGCTTGAAAAAACTTAGATTTTAAATACAATTCGGTTCGATTCCAAAAACTTATCAGCTCTTAGCATCACAGAACCATGTCGATAACCACAAAGCCGGTCAAAATCGGTGATTTGATTAAAATAATTCGTTCTCGAGTTATCGTTGACGGAAGAAAACCGAAAAAAGTGTTTTTTCGAAATTACTTCAGAATTCCGGGGTCGATCAATTGAATCTCAAAAATTCTTTATAAGGCTCAAAAAATGAATAGTGAAAGCGTGAAAATCGGTTCATTCATTCAAAAGTTATTGCCGTTTGAAAACTTAAATTTATAAAAAAGGGTTTCATTAACCTTTTATTAGACTTTCGAGCTCGAAGAGCTCAAAAACATAGAACAGCTAACACTTTGCTAACACACTCAAATTCGTCATAAGTACAAGTTACAGGGATGGGCTTTAGGGTCAACCGTTTTCCTATTTTTCTTTACAAAATTAATAATTTAAATAAATTATAAGCGGAAATTACTGTTAATTTGGCTTGAAATATGTATAAACAGAGAATAAATGTTATGTTGTCATTCTAGAGAACTACACGTGTTATCTCTCGCTAGCTCCAGCGGCAATAAGTTGCTCTATCACTATATTTATACGGCTCAGCAGGCTGAGACTTTTGGCTGCGAGGCAGGAACGTTTAAACTTTTCGTAAATAACGAGTTTAATAAAGCAATATTTAAATATAAAATACAGGAGGAGTCAAACTATGAAGATACTGTTAGTTTTCATTACCAGTATGAAGGCTGTCGATACTTCGAGGTACTAGTGATGCCGACCCACGCTACACCGTGGTTTTTCTGCATATAGAAAAATAAAAACATATTATTATACAACCAATATGAACAAAAACGTGTAAGTATTCATAATGAACTTTAAGAGATTTGTTCCATTTCCTTCAAAAATACCTGCAAATATAAGTAAATGTTTTGCAAATAAAATTATTGAAGGGACGAAATCTAAAACCACAAAAGCACAAACTTAAAATACTTAGCTTTATTTCAGAAAAATTACACAAAGACAAAATATAGTACCTAATAAAGTAGTCAACATGAAATGGATTATATAATAGTAGAATACAATATTAACGTTATAGAGTTTGTAACATCATTGTTCTAACATGTTAACTCTTGCCACGGTTCATTGTACTATACAATGTGAGATATAGCCTTCCCAACAAGACATGCCACAAGCTAGTCTTGTTGCTGAGCTGAAATAAACTTAAATCAAACTTCAATTACCAGAAGCTAGTATGCTGCTGAGTTGAACTCACTCAAACAATAGTGCCATATTGATCAACCCTCTACTAAAGAGCTCAACTGAATATGCAAGTCGAAACTATGATCTTATCAACAAGTTTGTGTTGTGGTTAATAGAGATAAGATATGAGCGATATCTCATGTCATCTCAATTGGAAGTCACGTAAAAATTTTACTACAGGATTTATTAGAATATAAAAAAGCGATCGTTTTTAACTAAATAATATGAAATAATAGGAATTCGTTTTCAGTTATTTAATTAAATTAAAATGAGAGATATATTGAAAAAATGTTATGAAATAATTAAAATATGGTATAATCTAAACTTGGAACAGCAATGCCTGATGGAAAAAAATTATTAAGTAGTTTTTTTAAATTTTTCTCAGTCTCCATTTTTATAAATAACGATTTTTGTTTTATTTGTTTATTATAAATATTTTAATCCGTTAATACATTATTCACTGTGGTTTATCTATCTTCAACCCATGCTCCCAGATTCCTAATTTCGGCGTCTAATAAAAATTATCCTTCACATTTTTTATGGAATCGTAGGACAAACAAATCTATGACGTACAGGGAGCTGGTGAAATTGTGATAAATGATGTAGAAAATACAATATGAAGCGACATTTGACATCGGATTGGCACAGTTGGTTTATTACATTCGTTTTAGTATCATATTCAGCAATCTACTAAATTGTTTGTTGTTGGCAAATTAATGCTCTTCTTTCATCTAGTTTGTGGAAACAGTCGAGTACGCTATACAAGAACCTTCATAATGCGCGCGGTAATTAAGCGGTGAGGGTGCCATTATTGGAACGATGCCAAGTACAATTTTATGCATTGAACCTGATTATCAAGTCTGTAATATGTGGAGTCTTGAGAGAAAACATTGCCAAGGATTTCGTTATCACCAAGCCGTATGATTCGTGTATGTAAATATTGTACTTTCAAAGTTTTATATTTTACGCTTATGCTTTCGCATAGTGCATAGTGGGGCTTTGGTGATTATAAGATTTGGTGGCCACTGGAGTCAGTAAGATGCTTGTTCGAGTTGGCAGCGAACTAACCGAAGACCTTGATGTGATTACCGGACTGAAGCAGGGTGATTACGTTGTCACTGATGCTGTTAAATGTAGTACTGGAACATGTTTTAAAAAAATGATGTTGATGATGTGATGGCACTGGATTCTGGAGTAGAACTTGTTCAAAAGCATAAGGTATACAGATGACCTGGCTCTATTAGGGAAAATAAAGAAGATGTCGTTAAAGCCACTAGGATCCTTGAGAAGGAAGCAGAGAAGGTGAGAATTATATAAACAAAGACACTCGTGCACATATCAAGATCTACATATGGGTGATACAAGGAGGTATCCAAATACCTAGATTGCAAAAACTGTGACTCACAAAGTCAGTGACTGACAAAAACACCCGTAAAGAGGAAATTGATTTACGAATCCATAATGCGCTACGGTGTAGTGCAGCCCTATCAGGCAGGACAAATATCCGAATAGATAAAACTATTATAGGATCCTGACTGAAAATGGGGAATGGAGAGTCCGCAAGAATGCCGAGATAGAAGACTTCATGACCTGATCGAGGTGAAAATCGTGAATCGGCATGATATGGCACAGGATCGCAATGAGTACAGACCTATCGCGTCGGGAGCCAAACCCACTTTAGGTCGCTGCACCGCAGGAATATGGGTAAAGTTTAGAAAAAGTAGTTAAAGCTTAAACAGCAACCCAATCCGTATTTAGATTACGACATTCTACATTCAGAGACTTGTATCAAAGTTTTTTGTCAAATTATAAGATAAAATAAAAGTTTTATTAACTTTTATCATAATAATTATACTTTACAAGTCTATTAATTGTTTTGATGTAAACCATTCGTTTCACGAGTTGGCGAGCCAAAGTTAGCGTAAAATATAACTTGTTCCGTCAAACTTAAAATTGCTTTAGGCAAACTAAGTAGAATATTTTCATTTCATAACATACTCTCGTACGAGTTAAGAATGCATTACGCTAAATAAAATATAAAAGTTGTTTTACTTAATAAACTTGCAATGGAAATTTACTCACAAGTTCTATATATTTATTTTTGCTACTATAATATTTTATCTTGATCATCAACATTTTTGTAGGACTTACATGGATGTAACGCTCAATTACTTTCGTCGAAAATAAATCAATTGAAACAAAATTTTAACCGTTAAGCTTTAGTGGTTATAAAAATTGTTTTAAATTGCTATAAAGTAATATTTGCTCAAAATTATCAAGTGTTTATTTTTATTAAATACTACTTATGTGATAATTAAATTATTTTATAAGGTTTTCAGAAATTTTATGCCGTTTGCGACAGTCGATAATATATATAATATTAATATTCAATAACTACGTTATTTTAACATGTGCAAATAATACCTTCAATTTCTTATTCTGAATTATTTTATTTGATGAGTGAAATTTTTTAAAATGTGTAAGTTTAATTAATGAATTTTATATAGAATGCCAACGCTACTCAAAAGATGAGGTTCAATTATCATCTGTGTTTGCCGGAAAAAAATCGCGAACAAATCTAACATTGCTCCTAGACTCTCCTCCTCTCCAGCAATACGAGAGTGTTACTTGGTAACACGGCTTTAATTAAAATTATGTAATGAGTCATAAACCAATGTATATATAAATGATAAACTAACATTAGTTGTTCTTGTCTTTCAACTTATGAGGAATTCTTTCTTTTTAATATAATTATAAAATATGTATATAGCGACGCCATAGTAATGAGCCGCTTCATTACCTTTCGGTTACAGAACCCTAACAATGAATTCAAATTCAAATATTTTTATTCAAAATAGGATGTGATATCACTTATTAAAAGTCAAAAATCACCACCAATTCCAAAAAGTATGCCTCAGATCTGATAAAACGAGTCCTAGCAACTCAGCGGGCTTTTTTCATGAAAAATTTGGTAACAATTTTATACCGTACAATAATATTGATTACTTAAAAGCTTGAGGGCGGTCGCTCCATTTCCAATCTGTGGTATCATTATAAAAGACCTTTATGTTATAGTAACCTTTACCACCTAAAGGTTTTTTTTTAACAATTCTTTTGAATTTCGTAATACAATTTGTTTTGAAAATAATCTGGGATCTTGTTGTAAAAGCATATAGCATCGGCCTAAGAGACTTACTAACTTGACTTAGCGGAGTAGTAGGAATAATAAGTTTATGTTTGTTCCTGGTGTTAACATTACGGTTATGACATTTTTTAGCAAATTCACTTATGTGCCTATGTAAATACAAAAAATTATCAAGAATGATTATATTGAGAGGCAACAGTCAAGATTTTTATTTCTTTGAAATTTGATCGCAAGGATTGAATTGAATTAATACTACAAATCAACTGAATCTGAACGTGCTTCTCAACACCGATGTTTTATATAAAGCGACGCTAAAGTAATAAGCGGTAAAAGTTTTATTGCAAGCTTTCAAGAATTGCGAGACCGTAGTTCTCCCGTGAGACATTCACACGAAAAGTTAATAAAATCAAGAAATGTACAATTTCTAAACTGCACTTGGTACGTCAAGTCTTTGATTTTTTTGTCGGTCAGTGCTTAAAATAAGTTACATATGGAATTCACGTAATTTAGTGCTCGATCGACGTTCAACGCTGACGTCGGCCAAGCGTAGCTATAACAATGAAATCATAATATGAGCGCATACTGCCCATCGCTAGTATCCACTAGCGATGGGCAGTATGCGCTACGTAGTATATATTGTATACGTAGCTGTACGCGCGTAGCGATCCCGCTACGCGCGTACAGCTACGTCGCGCTGACGAGGATCGTCGGTCGAGCTCGTCGGCGTACGTCGGTGCACAATCAAGTTTGCTGTCAGCGCGTACGGATATGCGCTACGCTCGACCGACGTCAGTGCTAGAATGGTGATAGAATTAAAACAAATAGAAGAAAGAGGAGATAATTTGATGAGACTTTAGTTAGAACGTCTCGCCCTGTACTGATTGGCACTGGATTAACAAGAAATTAAAGGCGATCTTTCTATTTTTTTATTTTGAAACCAATGAAATTTTAATCAATACTTGTTTCCATGGTCAGTTACTAAATGTGATGAGGTGATGTTGTTGGGGTAACTTGTCTCTAACTATAAGATATATGCACAACTATTTGCTGTATGTTTTACAAGATAAATGCAAAATTATTACATTATAAAAGCTGACATATTTTTTTTGGTTTTACGTATTATTAAACAACGTTAGTAAGAAAGTTTTTGAATGGTCATGAACGGGATTCGGGTTCACCTAATATCGAATGATAATATGATAAGAGAATAGTTAAAACTCTTTAGAATACCTGTGTTAGATTTAGCTTACCTGAAATTTTTGTGCCATGATAAAGAAAAAGAAATAGGAATTGGATTTTAATTCTTTACTTAGTTATCATGTTACTTAGAAAATCAAACAAGAGAATACAGACCTGCGATTGCTACAATATTATTTAATATAAGACGATAAAATTCTATTGAGGTTACGATAGTTAAAGAATTACTAAACTATGATGTCTGAGAGACAGAAGGAAAGAAGCAGAAAGCGGCAGCAGCAGCTTTCTCTAGTTGCAGAAAGCATATTTGAAGTTAATGTTTCATCATATCACATGTTATCTTTGACTGTCAAAATTAAAAAGAAACTGACGTATTTTATGTTAAATGAAACATTAACTTTAAGGATGCTTTTTGCAACTAGCGGTAACACTTGTTTTAGTTAATCAAAATAACAAGAACTAAGTCTATGATAGCTTTACCCTAGATAATTCTCTAAGTTGAACTCTGACCTTTGAGACTGTAATTACTTAGTTTTGGTCATAACGACCTTGTTACAATTGTTTGTTGTTCAAGTAATTCATTACTTCTCGTAGACATTTAGAATGCCTCATACGGCTTGTAGGATGCTAATTTCTAATTTACGTATTTCAATTGCGAACCAATTGTATCCTGTTTGGCCTGTTCCACTTGATGTTGGTGTGTGTATTAGAATCCCTTTGTTAATTACAACCGAATTTATACGCAGTCGTGTTAAAATTACCAAAAATAAACCTTTTGATCAGTTAGCAATCTGAACTAAAATTATGAGTAAGATAAAATTAAAATCAACCTCAAAAAATCCCACGAAAATAGCAAATAATTGACTTTCTATGACTGTTTATTGTATGTATTCATCTACAAATTAAATTTGAAAACAAAATTTATGAACGATGCGGGACTCGGGACCTCTCGCGTTCCGTGCGAGCGCTATTCTACTGAGCCGACCGTTCAAGTGACGAATCGCTTATAAATCTGTTTTCAAATTTAATTTGTGTAATTAATCCCTGAAGTCACAGTGAATTACTTAAAAAAAATAATAAAATTGTTGAGATTTTTAAGGAGCGACATCTCAAGTCAATTTCCTAATATGCAAATATTGGGGTTGAGCAGGTAAAGTAGATCTGTATTAGAAGCCTGAGAGTTGTACAAAACATACAAGATTTTTCAACGATACGTCTCTCGATGGGTCGGCTCGAACGCTCGCACGGAACGCGAGATGTCGTAGGTTCGAGTTCCGCATCGCTCATAAATTCGTTTTCACATTTTATTTGTGTTATGAATCTCAGAAGTGAGGGTTATCACTTTAAAAAGAAAATAACAAATATATTCATCTTGTTCGATTCATCGGTCTCTTGTACCTTGAGATTTCAAAGAAAACCTACTAAGAACTAAGCAACAAGAACCACTATAATTTGATAGTTCAACACACGACAAATTCAACGTTAGCCTCGGGACTTTTAATTGCCAAGTTAGCTGTATAAAGGAATTTTTAGAATTTACAACTGGTGTTGAAGTAATTCATTACACATTACTTCTGCCGCTTGTAATTATAAATTTATTCTCTATGAGTGTTTGAACAGTGAACCAGTATTGTGCTACAAAGGTATTATTGGCTATGTTTGTCGTCTAATGAATAAATATTTTTGCGCCATAATTTTTTTAAATATACTACGGAGAATAAATAACTTTTAAATTATTACAAAATTTATGACGTATGATGTATGAAGTAACTAATAACGTCTTAACTATTCCCAAACGCTGCTTAGAAAACTAAGTATCGCTTATAAATAAAATAAAGTAGACAAAAGTTTCGTGAAAGAAGTAAGCAAGTAGACTTGCACAACGACACGTATTATTTTCTTTGATTAATGCGAGTGTTACACATTTAAATAAAACACTTTTAAAGCATTAAAATGCGTGGAATTGTAACGGTTTTACATTAGAAGTTTGCGTAAAAGTTACATTTTTATTTTTGGTTAACCCGACGTTTCAAGACCTTTCCAGATCTCGCTTTCAGGGGGACTGCAGATGAAGTGAGTCAAAGATAGTATTTGTCATAGTTGTTATTATGAAGTTTAGCGCCATTAACGACACTTACCTAATTATACCCTCTAACATGTATAGTTAATATCGAATCGCATCGAGCCGCATCGAACCGCATCGAACCGCATCGAATCAAATCGAATAGCATCGAATCGCTCACACCACATCCCATCACGTCATGTCATCAAAATCACTTCATGTAGGTCAATGAACACTTATGAATCTCAAAAGTTTTCTTTTCTTTTTGTATCTACCGCCATTTCGGAAAGGATTGAGCTTTAATGAGAAGGAACAGAAAAGAAGGATCTAATTCCTCGGTTATGTTATGGTCAAGTTTGTGTTATAGAATAGTTTTAAAAGTTTTATAAAAGTTGTACCTAAATTTATTTCTTATCAGTATAGTGCTAATAGATATAGGTTGAGCATTTTCTGTATTTAGTTTATAATGCCACGAAAAGGACAAATGTGGAACTATTTTTCTGTGATGGACGAAGTCGCGAAAAAGGCAGAATGTAGTTATTGTAAAAAGACTTTGTCATTCAAAACTACTATATCTAATTAAAAAAAAACATTTAAAACAAAAACATGAAGAAATATTGAGAAAAGAACATAAAAACGGGAAGTTTAAAATAACTAATTCGAGTTTTCTTGAGATTTCTAGCAAGTCTACCGTAGCCTAGGTAATAGGTACCTATCCAATATTATAGATACGAGAATCCCTGTCTCCGGTGCTCCAGCTTGTGGGAATGGTGGTGTTAGAGCTTATTCTGGTGATGGTATTGGTGGTGGTAATGGTGGTGGTGACGCTATTGTATCTGGGTGGTGATGTGGGTTTGGTATCGTCATATCGTCCAGGTCCCTCAACACAAAATCCGCCAAAGAAGCAACGGATCATGGCATCGTTTTTATTTAGGCCTTTATCAACGACTGAGAAGAGCAACCTAGATAAATTATTATTAAATATAATAGCCATCGATTGCCAGTCGTTCAGTATTGTAGATGATGATGGTTTTAAGTTATTTATTAACGCGTTAAATCCTAATTATAAGTTACCCGACCGCAAAACATTATCGACGACCCTGTTATTCCGTGAATATCAAGAGCGTTCAGCAGCCATTAAATCAGTGGTAGACGCAGAATGTACCAGCATGTGCATAACGGCATGCTACTGGACGTCTAGGACATTACAGCCATATATCGCTATTACTGGCAATTTTATTAATAAAACAACTTTATAATTTAAGTCCGTTCTCATACAATTTAGTCTCTTAGAAGGACGACACGGGAGAAAATATTGCTCAAGCGGTTAGTTCTACGATACAGGAGTGGAATTTGGTTTGTAAGATTAACTTCTTTGTCACCGATAATGCGTCAAACATGCAAAGTGCTGCAAATTTATTGAGATTTCTGCATTATGGATGCTATGCCCATATATTAAATTTGGTAGCTCAAAATGCCGTAGCACTTCCTGAAGTGGACGTCGCTGTAAACAAAAATAAAAAAAACAGTGGTACATTTCAAGCGAAGCTCTCACGCAAAGGAAAAATTATTAAGATATCAGATAAATTCCCAGGGTGTTGCCGATGGAAGTGCACTTACGCTAATTATGTCTGTGCCAACAAGATGGAACTCATCCTTTTTGATGTTGTAGCGCTTTATCCACCTGCAAGAAGCTATCTATCAGTGCCTAATTTTAATGCAGATTTGCCAATTATACCTCTGCAAGAATGGAAATGCATAGAGCAATTTTATGAAGTCCTCAAGCCTCTTTATGAGGGAACTGTAATTATGATCGCAGAGACACCTGCTGCTCACATCATTTGACTCGTTAGAACAAATAATAACAAAAGTCTATAGCTTTAATGTGTGGTTGTAGTAATGAAACTTAAAAAAGTTGCTCTGCAAAGAAATACTAAAGCAATAAATGAAAAAAAAAAGTCTCAAGTTCTCCCATTATTCGTACAAGCTTATTCCTTAAAAGCATTTGATACATAATATAAATATGTGAAACTGCATAACATTATTAAGATCTGGAAGTGTGTGAGAAGTGTAGACACGAGTAGCACTGGGATGTAGAAACCTATAGATATTTCAAAACTGAAGTCGTATTTCAAAAACAAAACGTTGTTGTTACAAAAAATTTAAACGGCCTTACAAATAAGATTAACATAAAGTTATAACTAATCATAAACCTAAAGGTATGTAATATGCGGAGCTAATAAATAAGCTTTTTGGCGTTACACTAAAAATAAGAAAGTCACTAATGCCTACCCAAGACAGATGAGTTACAATAACCGATACGCTGATGATGGCCCTGGCATTGTGAACCTGTTTGCTGATCATTTCGCGTCGGTTTACTCTATGAACGCTAATAGTAATGTGAACTATATTCCTGACTTTCCTCCTTCGGCTTTTTCAATCTGCCAATTTTCAGTGTCTCTAGAAAATCTTATTCAACAGCTTAAATCCATTCATTTATCCAAAAATTCTGGACCAGATGGTATACCACCCATTTTAATTCATATGTGCGCTGTGAGTCTCGCCAAACCCCTCGTTCTTATTTACAACAAATCACTACAAAATGGAATCTTTCCTGCTTTATGGAAGATTACTAAAGTAACACCAATATATAAGACTGGGGACAAAACAGATGTCACAAACTACCGCCCCATAACCATTCTAAGTTGGTTCGCCAAAATCTTTGAAAGGCTTGTGTATGCACATGTCTTTAACCATCTGAAGCCCATCTTAAGCTCACGTCAGCACAGTTTCTTTGCGGGTCGTTCAACTGTTTCTAACTTACTGGTATATACTTTATTCTTATGTGACACAATTAACGATAAGAGTCAGGTTGATTCAATATATATAGATTTTGTGAAAGCTTTTGACTACGTTCACCATTCAGTGCTTTTATGTAAGCTACGTCACCTAGGAATTCATGGTAATCTTCACAGATGGACATCTTATTTATCAAATCGTACGCAACTAGTTGCGTTGAGTGGCTTCGAGTCAGTCCCATTTCTTGTTAGCTCTGGTGTGCCTCAAGGCTCAAATCTAGGTCCTTTGCTTTTTTTGGCATTTATAAATGACTTATTATTCAAAATTCGATGTGAGTGTCTGGCGTACGCCGATGATATAAAAATCTTTCGTAAAATAAACGGTCCAGAAGACTGCTCATTGCTGCAAAGGGACATCGAGACTATTTGGCAGTGGTGTAACCGCATGATGCTGAATATAAAAAAGTGTCAACTGATTACATTTACTCGCAAGAAAAATCCATTTGTTCATAATTATTTTATCGACGGTATTATTCTAGATTGTGTGAATGTGGTAAGGGACTTGGGCGTCATCTTTGACTCGGATTTATCCTTCAAAAGCCATTACGATGATATTTGTTCAAAGGCAAATAGGATTTTAAGCTTTGTTATTAGAATCGCCAGACCATTTAAACAGGAAAACTCTTGGAAATTATTATACAAAGGTTTAGTGAGAAGTATCCTGGAGTATTGCTCAGTGATTTGGTCTCCAATTTATAATGTTCACCGTGATAGAATAGAGTCAATTCAGCAGCGGTTTGTAAGAGTTCTCTGTAGCAGGTTGGGTGTTAGACGTAAAATTCCCGAATACTCTGAGCGCTTACGTAAATTTAACTTGCATAGTCTTGATAAACGGAGATGGGTATCTGATATGTGCGTCTTACATAACATTGCGAATGGTTTTATGGATAGTAATCTATTAAGTTTGATAAACTTTAAAGTTCCAACACGATCTGTGCGTATTCCATGTTTATTTTCGATCAATTCCTCAAATAATAATGTATCGCATAACAACCCGATTATGAGAATTTGTAGAGAATTTAACGAAGTGTGTGCTGATTTTGATATATTCTTTACAAATGTAGACATTTTTAAAAATACTCTTTATGAAACTTTCTAGTTAACGTAAAATAATTTAATGTTTAACTTAAATTTCGTTCTACTGTAATTACTATTGTGTCCACTTATTAATTTTTTATTTTTTTTACTGTATTTGGTGAATGATGTGTACAATTTTAATTGGATCTCAGGATCATAAAAATATGCTGTACTTGTTATTAGATGATAGTTTTATTTTGTTATATGTTATTGTACCTACTTGTACATAAATAAATAAACTTGTAATATCACAGTAAACTTTTACATGCTAGAAGACAATTTGAATTTCAATAGTGACGTATATAGTATTCATTCACAATAAGTATTCGTAGACAATCAACAAACATTACACTGAGCAACCACATCAAATATCGTCGATGTAAAATGGTCATGTATTGAATAGTTATTCAACACCATCTCGCTTCATGAAAGTCTCAGTACAATACAATAATGTTCATCTCACGGCTGCCAATGTGCGTTGTCGCCCAGCTCGAACGTTAGCTGAATTTTAAACCTAGCTCATTTACAAACCGCAACTATTTCCTATTTCATAAAATGACTTGCACGAATAGGCATTCCATTTTATTTCTTGGAGAACCAAGGCATGTGTAAAGATCGAACCAGCGATGTTTATGTTTGACGTAGCCTTGTAAAGAAGCCATAGACCATTTCCATATTCAAATTCAAAGATTTATATTCAAAAAAGGATATAATATCATTTACTGAAAGTCAAAAACTACCCATTCATTCGAAAAGGTATGCCTCAGACCTGAGAAGAACGGGCGCAATAAACTCAGGGGGCTTCTATTTTAATACAAATATCTTTACAATGTAAAATCGTACAGTTATATTTATTATTTAATAGCCTGAGGGCGGTCGTTCCATTCCCAATCTGTGTTATCACTAAAAAAGTCATTTATGGTATATTACCTTATGGCAACCTTTATTACCACACAAACGTGTCTAAAAAATTCTTTTAAATTTTGTGATACATTTGTTTTGAACATTTTCTTTAAAATCATAACAAAAGACTTACTAGAGTAGTAGGCTAAGTCGAGTTAGTAAGTCTTTTCGCAAGTGTATGAAGCAAGGCTAGTATATCGAGTATGTAGTCTCTGAACTACTACCCCCCTAGGAGACAGGCGAGATTATTTTATGGAAGAGAAGGATCAAACTCTCACTCTGTCTCTCAAGGTCCAAACTCTCTTGTCTTGATTTTTTTTGACTACACGAGCAGGACGTTCAGCTGATGGTAATTGATATGCCCTATCCATTACAATGCAGTGCCGCTCAGAATTCTTTATAAATACCTCAAAATTCTGAGTGGCACAACAATTGCGCTCGTCACCTTGAGATATAAGATGTTAAGTCTCTATAATAATCTATTTGCCCAGTAATTTCAGTAGGTACGGCGTCCTTCAGACCGAAACACAGTAATGGTTACACATTACTGCTTAGCGACAGAATTAGGCGCCGTAATGGTACCCATAATCTAGCCGGCATCCTGTGCAAAGGAGCCTCCCACTGGTTGATCCATATATTGCGCCACCGACGCTTCTTAGACAATATTATAAAGTCAACCAGAATCTTCTAGACTCTAATGACATCGTTTGATTACAATTGTTTGTTGCACAACACAATCCCTAGTATCTAATAAAAAAAATTAACAAAAAAACAACCGGCTTCAGAAACACTATTCCAAAACAAAAGAGAATTAAGACTTTTATGGTTTTCTCATGTATGCTAGTGTCATATCTACATCAAATTGCAATGGGGCCACACAGAAAGTACCAGCTTTCCAATAAAAAAAAGCTATTAGAAGCGATGTACCCAGTCGAAAGTTCTGAGGTGACAAACATAGAAGAAAATGACGATTTGAGAACCTCCTCCTTTTTTAAAGTCGGTGGTTAAAAAGGGAATATCTCATACGGCTCGAAGTTGCGAATATATTCCGTTGGAGTATTTGAATAGAGAGCCAATCGCGTGCACTAAACATTTATTGCTTTTATATTGTTGTGTATTGTACATTGGACAGTATGAATGTTTACTAAAGCGCTGTATTTGACTGCTTCAATGTAGACTTAATGAGAATCTTCTGTTCTATACAGTCCTATCTATTGACTTAGGAACATATTAGAAATTCTTTTGAGGATACTTGTACTTAAATTGCTTTTGTATATGAGAAGACATGTTGATGGCACTCGAGATAAATCAAATATAGATTATAAGCGAGCTCTTTGAAGTATGTTATGTTAAGTCTTTCATAAAAAGTGGATAAGTGCGTGTCTGGCTCACGGACTAATGGTACCGTTATAATAAAATAATAAAAATAGGACATTAAATGTTAAAATACTTACTGATAAGATATTAAAAAGTATAATGTATAACTTCCTATATTTCTGATTATGAGAACAGTGCCGCTCAGGTTCTTGAAGAAACCTAAAATCTGACCGGCATAATGTCACTTTGAGACATAAGAAGTAAAGTAACCGAATACAATTATTAAGTTTGCACATTACTGATTGACGGTAGAGAAATGCGCGGCTGTGGGGTCCTAACTGGCAGCCTGACTAAAGAAGTCTCCCCACTGATCTGTATAAGTACCACGGGACCGGCTGTTCCATATGTTTGACAGCAAATTTTTCGTGCCTATTTGAAGCGCCACTCGCGAGCGTCCAGAGAACTAATTTTTGCGTATAATACAAATGGCTGCGAAGAAACGTACATTACTCTGAAGTATTTTTGCATTTAGAATTAATTTCGTTCGTTTTCCGTGCTATTTATACTACAAGAATCAACGCATTTTTTTGTGAATAGTTTTCCACCATCTAACGATGTTTGTTGAGGTTGTCATCACTAGTTTTAGTACCGCAGACTCTCGCTACATGTCCAACAAAATGGCGAATATCAAACAGGCGCAAAGTCACTTTCACAGCCGCCAATCCAGTGGTATATAGTAGAGGTCAGTGAGTCTCCCGCTGGTTAATAATATTAATCAATATTGACACGCGAAGAGCGCGACATGTCACACTACAGTAAAGTAAACAATACAAAAAATTATATTAAAACTAGCTGGTGACAGGTGCACCTCGCTTCACGTAAACAAACGTATATAATATATGAAGTTTAAAATATTTTTTTTTGTTAATTATGAAATTTGGGAAAGTTAATTACCATGTTTATTATTTCTATTTTCCCTGTAATGAAATAATGTCACAGCAGAACTGTCAAACTTTTTGTCAAAAATAAAAACTATCGAAACTCTCAAGTTGGATCAAATGCTTCAATCAAAAAAATTTCATTGAAATTGGTTCAGTCGTTTAGGTTATCATCGCGAACAAGCAACGTGACATGAATTTTTATAAATAAAGATTATAAGACATTTTCGCTAATTTGTGCTGTGAGACCTAATCGCCAAATTTCATAATTCGGTTGTGTTTTACAAAAGTTTGATTGTACATTTGATTACGATAGACAAACAGATGGACCAGCGAATTGATCATTTGAGGGTTTCTTTTAATACTTTTAATACACGCTTCACATTAGTTTTGTCTATATCTATGTATATCACGGTATGTTGTAGGTGAATTTAAATAATAATGAATATCAATAAATATTGTGTGGTATTTTATGTGTCTGTGGTGTGTTAAATCGCGTGATGCCACGGACGAACCGTGTTTGCGCTTGCACCCGAGGTTGTTCTCTCGCCAGCCTTCTACTAGATGAAGTAGGTCGTTTAGGGTACGGATGGTGAGAGAAGGATGGAGATATAAAACATAAGGTACACATTTTGAATGCGGCGTCATGTTCACTAAATCCAAACTTAAGATTGTTTTAATTTTTTCACACTATTCCTGTAACTACCATAGCCCATTTTTTATAAACAACAAATTAATTCTTGTACCGGTAGGCAACCCTTACAACATCTTATAGATCTCTAATAATATTATATTTGTAATGAAACATTTTCAATCGTTCAGATGCGAACATAATGTCTATTGAGAGCAATAAGAGCGTAAGCTTCATTGATGTCTTATTCATTTGATGTTGTTGAAATTACATGTAAGTATTTGTATTTATAGTAAATTATGATTTGGTGCTCTATATTAGTTACTTTTGTTTAGTTCTAAAGTAAATTATGTATTTAAGGTAGTAAATAAAAGTTATGTTACCAATGAAAACTCCGCCCACGTATTACTTACCTTTTCTATTGTTTTTATGTTTTTTTGTGACACGTAATAAATATTTTGTAATATGAAGTTTTGTATCTTTAATTTTTGATCTGGTCAGGATCGCCGGAATACGGTTAATGAGGGCAGCGCAGGACCGATCGTCGTGGAAAACTTTTATGGGAGGCCTTTGTCCAGCAGTAAACTTCTTCCGGCTGATGATGCTGACGAAGTGTTATTCCCATCTCTTTTCTGGTGCACTCCTGTATCAGCTTGAACCATTGGACCACATGTAACGCAGAGTTGCTCAAATTGTCGGGATCTAGTACCCTATGAATAGCTCCATCTCTTTGCGTTGCGTACAGAATAATTTCAAGCAATTTTCCATCGACCGTAGATCTTAAAAATATCCTCTCCCAGACTAATAACTGAAGTTCCTTATAGCTTATAGCTTTAAATATATAACAGATAGACGTGATAAATATAAATATTAATATAGTGTAACTTTTGAGACACAAAATTTTATTTGTAATTCATTTCACACTGGACAGGCTGTTCCATATGTTTGACAGCAAATTTTTTGTGCCTATTTGAAGCGCCACTCGCGAGCGTCCAGAGAAGTCATTTTGACGTATAATACAAATGGCTGCGAGGGACCGTACAATACTCTGTATTATTTTTGTATTTTGAATTAACTTCATTCGTTTTCCATCTTATTTATACTTCAAGAATCAACGTACTAAAGTACACATTTTTTTTTGTAAATAGTTTCCCACTATCTTTCGATGTTTGCTGAGGTTGTTATCTTTCAGTCAGTTTTAGTACCATAGACTCTCGCTACATGGCCAACGGCGCCAAAATGGCGAATATCAAACAGGAACAAAAGCACTTTGACAGCCGCCAGGCCAGTGGTATATAGTAGAGGTCAGTGCTTACCATCATGGCCCTATTAAATCACGCTGACAAGAGCCACAATCGTCAATGATAGTTACTATGCCGATTTCATTTACTGATTATTCCACAATGATTTGCCATATAATTAATTTTTTGTCTACTACACTATATAAGTAAGTAGAGGTATTTAATTGTCCCACGGGAACTCTTTAATTATCCGGGATGAAAAGTATTTAAGATATTGACTGGGGTTGCAAAGTATTATCATGCAATATAAGGTAAGAACATGCCAAATTTTATTAAATAATGTGATTAAGTTGTTGTGTACTACACTATATGAGTAGAGGTTTTTAACTATCCCACGGGAACTACTTAATTTTCCGGGATGAAAATTATCTAAAGTGTTGACCGACAATATAAGGTATGAATATGCCAAATTTTATTAAATAATGTGCTTAATTTGTTGTGTACTACGCTATATAAGTAAGTAGATGTTTTTAACATTCCCAAGGGAACTCTTCAATTATCTGGGATAAAAAGTATCAAAGATGTTGACCGGCGATGTAAGGTATCAACGTGCCAAATATTATTAAGCTATGTGCATACGTTGTTGTGTACTACGGTATTTAACTAAGTAGTGGTTTTTAACTGTCCCACGGGAACTCTTAAATTTTTCGGGATGAAAAGTATCTAAGATATTGACTGGGGTTGTAAAGTATCATCATGCAAAATTAAATCGGTCTAATAGTTTCAGAGATTAGCCCGTACAAACAGACACACAGACAGACAGAGAAATAAGAAATTCCAAAAAAATCGGGACTTGCTCTATTTCTCTTTGTACATCCCCCTGACTCGCTTTTGATCATTTTTTTTCTTTGTACAGAAATTTGATCTTTATAGATTTATTATAAGTAAAACACACAGGAAAAATAAATCTATTGTCTATATTATGCTCTTCTGCCTGAGAACTCGTCTAAATCGTTACTACGGGGAGCCGTTTTGTAATTAACAAAACAATATAATTTGTTAGGTTATTCTGAAACACCTCCAATCTTGTGTCAATAATTAACGACAAAACGAACATCTTAAGTATATGTCGCAGGCATGTTGTCTTTAATCCATCAGTCAAGGCTTTCGAGATGCTTGCCCTGTACTGTCCCCGGGGCGTAAAAAGAATAGGGGAGTCCCAGGCCCATGGGTGCCGTAAGAGGCGACTAAGAGGTTTTTAGAAGTGGGAGAGTCACGCTGCCATTTTATGACGTCAGCACCATCGGGCCAGACTCGTCCGGGTTAATTACCACACTCGCACAGAATACCGGCGTGAAGTAACGGCCTAGTGCCGCTATGTTTCGCATAGGTTAGTGTCGAGTACCGGAGGCTATCCCTTAAAAAAACCCCATTTGACGTATCACCGCTCTTCGAGAATACTTCTCTTAAAGCCGCGCCTAGTATCGGAATACTGGGTCTTGAAATCTCGAGCGATTGCCAATTCCGTGGCCATCTGGAGAGGGCAAAGCCAAATTGGCTTCGAAGAAGCTGGGCGTCATCAATAGAGCACGGCAATACTTCAAGCTGGCCCACATTCTAGCGCTCTACAAAGCGCAGGTCCGGCCACACATGGAGTATTGCTGTCATCTCTGGTCTGGCGCACCCCAGTATCTCAATCCATTTGACCGCGTGCAACATAGAGCAGCTCGAATTATGGGGGACTCAGTGCTATGTGAACGGCTGGATCTCTTGGCGTTGCGTAGAGACGTCGCTTCATTGTGTGTCTTCTACCGCATTTATCACGGCGAGTGTTCCGAAGAACTGTTTAACCTGATTCCTGCCGCCGAATTCCACCTTCGCACGATACGCCACAAGTTAGGATATCATCCCCACCATCTGGATGTGTGGCAGTCCTCCACAGTGCAGTTTTCAAGGAGCTTTCTCCCTCGTACTACAAAGCTGTGGAATGAGCTTCCTTGTGCGGTGTTTCCGGGACGATACGACATGGGTACCTTCAAAAAAAGCGCGTACACCTTCCTTAAAGGCCGGCAACGCTCTTGTCATTCCTCTGGTGTTGCAAGAGAATGTGGGCGGCGGTGATCACTTAACACCAGGTGACCCGTACGCTCGGTTGTCCTCCGAATCCAAAAAAAATAAATATGCTGGTAACGTAATGATCTTATACCACGAATCGGGTAGTAACCTGAAATAGTTGACCATTTCAGCGTATCTGAGGATTTTTCAAAGTCCACGAAGATCAATACATTTATTTCCTTTTGCCATCTTGATTTCTGGATCACTATTAAATAAAGAATGGTATCTTACAGAGCACCTTTGATAAAGGTGAGAGCAAAGTGTGGTCATCTTAAAGAAAATATGGTCCTGCCGCACTTTTCAACTCCAAGACCCCTTCTCTGTTTTTATCAACTTTCAAACTAATACAATAATAAAATGAGAATATTATTTCGGTACAACAGTACAACCCAAGGCAAACAATGCAACTATATCTGCTGGTATTAAAAAATACAAATGCTTCTAAATATTTTTCAATCACAATTTTGTGACTTACTTTTAATGTACTGTAACTACAAGTGCCCCTATCGAAATACAATACAGTCAAAGTAATATAATATGGATAATACAGAACTGATTAAGTAGTAGTTACAAATCAGTATTGTGACACGGGCACGCCTGTGAAAGATTCATGTTGTAAGCTCGTTGTTCTGAGTTCTCTCTAGAGACGACAAACGTAACGAAACTCGACTACGTACTTTTATATTGCTGATTCATATTTCTACGAGTACAACCGGTGTATATGAGAACAATATAAGTTTATGATGTTTTTCTTGGGTTTAATATATTTATTTACGCCTTCAGACTTCGTTTTCTGACTCTTACTGAAACCACCATACAGCATCAAACAACAAAGATTCAACTAACATTAACTGCCGCTGGAATAGAACCCTTATAAGATACATATTATATTGTAAGCCAGTTAGCACGCTAGAACACATATCCTTCAAACCCACAAACTCAAACATTAAACATCTCAAACTGCACCAATTGCAATTATTCAAAATACTCTAAAAATCATTCAACGTGCCACATTCCTCACATCTATAATACGTCTTTCCTAGTCTTTGATTTCTATCTGACCAAAAATATAAATGTATTCTAAAATTTAAGGATATATCTGTTTTAGTATAAATGCAACAAAGAGATTCGCTGTACTGTATACTAGTATATTAAATATACTTATACATATCAGCCGGAAGACGTCCACTGCTGGATGAAGGCCTCCTCCATAGATATCCACGATAATCGTTCCAGCGCTACCCTCATCCAAATCTTTATTTACTCTAATCTGCCACACCTTTTGTTTCAAATTGTTGGTGTACTTAGAACATAAACATTCTTAAACCATTTAATGCGAAATTTCGGATACGGGTTTGTAAACGGACGACGCCATTTGTAATACGGTAAATTATGCGATTTGCTTGCGATATATCTTAATATATATAAATCCAATGTCCTGATATTTGTTTCAATAATAATTTACTTTTATTTTTAATTTTTACAAAAACTCGTAAAAGAGCTATCCAGGCGTCTAACCGATTAACAAGTGACCCAAGATCTGGTACGTACCTCTGTCAAAGGATAACTTAGGGCACCTTACCTGCCGATGGCGATCTTAATGATATTTTCTATTTGTAATTAATTAATTTTATTAGATTATTTAAGTTTTATTTTATTATTTTTATATAAATAGCGTTATTAATTAATAATAACGCTATTATTAAGTCATATAATTATTAATATAATATTATTTTTTAATAATTAAGTTATAAATAAAATGTATATATATGCAAAAAAAAAATTACTTAAAATATGGTCGTAAGGAAATATTTTCGAGCATCAGGAAGTAGGTTAATATTTCATAACAATATGTACGCTTTATTATAAAATAATTAATGTCAATATTTGAATCCATGGCATGTATGTTCTTTTTCAATATTAACCGACTACTCGTCTCGTATAAATAAGTAAATATATTATTTTAAAAGGTAGTTATCATTCGTGCATATGGCTTACGGCAGCAATACACGCTCTTTCTAAATTACAGCTGACGAACTATTGCGGTTCAAATGATCGAGTCTGCTCACAGATGAACGGACGGATAGTTGAGTCTTAGTAATATGATTCCTATCTGTATCCCTTTGTTATATGGTCCTTAAGCTTGTACCAATCGACATGAGTAGTTATAGTTTGGGATTATCAGTTCACTACTCTGTTAATATAATTGCATCGCCAACGTTTGTTGATTAGATTGGTTCTACTTAATTAAGTCGAAAGCATACACATGCCTAGTGTGCAAATAAATTTTTGTTGCTTAATTAATTGTAAAACAATTGTTATACCTACTAATATTGTAAATGTGAATGTAAGTTTGTTTGTTACGCTTTTACGCCGGAGCTACTTATCCGATTTTGATGAAATTTAGTACAGTGATAGACTAGAGCTTGGAAAAGGACATAGGACATAGACATTTTATGCCGGAAAAATCCACGGTTGTGAAATACTGATATTCACGTCGATAAGCTATAACAATACCAATAGTAGGTTTAACTTACCATAGCAATCTTCCTGGAAATAAGATTCATATAAATATAGGAAAAGTGAACCGGAACTGGAATAGGACATGAGATAACCTTTATCTCTGCGGACGAAGTCGCGGGTATGAGTTAGTATTCAATATAGTATAACATTTAGTTATCAGCGGGGATATTGAGAGCTTCATAATAATCAGTTGTGCTTACAATATTATCAAGTTGACATTTTCATTACAATTCCACATTTACATAAAATATTTTTAAATTTATTTTAACATTTATGCATCTATCATATTAATGGTTATTAAGGTGTAAATTCCAGTTGTGTGTCGGAGCTGGCACAGACAATATGTTTTATTACCTACATACTTTTTTATTGTAGATTTATTTGTTTAGAAATACAGAGAGAAATATCGACAGAGAGAGAGAGAAATTGCTTGAATTGTTTTATACATATAATTAAATATAATAATTAAAATATCCATATCAAATTTAATTGAGAATTCAAGAAAGGCGTGAGAACTTCGATCCTGACGTGGGTCCCAAAATCTTTTTTAATAATAGAACAATACAAAGCTTTCCTCAATTATAATTAATGTACATATAGATAAGTTTTGGCGTTCTTGAATTGTATTACAAACAACAAAACAACAATCTGATAATATCATTTCATATCTTCGGTATCATCTTAAGAACTCGCAAAACTCCTATAAAAGCTAGAACGGTCTCGTAAACTTCTATTCAAAAGAACTATTATTTGTGTTAAATCCCTTTAGAGTAGTTTCAATATTCGGGTACTTTATTTTCGTCTAACTTTGTTTTGCACAATAATCCAATTTGAAGCTATGATTCTCTAGATTTAACTCAACCTTTTTATAGACATGAACTTTATTCAAAGCATCACCTGGAGTCCTTAATTATATGCGGTTTCATATCACTGTTTTATTAAGAATTTTTGAAATGATGATCAAACGTTATACAAATATAATTTTATTTGTTGTACTTGATGAAACTTTTGGTAGTATAGTAGGTTTTTATTGGTAAGAACCATACGAGGTAAATATAAAATCGAATTCTTGGTGGAAAGCAAAAAATATATTAATTTACTAATATCTAACAATTTGTATCATTTTATGTTCAATGTATAGGCTATGCCTAGTTTGGAACAGAATATTTTTTTTTGTGATATTAAAAATATTTGAAATGATATATATAGATTATTAATAGCATAGATTCATAAAGTGATGCCAAATATACTTTATGAACACACTTTTATGTTTTTTTTCATTATCCTATATAAAACAAATAAACACGCATATTTTTATTGTTCACTGTTGAACGATGAAGACTTTCAATGTATAACTTATCTAGATATTAATTCAGGTCATGTTTATCATTAAAATGCAGTTGTGTCGGACCTCAGCCACGGGATAAAATTTCAGCTCGATCGGTGGGGAGAACAGATCCAAAATTCAGTTTAAGATTTGACCAATGTTACTAAGAACAAAACCTTATCTAACACAGTCTGATTGTAGAAACTAGAAACTTACTTTGGTGGCAATGTGGAACATGCAAACACATGGGTCTAACAATGATCAATAACAAAATTATTACAATTATCAAGTCAGTTGGCGATGATTATCCAATTAATTTATAAAAACATCTTAATAAAAATTTATATATTTTTTTTAAAAGTCTAATTGAGAAGAAAGTTTTTATGACAACCCTAGCATCTTGCTGAGGTTGTTACAAAACTTTCTACAAGATGTTGTCGCACTTACAGCACAGGCGGTCAGCATATTTAAAGTAAAACCATTGATAATAAATTTCACTAAGTAACAAAGAGTGTTGTGGCACGAGACGGCAACTGATTTCGTGCACGTGAAAAGCCAAAATAGGTCTACCGATACGCAATGTAACAAATCGGCACCACAGGAAGTGTTGGCAGTGGACGTATCTCCCTCTCTTCTACTACTGCACTTGATCGTCGCTCTGAAAAGTAGCCGTGTTGCGTTATTACGATACGTTACTGTATTTATTACACATTATATGGTACTACTGAGTAACAAGTCATTGTTACACAGCAGATCATTATAAACGCAAACATTTGTAACGAAAAATTTGTAAACGATGACAGATTAATATCTGTATACTAGCTGACCCGACAGACGTTGTCTTGTAAATAATAAACAACATAATGTTTTTATGAATTTGTCAATAATAGAAAATATTTCTAATAATTGCTTTAGATTGTCAATTTTCTCCAATATTTGTATTGTCCACTGTTGAACGATGAAGACTTTCAATGTATAACTTATCTAGATATTAATTCAGGTCATGTTTATCATTAAAATGCAGTTGTGTCGGAGCTCAGCCACGGGATAAAATTTCAGCTCGATCGGTGGGGAAAATTCAGTTTAAGATTTGACCAATGTTAATTGTTGTCATTAGCCACTTCGCCAATGGTGGGTGAAATAAACCTCCTTGAGTGTTCACCGGTAGGTGTTTTGTCTACTCGAATGACAATATTATGGCTGTTTGATTTGAACGCACTCGTAGCATTCTAAGCCTATGTACTTCATTGTCACTCTCAAACTTATGACTTATCAGTCTACATAAAAATAATCTCATAGATAGTTAACAACTGTTGTTAATCTACTATTGTTAGCTAAAATTAAGTTTATTTTTTACCTCCTGAGAGAGTTAGAAAGATATAAAAATTCTTATAAGTTGTTAATTTTAAACTACTCTTTCAATTTGATTTCTGAACGACGGGGGACACACCAAAGGATAAACTAAATTGTTGTTTTTACTTAATTCTGAGTATTTTCATATTTTTTCACCTTTTAAACCTTCCCTGGACTTCCACATATATTTCAAGACCAAAATTAGCCAAATCCGTCCAGCTGATCTCGACTTTTAGCTAGACTAACGAACAGAAATTCACTTTTATATATATAGATTAATTAAGCAGTTATAACTCTTGTGCATAAAAATAAAAAAATTATAGAATCTTTCTATTACAGTCTTGGAAATTATGTCTCATTTAAAGGTGGACTATCTTAAATCTTACAAACGTTGTTAAAAAGTTTTTATGGCTAGTAAAAACCTGTATAAAGCTGGAGAAAATTATCATTAATTACTTTGTTCTGTGTTGTACATTATAATAATATTATCAAGGTAAGATATTAAAGTCAAGAAAAGATAAAAGTCAGGCTGTACGAACACCACGTTCCAGGTCTCCACTTTTTCATAGTTTTCTACAGTTCAAATAAACATTTAAAAGATTTAGGAATTAGAATACCATCCTTACAAAATATAAATATGAAAATAAAAGTATCAGATATATTATACAACTATACCAGTGGGAGGCTCCTTTGCATAGGATGCCGGCTAGATAATGGGTACCACAACGGAGCCTATTTCTGCCGTGAAGCAGTAATGTGTTAGCATTACTGTGTTTAGGTCTGAAGGGCGTCGTAGCTCATCTTATGTCTCAAGGTGACGAGCGCAATTATAGTGCCGCTCAGAAGTTTTAGGTCTTTCATTCTTGAAAGACCTAAAAATTCTGAGCGGCACTGCATTGTAATTGTCAGGGTTTATCAATTACCATCAGCTGAACGTCCAGCTCGTCTCGTGCCTTATTTTAATAAAAAAAAACACAATCGAAAGTTTTCGAGTAAATGTTTGCTTTGCTACTTTCAGTTCAAATATTTTTTATTATTTATTTTCCAGCTATTTCAACTCAGTGACCAAATTTTACGTTGCCGATTAACCCAGTCGTTTGGTTGTGGGTTCAGCGTGAGCAGATTTTTCGTGGGGGGATGCCTATAACCCAACTACAGAATACCGGTAAAGTCCAATGTCAGCACAAGTGTGTCAGTAAACTGCTGCAGTGTTCTTTTTATGGCGATAAGGAACAAGACGAGCGTTCAGCTGATGATAATTGTTACGCCCTGCCCATTACGACGACCTGTATAGCCGAGTGGTTAGCAATCCTACCTACTAAGCTAGTGGTCCCGGGTTCGAATCCCGATAGGTGCAAGCATTTATATGATGAATATGGTAGTTTGTTTCCCAGTCATAGATGTTTATATGTATGTTTAAGTATGTATATTGTATTAAATATATCGTTGTCTTGCAACCCATAACACAGGCTATGTAAGCCTAATTTGGGGCAAGATAATTTGTATAAAAAGTGTGTCAATATTATTATTATTATATTATTACAATGCAGTACGGCTGAGGATTCTTAAAAAACCCAAAAATTCTGAGCGGCACTACTCTTGCACTCGTCACCTTGAGACGTAAGGTGACGGCGCCCTTCAGACCTTAACACAATAATGCTTACACATTACTGCTTCACGGAAGAAATAGGTGCCGTTGTTGAATTTATAATCTAGCCGGCAACCGGTGCAAAGGAGCCTCCCACTGTAAGCACATTCGTCCGAGTTAATCATCCGGGTTGTTCTGTCCGCCATCGGCCGACAAAATTGGTTTAGGTGTACGTGAGCTGTAAGGTGTGCGGTCGTGCGGGAGGTGCTTTCTGCATGTATACTAACAAATCTTACCAGAATTTGCGCCTCTCTTCCGCAAGAAATGGTCGCCTCCGATGAAGGCTTAGAGCCAAAGCCAACCTCAGGTGGTGTTTAGTGGGTAGGCACTTAGGTTCTTACGAGAGTCCCACATAACCAACGCAGACTTAGGCTGCGTTGGTATCCATGAGCATTGACCACCTCCCTCCCGTCGTTATCCCGGAGGGTAGCCTTTTCCCACTGTCTCGGCGTAAAAAAAAAAATACACTTTAGATAACTTACAACATCAAAACCTGCCTTTACTCGAATCAAACACAAAAATACTGCAATCATACGGACATTTCCAGCAAACATCTTCAAAAAGATGTCTAGATTGTGAACTGCACATGTTGCAGTTTTACATACTTTCTTCACGAGTTTCGCAAAGTTGCTAAAGGATTTGTGTTCGAAGTTTCCGAACAAACGAATAAGATTTTAGTCTCTTGCATTTTTAAATTTTATATTCCCTTCGAAATAAATGTTTCGACTAAATGCTTTTCACGAACATTTCATCTATTGTCCCTTGTCCCTAATATTTACATCAATAATATTAATAATTATATTGACACACTCTTACACAAATTATTTTGCCCCAAACTAGGCATTGCCTGTACTATGGGCACAAGACAATATACTTACTTAAACATACATAAATATACATAAACTGGATGTTTATGACTCGGAAACAAACATTCATACTCATTATATAAATATCTGCAGCTACCGGGATTCGATTCCGGGACCTCTAGCTCAGTAGGCAGGGTCACTAACCACTGGGCTATAGGGGTCAATATACATGAACCTGCAACATTAAAATTCGTTTTTATATTCAATGGCCAGGATTTATATTGATTTTGTATCAATAGTTCGCTTCGCAGTGATATACAGATGAGTTTTTATACATTTCGGTATTGATGCCATCACATCGTTAGTTAAATGGCACCTAAAGAAATAAATAAAAAACCTTCATCCTAAAAAATATCATTTAAATGTCCATAAAATATCCACAGCGGTTTCAACTGTGAAATGATGAACTATCAATCATTGTCACTTGACGTCTGAGACCACCGAGATTGAGCTCGGTGAAGTAAAAACTCAAATCGTAGTTCCTTGAGCTACTAGCAATGACGTTCTATACAAACTACTACGATTACTAGACGTTAGTTAGATATTTTATCATTTTAAAAGTATCTTAAATTATACCCTAAATTTTTTACAATGTTTTTTATGTTTACTATCCAATAATAATATCAATAATTATCTTATTATTCTTAGTTTGGTTTTCAATGAGAAGCTATATTGTTTCAAAGTTTTTATAAAACACATGTTTGAAATGTGTTTGTTATATGACAGTGACCTGTAAAAGTGTGTAATCATAAATTTTGTGAAGAAGAATAAGTGCTATCATGTATATGTATGTACTGAACATGTAAAGAACGGCGGATAAATTATTACATTATTTTATGTTCTCATGTAAGTGACAATATTATGTTTTTAATGAGAAATAAATATCTTTAAACCTAAGCGTGTATTTAGTTTGTTTTTCTTATAAAGGTGATAATTATTAGCAACAAAAAATCGACTTTTAGGTTGAGATATGTCTTAGCACGCGCCTTGGTGTATTTCTCAAAGACATGGATATAAAAATAAATCTATTTACAGAAACAAACAGAAGGAACAGAGTATTTAAATTGTTTAATTAATAGTGATAAGCGCACAATGTGCGTGTTTTTAGTTCGAGGTTATGTAGATATTGAAAATCACATTCCATTACCTACATAAAAACTAACAGACGCACCAAGCTAATAAAACATTCTTGAAAACTATAATGTCAGTATTTATTTAAATGATTATATATGGTACGAGTATATATGTAACCTAACGCGAGTTTAACATTTTATACCCATCCGAAGTAAAGTGCTAAACGCCGCTAAAAAGTTTCACTTCAAAAATAAATCAAGTTGCAACTATAGATATAACTTTATTGTTCATTATATAACTACTAATATTAAAAGTTTGTAAGGTTAACGAGCATAAATAAATAAAGGTAACAATTTCTAGAATTTACCTTAAAGTGGAAATTTGAACATGCAGGGAAACCATATTCTCTGGCTCGAATTCAAATTTCAACGAGAGTCAGTTAATTAATTTATACCAAACCTGATTGTAATAAATTAAAACTTACACACTCTTCATGTGAACGAAGTCTCGTGAACTTTGTAAAACTTGCAACTGAGTTTTCTTGTCTTGTTTCTAAACAAACTTGAACAGGCCTTGCTGAATATTAACTATTTTACACAATTTGTGATTTTATAAGGATAAGCATATACAAAAACATAGTAAATGATAGTGCTTAATTCCATAGTATAATATCTCTCGTGCCGATGATCTGTGAAATTTGTGTTAGCCCAGAAGTAGTATAGTAATAATAAAAACTTTTAAAACTTAAATCAAACTGCTGATATTTCTGTAGTGTTTATATTAAATAATTTATCATTATAAGTTAACAACATTATGTTAAATACTAGTTCGATAATTGATGTCATAGCATAAGTTTTGGCAACTAGTTGTACATGGGGCACACTAAAAGTTTTGCACTTCTAACTAATCGGAACTAATTGAATTTCGAACGTTATATTTTTTTTAAAAAGTTGAAAAACAAATTACAAATGGCGGGAAATCATTTGTTAATTGTTTTTATCACACATCAAAGTTCTACGTACGCAACGAAAATGGAGTTAAGTCGAAAAGATTTTAGAGCGATGATTTTTTTATGATATAAAACGTTCTCTCTCTCCGCAAGACTGTGCCGCTCGTCTTCAAAATGCTTTTGAGAGAGAAGCACCTTGCTTGAGCACCGTGAGGCGATGGTTTGCTGAATTTGAGAAAGGTCGGGTTTCATAATTCTTGACGAATTTCGTGAAGGGCGGCCTTCACGAAAATAATGTGACTTTTGTTAAGCGGCTAATTGAAGAAAACCCGCGGATTACCTATGAGACAATTCGAGGACTATTGGGGATTGGTATGAGCCAAATTCAGAAAATTTTACAAGAAGAATTAAAATTTCGGAAACTTTGTTGTCTTTGGATTCCTCATGAACTGCTAGCCGAGCAGAAGCGGGCTGATGCTAATGAAATACGACCACGGACATTCTAATGCTGTTTATGACATTATCACAGGAGACGGAACGTGGACGAAAAAAAACAGCAATCTTGTGAATGGGTGTTTGAAAATGAGCACAGTCCAACAAAAGTGAGGCAGGCGAGAAACGTTGGTAAAAAAAAGGTCGCTTTTTTTTCTCAGCTGCCGCGGGTGCCATCTGCACAATTGTCCTTAAAGATCAAAAGAGTGTTCATACCGAGTGGTATTCTACCATTTGTTTACCCAGGGTGTTAAAAAAAGTTCGCGAAAGACGACCAAAAAGCGGCTTTCTCCTACATAATGACAACGCTTCTTCACACACGGCCAACAAAACTAAGTCATTATTAGCTTCCGAAAAAGTACAACTCGTCACCCATCCTGCACATCGCCCCGACCCTGTGATTTCCGTATTTTCCCCAAAATCAAAGATTAGATGAGAGGTTTCACTTTTACCAATCTTTTTCATATCTGTGGTCCACCTGTTTTAAAAAATGGTTCGATCACATGAAAAAATGCTTTACTTCACATCTTAATGTAAAAGAGAGTATTTTGAAAAGCAATAAACATAATATTTTGGTTATAACATGTTGTTTTTTTAAGTAACGCAAAACTTTTAGTGTGACCTACGTATCAAGGCGGGTCTCCTAGTCTTTTATAACGTACTAAAATTCTATCGATATTTCAGTCAGCTTTTGATTAAGTCACTTTTGATGGGAACAACTATATATATATATGTATCTTGAGTAATATTTTTGGATAAAATAATTTTAATCCAAATGCTTACAAACCTTAACGCTCATGAGTAACACAATGCAACAGTTCGACTTTAAGACGGGACGTTTAGCTACGAATGCGGTGTTGAGCTAATCAAGAAGATTTTTAGTGCCCTTGGGGAATCACAGAATACACTTGGTATCTTCCGTGATCTATATAAAGCTTTTGATCTTATTTTGTGGAAATGGATTACAAAAGAGCGTAAGGGTTACACAATGTTATCACAGAATCACAGGAGCATTGCCTTTGTTTTAGAAAGGCATACGCTAAGTAATTGCGCCCGATCCTCTGATTTATATATAAATAAGATATTTAAATAATATAATTCAGAAAGTTGATGTGAATGGCAGGTGATCTCTTGGAGCTCCTCTCAATATAGGGTTCCACAAGGGTCTACTCTTGGACCTATGGTTAGAAAAATGAAATATATAAAATTTACCATGTCAAATATCAAAAAAATTAATGGGAGTATGAAACGCAGAGATAGTAAAACCAGTGGTATCTGCTATATTTTTTACCGTTACTTTTTATTACAATGTACAATACTAATAAGATTGGCAAATAGACTTAGTGCTGCAGCATACACGATTTATAAGATAAGACAATTTTTGTAACATAGATATGGCGTGACTTATTTACATTAGTTATTTTAATTTATAGTTTAATTATATAGATGCTGCAGGAAAAGGGCTATTCGCGCTATTTATAACATAGGTCCTATGGAATCAATCAATCAAAAGTTTGATAGTGTATATAACATTAATTTTAAGAACTATGCATTTAATAATAACCTACGTTTCTGAACCCTTCAAAGTGCAGATCTCCACCTATAAGTGTGTTTAATTTTGAATTAAAAAGGACGCAAAATGTGTGTCACATATTACACGCGGCTGTAATAATTTTACATTACACCTACCGTCACGTACATAAAATATATTGACACAATAGTACACAGTAATCAGTAAGCGTTCGTATGAAAGGATTATTAAAAATGGTTGTCAACGCTAGAAGCACGATCGAGGCACACGAGGGTCATACGTTTAGTAATGTTTGTGTTGATATTATTTAATATTGTTGCGACGCAATTATACATGATTCTTTTAAAATGAAAATAAGGGACAAGATGAGCAGGACGTTCAGCTGATGGTAATTGATACGCCCTGCCCATTACAATGCAGTGCTGCTCAGGGTTATTGAAAACCCAAATAATTCTGAGCGGCACTACAACTGCGGTCGTCACCTTGAGCCATAAAATGTCAAGTCTCATTTGCCCAGCAATTTCACTAGTTACGGTGCCCTTCAGACCGAAACACAGTAATGCTTACAAATTATTGCCTCACGGCAGAAAAGGCGCCATTGTGGTACCCATAATGCCTCCCACGGTATAATGAATTTATATGCTTTTTTTGTTAATGGAAGGTGGGCTGTATTTTTAAGATACAAAAACGTGCGGTTCGCGGTAATAAAGAAAATGGTTTAAGAAATGAATGCACCTTGCGATGTAGATACTCCCACGATGTGACTGGATGCTCTAGCGTCGATACCAGGGCTACTAGCGATCACTGATAGTAAATACTGGTGCCCCTGATCTCGGGAGGCTGTGGAGGCCGATGTGGAAGAGGTAAAACTTAAAAATACCCACGTTATGAAGATCTATTATTCAACACAAGTACGAAGCTGTCCTGCAACAATCTATATTTACTTAATTATTTTAAAAATCTATTAAAAGCTGTTCAGTTGTTTTATATTCAGCTGGATTTACATTAAGATATTGTGTTTGTAGTAAAATTCTGTGATTTTCATATTTAATATAATGCTTTTGTTTAAATTATACCTTATGATGTTCATTTCTTATTCTTTTGGAAGTAGTCCCAGGTTTTCTTAGCTTATGTCGTTCCTTGAATATGTATTGCGTTTTATTGCAAACGCATGTGATAATATTACAGAGATTCCGGTTCTCCCTTCATCCAAGGTTATATAAAATATGATCATTAAAGTTTATATTCAGATACCAAGATTTAATCTTAACTTGACTTTACTACCGCATCCTTAAATTATGGTGTAATTAATATATTCCTTCAGCTTAATCGTTGGTCATAAAAACTTTTTTACATCATTCGTTAAATTTAAGAAGATATTCAACCCTTTTATGTTCTCGTCGTTTCTTGCGATCATAATAATAATTGTTATACAAATTTTCATTATGCTTAATAATTTAATTAATCAATAAATTACCCGTCCGTTCAAAAATGTTTAGATACTTCGAACATAATAATATTGAGTAAACATTTTAATGTTTTAACCGTTTACTAAAATCAGGTAAAACATAGTTTAATTAAATCTTAAGGTGCAAGGGACCTGTCTTGTAATATTTGTTTAAAGCGTTTTCTTTGTTCTGAAGAGGTGCTGATCATAAAATTAAAATAATATAATATTTTTGATAATATATATAAGCCATCAAACATAAAAATAGTCACGAAAGTATGTAAGTTCAACAAACGTTTGAAATCAAGCTCATGAAACAGATTAATAATGTTTTCAGCTAAGTGTACATATGACTTATAACTAGCTGACCCGGCAAACGTTGTTTTGCCATATAAACTATTTTTACATTTAAACCATTTCTTGGACATGGCAACATTGCTTTATTTTTCTAAAATAAAAGAATTTTCCCATAATAAACCTAGCCTAAGTTACTCCTTATTACATCAGCTCCCTGCCCATAAAAGTACCGTCAAAATCGGTCCAGCCATTTCAGAGATTAGCCGGCACAAACAGACAGACAGACTGACTGACAAAAATTGTAAAATATGCTATTTTGGTGTATGCACCGTATATTTATATTCATATACAAGTAGTAAAATACGGTTATTTCAATATTACAAACAGACACTCCAATTTTAATTATATGTATGTATGTATATATTACTCAAGTAACTTCTTCTTTAAGAATTTAATATGGCATCATCCAGCACGATTCGTTCTGCTGTATGTTAATAGCCATGCCTTGTTCTTGAGGAACAACACTATTCTGATCAAAACCATAAACTAATGCTTTGATGAACCAATTACCACGATTAATTATAGTGCAAACTGTATGTTTCTCGCCTTACGTCTTTGTGGAGCTGTGATAAATCTGAAGCCAGCTTCAATTTCCAGACGCTAACTTGCTTTTGAGCCAAAGCCACTGAAACATTAGCGCTATCTCGATCAGCACTTCCCTGCGGCATTATTCTGAAACTTGCAGGTTGACTAATCACATCCTCCTAGTGTACATATATGTTCTTACATTAGTTATTTATATGCTTTGTATAAGGAAAATCTTATGTATAAATTTCTCGTGTCACAATATTAGTTATCTTACTCCTCCGAAACGGCTTTACTGATTTTACCAAATTTTATGTGCATGTTCAGTAGGTCTGAGAATCGGCTCCTATTTATTTTTCATCCCCCTAAATGTTAAGGTTAACCCCTAATTTATTTTTTATTTTATTATGGTACAACATTAAAAATACATACAACCCTAAATTTTCAACCCTCTGCGATCAACCCCTATTTTTGTATCGCGATTTTTATATTATTCTGTTCCATCCATAAATCCGCTGTAGGGTTGCAAGATGGCAATGGATCAATACTAATAATTGTAGTACGATAAATTTGGTAGGTCTGAGAATCGGTTGCATCTAATTTTTACACTCCAAAATTTTTTTTATTACTTTATGTTTTACAGCAATACAACGTTTGCTGGGTCAGCTAGTATTATATAAAGGTGGTAAATAATATGTGGTAAAAATTTACTTATTTTTTGGCGTTTCGGTTTGGGTTATATTTGATTATAGACTGTTACTTTTTATATATTATTAATGTTAATAATTGCAGAAATAATTACTTAAGTTCTTATGCCACAATTACACGTTTAAATGATATAATTACTGACTTTTAACATGAAACATTTACATTAAAATTACTTAAAATGCATGCTGTAAACGACACACGAAACGCCTAGATTAATAAATAAATATTACTTTTGGGAATAGAAACAAAGATATATTCTTGTTTCTGACAATATGTATTAAGAAGTTTACTATCTAATTCTTCTATATTTAATATATAGGGTAGTAAAATTTACATTAAAATAAAATACAATGCATGCTATTAACCACACATGAAACGCCTAGATTAATAAATAAATACTTCTTTTGGGAATAGAAACAAATTGGAAAATCCAAAAGTGCACGCCTCGAACGCTCCTGCTATATTTTTTTTAAAAGTTAAATTTCGAATAAAATCGAATCACCTGCGTTTTTAAAAAAAAAAAACGAGAAAGCCTGCAGTAGTGATTTTCGAAAGGAACCTTCTCTGATTAATTCTGAATTGTGAAAAAAAAATTTATTCGTTTCGTCAAGTCGTCCTCGAGATATCCGTACCACGCCGTTTTTTCGAAGCACAGACTAATGGACGTCCACGATAAAGAACTTTTAATGATCTTTTAATAATGTGTAAAGTAGCGGTCTCTACAGAAATAAATCTTTCTCTAGAACTTTTTTCTATGTAACAATATTATCTATGTATTAATATACCTATATAAAAGCAACCAATAAGGGGTATATATACATAGGTTGTTTGTTTGTTTCCTACTTAATTTAATACTACCTTTAATACTACTTTTTTGATCTAGATTATGGAAATAGTTGCTTGCGCTACAGAAGATCTTCATAATGCTCAGTGCGGTAATTAAGCGGTAAAGGCGTTGTTATGGGATCTTTGCCAAGGACAATTTTATGCATCGTACCTGATAATCATAGCAATATGCAGGAATCTTGAGAGAAAACATTGCTAAAGTTTTCGTTATCACCGAGCTTTTTGAATTTGAGTTCATAAATGTAGTACCATTGAACTTTAAATGTTTTTACATATTTTGCGTTAATATTTATAGCTTTGTTTCAATCACTATGCGTAGAATTCTATCTATGAGACTGAGGCATATAAAATACGCAATTATTTTAATACTTTTTAGTGCACATTACATCTATTGTTTTGGAATAGTGTTTTTGAAGGCGGTTGTTTTTTTGTTTAATTTTTTTTTAAATTGTTATCGCACGCTTTAGATATAATATGTGTTATTACAAAAAATGTTAAACAATTGTTGACAGTCGTTTTAACAAAGTTCTATTACAAATGTCTTTCTGTTGGTTAGAGTTCAACAATCTTTAGACATTGCTAATATTAAAACACAAGTCGAAGCTTGTTTAAGGTGTGTCTTACGGATAGAATATATATCATAATTACAGGAAAATATAGATTACATGACGACAAAAATTAAGTATTAATTTAGATTTAGATAGATATGATGATGTATGACAAAAATTACATTCCGTTCCTTTAATTGTTGCTGAACATTAAATACAAGCTTAACACTGTTTAATATTAGAAAAAGATAAACTCCATTTTAGACGTCGTTATTGGAAGGTTACTGATGTTGTTATAGTTAGGTCACTGTCGAACAAAACACTTGTCTAATCCATGTTTAAATTATTTTTTGTAATAACACCTACCATGTTTATGACAGGAGATTACATGAACGTGTCTGAGCGATGGGAAATTGGAAAACTTCTACGAGACTTCTCATCACATGCACCGATCGGTGCGTCCTAACCGTGATGACTTACGGATCTGAGTCGTGGACACAACTTTAAAGTTGCTCAGTGTGCTATAGAAAAGGTTAATTAAGGATCAGTAAGAAATTAGGAGTTCTGAAAGAGATCTAAGCTCACCGACATAGCCTATCGAATAAGCCGCAGAACGGATAACGGTTGAAGTATTCTTGAGTGGAGACTGTGACGTCTTGATGAGAACAGCCGATGGGTTTAGTGGCATGCATTAGGAGAAGCCTCTGTCCAGCAGTGGTCGTATTAAGGCTGATGATGATGAAAATATATATGACGTTACAAGGCCGGCCACTTGGTCCGGGACTACATAATAAGAACGTGGCGTTCTCAACATGCGCGTGCGACCCAACCGCCTCGCCCCATAGTTCTTCCTCGACTGCCCGTTCGGCGATCGCCCGGGGCCCGATGTCGACCGCACTCGCACCGCACGCTGATAACAATTAAATCACCTTCTCGCTCGTGGCTCGCAGTTCTTGACTACGATATATATTATATCATTTTCAGATTAAGCACGGCATAATAGTATGGATAAAATATTATGTTATCTTTTCATATATAATTTGAATTCTTTGATACCGACACTGCTTTAGAGAAGGAATTTTAGGATTTTTATCAATTTCCAATTATATAATTTATTTAAATGATATCTAAAGCGAAGCAACAGCAAACAATATCTGAAGCAAACGACAACATAATATGAATTATCCTCAATATATAAAACACAAAAGTAATAGTTCTCATACATCACAAGTAAGATAAAAAATATTGTATTTTTATGTCACTGTTATGTTATACTAATTTAATTTCTATGATTTGCCTAATGCATTAATGATCTATACTTAACACAAAATAAAACTTGTTCCGTCTAACTTAAAATTGCTTTAGGCGAACTAAGTAAAATATGTTCATTTCATGATGGTCTCTCGTACGAGTTGAGAATGCATAACGTTAAATAGAATAGTTAATTTGCCACAGTTCGTTGTTAAATAAAGTTACCCAAATGTAGAAGTTCCATTATTGTTGTAGCTGGGAAAAAAGTGCTTGTAAAATACAAACATAAAAGTCACCATCGTATGTAGTGAATTTTTCCTTTCATTATCTAGTATATACTACTGTTAATTAGTTTAATTAATCTATGTCGCTCTTAAAGTCCTTTGTCAATTAAATAAAATAAGGAGGTAGAGTGTTCGCAACACAACGCAATTGTCTTTTTGGAAGTTAAATCAAGTCGTGACGAGCCTGTTGAAATTCTTTTTTGAAAAATTTTTTGAAGTAGGCGTTATTTTGCAGAAATCCGTAATTATCCAAATGTTTTGAGTTTTCTGGTGTTTTCTGTCTTCAAACAATTTGACATGAGCTTCGCCTATACACAAGGCATCCTCAGGAGATGTTGACTCGGCAAAATTTGGCACGAGACTGAACTAAATCCCTGGGTCTTCCCCGTAGGCCCTCACGGGCATCGGGGTAACTGTTCGGGACGATGGCCCCTTTCAGTGATGTCATCGCCGCCTACAACTACAGGCGGGGCTCTAGGTGGGACCGGTTGGTCCATGGTGTCATATCTGTTGGTATCCTGCTGTAGTGCGATCGTGCCCGCGTAGTGTGGTGCGAGCGATCTGTGGACTGTGGCAGGGTGGTAGGTCCGTGGTTGTGTACCGGTGAGCGCCCATCAGCCAGCGGCGAGGAAACAGTCATGTCCTAGGGGACTTGGTCACGTGGTAGTCCTCTTATGTCCGTCGTTAACGGTATTACGCGATTCCACGCAGATGTCGGATCGCACTCCGTTGGCTCGTGCACAGAGGTGCTCAGGCGACCGATAGAAATTTGATCGTCTTATATCTACGTAATGAGTAAACTAAATTTTATTCTAATTATCAATCTTAACTAAACCTTTTGATGTTTAACTGTAATATTATTTCACTCACACAAATGGTGATGTTGCAAAGATATGTGAACTAGTGTTATGCTGGAACGTGACATTGTGCTGCCTTCGAAATTCCAGTGTTCTCTCCCTCTCATCTCTAGAACAAGCAGTGACTAAGATTCTACTGAAATCAGTGCAGAAAAGCGCAGGTCCATTTGCAATCCAGAGCAGCTCGAATTGTCGGGGACCCAGTGCTCTGTGAACGGCTGGATCACTTGGCGTTGCGTAGAGACGTCGCTTCATTGAGTGTCTTCTACCGCATTTATCACGGGGAGTGTTCCGAAGAGCTGTTTAACCTGATTCCTGCCGCCAAATTCCACCTTCGCACGACACGCCAAAAAGGATATCATACCCACCATCTGGATGTGTGGCGGTCCTCCACAGTGCGGTTTTCAAGGAGCTTTATTCCATGTACTACAAAGCTGTGGAATGAGCTTCCTTTTTACGGTTACCTTCAAAAAAAGCGCGTACACCTTTTTAAAGGCCGGCAACGCTCTTGTTATTCCTCTGGTGTTGCAAGAAAATGTGGGCGGCGGTGATCACTTAGCACCAGGTGACCCGTACGCTCGTTTGTTCTCCTATTCCATAAAAAATAAAAAATTAAAAGATTCGTGGCCAGACAGATTAAAGAACTACATTAAGCCAAATTAATATCGTTAGAAACAACGCGTTTGCTACACCATTTGATAAAAGATATCTTAAATGATAAAATAGTATAGTATAAGAAAATATTTACGTAAATTTTTTCGTTAATTAAAAGAATAAGCAAAATAAATAAATATATATTCCAATTAGTGTCAGTCGCTTGTTCTCTAGATAGATTCAGTTTGAAAACGAACAAAGTTTAGAATTCAGCAAACGTTTCGAGCTGGGCGACAACTCACATTGGCAGCCAGGACGTGTTGGTTATTGTATTGTAGGTTTTCATGCAGTTCATTGTTGCACTCTAACAATTCAATACACATTCATCTCACACTAAATGAATTTGACCTGGTTTTAGCTTTATATGTTTTCCAAAGTCCTAGATGTTATCTTGGAGATGACTAACGGAATTATGTCTATTTTGTTAAAATATCATTAAGGTTGGAATTAGAGCTCCAATTTTTATGATATTTGTAGCCAATTAGTGAGTCTGATTCAAAAGTCCTTTGCTTCATTCATTTACTTTGATTTATGATAAGATAAATGTTAATACTTAAGTGCATCTATAATAATATATTAATAATATTCGATTTTGAATTCCAAGAATTAGAAGTAGAGAAATAGATAGTATTTGGAGCAAAATCCAGTGATTTGCCTGAAATTACATAACATTTGACCAAGTTCAAAGTAAAGTTGCTCGAATCCAGTAATTTATGTGTGGCTCGATCGCTTAGATTTGCGTAGCGACGTCTCTTCAAGTCTGTTCCAAATGCGGATCAGTCCAGAAACGCTGTTCCGTGTATAATGTAACTGTGGAATGAATTTCTTTGCGTGGTGTCTCCAAGTTGATAAGACAAAGATTCTTTAAAAAAAGTAAGTACATACATACCTAGTCTTGCCATAAATACTGAAACAAAGAAAAAAAATTCTGTTGCAAATAACATTTATTACTTAAACAGTGTGTTAGTTTAATACATAGATATAAATCAATTTAAAATGTAAAAAGCTTATTCAAAGTGGTCTCAATTGGCTTCAATACAGTCCTATAAACGTTGACGCCAGTTATCCATAGAAGCATACCCTTTCTCGATGGGAAAATTCTTCACTGCCAATCGTATGGATAGTTTTAGGGACTCCAAATTATCATGGCGTTTAAAGCAAGCCGGCGCCGAGTCTTGCTGGAAGCACCATTCTTGGTTATTGAACATGGTGTTTTTAAGGGGCTTCACTACCTTCTCAAGAATGGTAGCTTGATGCACTCTGTCAACTAATTGGAAAGCTTCCTTAAGGCTTTGAGCATAAAAGTAGTAGGCATAACAAGTTTATATTTGTTCGTTGTATTGTTAGTTGTTGTTTGATTGTCACAGTTTCTAGCAAATTCCTTATAGTGCTTATGGCCAGAACACTACCGATAATATATTGAGATGCAACAATCAAAATGTTTATTTCTTTAATTTTTTTCTTTTAATGGACGTTTTATTAACCTAGATACGTCATTGAGCTAGGTTATAAATCGATGATCGATTGTATTTATTGCTAAATAAAAAAAAGTGATTCTAATCAATTAATAAATAGGTTGTCAAAAATATTAATTCTTATCTAGGAAATAAGGAAATGATTTTATAACTTGACGAAAACGAAAAGGCTTAAAAGAACGTAATGGAGGCAATAAAATGAAGATATTGCAAATCCCGTATGGTTCGGGAATAAAATGGTTGCCAAGATAGGATCGAACAGCTGAGATTTTAGACATTTGTGATTTTATTAAATATTGGATTTTGCATGTGCGATACGGATTTAAGTAACAATATGGCATTTATAGAAAACATTTATTATAACATCAATATTATTGAATTAAAATCAATATCTGAAGTATTGAATAAAAGTTTGTTTTATTATTAAAACATTCTTATTTACATATTTCTTCTCAATATTAATTACTCTTTCATTTGATATCCATATCATGTGAGTTCACTCAAAATATTCTATTGTTATGAGTCATCTTAATACGTAATGCATAAGTAACTTAGAAATTTCTATATGTGTTGATTTAAGCTATCCAAATTGTGTCCGTGATTGAGCATACAAATACTTTACTTAAAAAATCAACAATAATTATCACAACAGAAAATTGATCATATCATTAAATAAAGTTGGATAAAATTAATCGCATCATGGCGTAAAAATAAGACTGATCACATCATTATATAGAAAAAATATTACAAAAGTCATGGTTAAGTTAAAAATTATGGTCAAATTACGTAGTTCCTAAATACATATTTGTCAATATTACTTCAAAGCTTCAAACCTCCAAAGTCATTTTCTTTTAAAATTCATTAATTTTATTATAACACTTATGTGTTAACATATTTTAAATACATTAATTAAACCATGCCTTTAAATAACGTATCCGGGACGATACGACATGGATACCTTCAAAAAAAAGTGCGTACACCTTCCTTAAAGGCCGGCAACGCTCCTGTGATTCCTCTGGTGTTGCAAGAGATTGTGGGCGGTGGTGATCACTTAACAACAGGTGACCCGTGCGCTCGTTTGTCCTCCTATTCCATAAAAAAAATCTTATACAATTTGTGTTATAATTTCGAAACGATCGGTAGATAACTTTTGGAGGATATCAGATAGATTCAGCTGATGGTAATTGATACGAACTGCCCATTACAATGCAGTGCCGCTCAAGATTATTTAAAAACCCAAAAATTCTGAGCGGCACTACAACTGCGCTCGTCATCTTGAGACATAAGTTGTCAAGTCTCATTTTACCAGTAATTTCACTAGCTACGGCACCCTTCAGACCGACACACAGTAATGCTTACGCATTGCTGCTTCACGGCAGAAATAGGCGTCGTTGTGGTACCCATAATTTAGCCGGCATCCGGTGCAAAGAAGCCTCCCACTGGTTAGATTAAACGATAAACAGATTTAACAAAACGTTTTGAAAAATGTCACTGATAACCCATAAAATGCACAACCAATTGTTGCGCTCACAATTTGCCTGCAGATTACATCATCGCATGAATTTCAGATGAAAAATACATCATTTAGAGCATATTAGGAAGATTTATGATAAGAAAAACAAAACGAACTTTAGTACTTTGCACGCGTACCTTAGATTTCTCAAGTTACATTCATTATTTCATCGCACACCTGCGCGCCCCACACTCCGGCACAAATAACCGCTTAAACCAGACAAATTGTTACACATTCATATTGGTCAGAATTTCAGAGTTCAGCCGTTTTACGATTCCCGGTTTTGTAAATATATTGATATGGGTCACTTTCGGTTCATGTTGCCTGTTATTTCGATGCTAAGTTAATTTTTGATTGAAATTACGGAGCCGAATAGATTGCATTATTTCATAAAGAGTTAACTACATAACATAATTGTATTCGTGTGACCAGCTAGGTTTTAAAAAATAAATTATATGATACCCTTTTCTTTATCTATATATTAGGTCTACCAGTTTTTTTACATAACTAATATTTCTTAAACTATGTACAATTTACATTACGTTCACAGGGTTCCTACAATACATGCTGATTTCGCTTATCATCTTCATAACTTAAACCAAAATTAGAGAAAAACAAAAAATAATATATAAGTGAGCTAAAAGGCTACCTTATCAATTAAAACATTTTGAAATATATTTAGGGAAACAATAAGTGTGTTAATTAAAATAACTACTAGATTTTTTAACAATAAGAAAGGATGTGAGCAAGACGTTCAGGAGATGGTTATTGATACGCCATTACAATTCAGTGCTGTTCAGAATTCTTGGAAAATCCAAAAAATTTGAGTTGCACTATAATTGCGCTCGTCACCTTGTGACATACGATGTTAAGTCTCATTTGCGCCGTAAATTCATTATCTACGGTGCCCTTCAGACCGATACACATTATGCTCATATATTTCTGCTTTACGGCAGAAAAAAGGTGCTCAGAATTTTTGGGTATTTCAAGAATCCTATTTTTATAAAAAAAAGGTTCTTAGTCTTAACACTCTCTTAGGGAACTTGAAGGCAACATATACTTATATATTTAGTAGCAGGTAATTAGTTGAATTTTGTCGTTTGCAAAATGCAAACTATTTTTACCAGAATTGTTTGGTACAGCCACTATTTGGAATAAAATACCCAGCAGTTTTCCCGAATCCATACGACTTAGTGGCCTTCAAGCTTAGGACATAGTCCCAGCTTAAAGGTCGGCAACACATTTCTTGACCCCTGGTGGTTGCCTCACCATTTCCCACAACGTGAGCCTCTTGCCACTATGTCCCTCTCGAGTTTAACCATGTGTTTTATATACTATTCTTATTGCCTTCAATAGAAAAACAACGAAAATGTGTTAATTAAAATTCAAATATACGAAAGTAAAATTTTATTTAAACTTATCATTTAGTTACTACATTAATATATTTTCAGTAGGGGTACGATCTGCCCGTGTTGACTCTGTAAATTCCAGATCTGAAATATTAAAATTAAATTTAAAAGAAATTCTGTACCTTAAAGTTCTGACACATCTGTACGTACGTGTACATACATAGATGAGTACTACCCGGTTATCTCTTGATCTGACGGCGATGACGCCACATAATCGCTTTGTTACGATGTGCAAAAAAAAATCACTATATTTAGTTAGGATAGTTTAGTTTATTATTATATCCTAATATTATTATTAACAAATAAACTACGATTTATTTTTTCTGTTCCATCGGTTGCTGTATTGTGTTGCTGATTTTTTTTATTTTACTGATGAAAAAATAATGAAAGCATTTAAATTAACTACAAAGAGTTTCTATTTTTCTGACAGAACGTTTAAAGCGACACAGAACATGAGGATCTACAGAACTATTAACAAAATAAAGGGGAGAAGGGAAGGGGGCATTACATTCCAGCGAGGTCCAGAGATAATGTGGTAGTGTAGTAGTTAGCTTAAGATATTATAAAGCCAATAAAAAAGTCTTACGATTATAAAATCTCAGCAAGAAGTAAATCAAAAACTAAATATATCAGTAAAGATCGTTTTTGAGTAGTTCCAGGTTATAGTCATAGTGGCGTTGATGAATCAGTCAGTTAGTACAAGTTAATATTATCTATATGAATAGATTGTTAATATATCTTTTCATCATCATCATCATCAGCTGGACAAAGACCTCCCCCAAAGAAATTATTATTATTCAAGATTTCCACGACGATCGGTCCTGCGCTGCCCTCATCTTACGTATTCCGTATATTTATGATATTGTTTTCTTTTAAAACTCTTTTATAGTTATAAAAATGATTATAATAGACTGTAATTTTTATTAGCAATGAATATAATGAACACTTACCCTGTTTTAGTCAGTATATCATTGCCCATGTGAAGAGTTGAGCCTCTGCAAGTATTCCAAGACACTTGACTCATACTCGAGCACTGGTTCCCCACTAAATGGTTGCGAGTTACCGTTGATGCAAATAGTTCCCAGGCACGGTTGTGGTTGCACAAACTAGTTAAACAACCAGGCTGGGAGTTTCCACCATTTGGGAAGAAATCTGCGTTAGCTACGCTCGATCCGATACCCAGACCACCTGTGCCACCATCAGTGTGGATTGCTTCTACATACACGCCATCTGTTGGGCGAATTCGATCGCTGTTTAGGTTCCACAGGGGACCAGCTGGATCTAGGCCTGTTAAAGAGAAAATTTATTAGTTTTTTTTTATATTATTAGAAATATACAAGTCACGATAAAATGATATCAATAGCTGAAGAATGAATTGCATAGAAGGAAACTGTCTATCTGACCAGGTATAATAATATAATAATAATAATATTGACACACTTTTTACACAAATTATCTTGCCCCAAGTTAAGCATTTATAGCCTGTGTTATGGGTTACAAGACAATGATATATTTAATACAATATACTTACTTAAACATACATAAATTCATATTAACATGCATATAAACATACATAAATAAATTTAAACATCCATGACTCGGAAACAGACATCCATATTCATCATATAAATGCTTGCACTTACCGGGATTCGAACCCGGGACCTCTAGCTTAGTAGGTAGGATCGCTAACCACTCGGCTATACAGGTCGTCAATCCAATAAGGTATCCAAAGAAGGAGCTTCCTCCGCCTTCAAAGGCCCAAAATCCTTCTGTAGTGCTGAGGAGTCTCTTATCCATAGCTTTTCGAGGAGTCAGCACCCAGTCATTGAACCTCAATTCCATGTCGTAGGAAACCTGATTAGCAGCTCCTGGCAACTAAGTAGGTTTGGTGTGCTAACTTTTGAAAAACATTCACAAGTGCGAACACGCACAAGTTTCGTGTTTGACCATCAGGATCTGAAAGGGCACGTTACTGGTTTGCCAGGAAGCCACTGAAGTCACAAACACAAAAAGTTCGAAGCTATTGTTAGTATGATGGCCGTGTGTCTTAAAATACGAAAGAGCATTTACCCTACTTGAATCCCGTCTGGATAAATTATCATAATATTTATCATCATATTGTATTTATGAATATTTAGTCTAAAAACTATCGCAGACATTTTTTGTATTTATTCGTATTCAATGAATTGATATAATAAAATGTAAGAGCAAAATTATAAGCGCAGAGGTACATCTTCTTTATATTAATTTTACTAAATTATAAATAAATTGGAATTAATTTTATATTTATAAGAATTTATGAAATAATAACAGCGCTTATTAGGTTGGACTTAACCCGCTACGGGCTAAGTCCAACCAATACAACTAGAAAAGGGATTTTAAAATAAAATACTTAACATTGTATCCCTTACTTGCTTTAGTACACGAATAGAGCAGAAAAATGTTTAAAATAAATGCTCGACCACTTAAAGCATAGCGTCCTGAAAAGACTTAAACAAAAAATATTCTTGTCTGACATTCTCTTTTAATACATAGATATAGAAATTTTTAGAGAGAGCTATTAGACGATACGTTGTCCTAAGGATATTTTTATGTTGAAAATATTATTTTGTTGTATCAAAAACTTTGAATGAAGTTTAGATGTCATAAAAGTATTACTGTAACCAAAAGTATTTTCGGGATTTTAAAAAATCTTTGGCTCAAATGTGCAATGTTTTTTTTTTTATATGAGAGGGGGCAAACGGGCAAGAGGCTCACGGGATGGGGACAGGTGAGTCAGCCGCCCACGGACATCCGCAACAACAGGTGTGTCAAAAAATGCGTTGCCGGCCTTTTAGGTGGGAATGCTTTTTTCTTGAAGGTCTCTAAGTCGTATCTGTTCGGGAAGACCGCTGCCGGTAGTTGATTCCACAAAGTGGCTGTGCGAGGCAAGTAATTTCGAATAAACGCGTTGTTGTCGAATGCCAGACGTCAGAATACGTGATGCGGATGGTACTTTGCACGTAATGTCCGGTGGTGGAATTCGGCCGCTGGAATCAAACCGAACAGCTCCTTTGAGCACTTCCCGTGATAAATGCGGTAGAAGATGCAGAGAGAACCCACATCTCTAAGCCGATCGGAGATGACTTGATCGTCGATGATTCAAGCCGCTCATCGTTGTATGCGGTCAAATGGAAGAAGCTGGTACTGGGGAGCACCCGCCCAGAGGTGAGAACAGTACTACATGTGAGGCCGAATTTGCGCCTTATAAAGTTGCAGGTGGTGGCTTTCAGTGAAGTACTGTCACGCCTTACTGAGTACACCAAGCTTTCTTGAGGCCAGTTTGGCCTTCTGTTCCAAGTGACCACGGAACTGAACGTCGCTCGATATATCGACGCCAAGTATGCCAATACAGGTTGTGGCAGTTAGAGGAGTTATCTCGAATCGAGGGGATACGAGAAAGGGACTTTTAGGAGTAGGAGAGCCGGAATAGACGGGTAAGGACCGGCGCCAGTTCCGTAGCACATGTCCGCAGCACATTCATATCTATATGTGAAATGTTATTTATAAAAAATGTATCAGTTAACTGCATACGGCAATTACTACGTAAAACTTACGTAGAGTAAATTGCACATAAAAGACATCTTTGAAACACAAATCGTGAATATAAACTTATATTGATTTTGCAAATTTATAATTTACTAGCTGATGCCCGCGACTTCGTCCGCGTAAATAAAAGGTTTTTAAAAAGAATAAGAAAGTTTGGAATTGAAGATTATCTCATATCCTATTCTAGTTCTGGTTCCCGTTCCTAACATATTATATGAATCTTATTTGGAGGAAGATTGCTATGGCAAAGTAAACCTACTATTGGCTTATAGCGACGTGAATTTCAGTTTTTCACAAACACCGCGGGAACTTTGCATTTTCCGGGATAAAATATAGCATATGTCTTTCCCCAAGCTCTAGTCTATCGCTGTACCAAATTTCATCAAAATCGGTTGAGTAGCTCCGGCGTAAAAGCGGAACAAACAAACTTAAAGCGCATACTCATTCCTAAAAGGCCGGCAACGCTCTTGTGATCCTCTGGTGTTGCAAGAGATTGTGGTTAGCGGTGATCACTTAACACCAGGTGACCCGAATGCTCATTTGTCCTGCTATTCCATAAAAAAAAAACTTACATTCAAATTTATAATATTTTTATTATGTTTTAGAGAAGGTTGAGTAGCTTAGAAGTTATTTGCGGAGATGAAAACACTAGTTCGACTTTTTTGCACAGGCAGCTGTTTAGATAGGGACGCCGGTTTTGCTGAAAAGCAGTATACTGTTGTTTGAAACGCGCCGTGTCTAGTGGGTTACTAAGACCTCACATCTTTTATGTTTTAATATGGTAAGCGCAATCTCGTTGCTGCTCAGTATTTTTGAATTTTCGATAGTCTTCACCAGCAGTGCATTTTATTGGACAGAATCAATTTTTTTTGGAACATGACGAGCAGGACGTTCAGCTGATGGTAATTGATACGCCATGCCCATTACAATGCAGTGCCGCTCAGGATCTTCGAGTTTCCTAATTTCTTATATCAAAAACAAACCCACAGTCTTTTATTTTTATAATATATAATTGGTGCTGCACAGGCAACGTTTTGCTAGGTCTGTTGTCGCTGCACTAAGGTTTAAAAGGATCATTCTAAGAGTATAAAAAGTTGTCGGTAATTGATCTAGTTAAAGAACGTCAGAGCTTTTAGTGACAAATTGTTTTGATGGCTTTCACAAGAAATGGCTTTATAGTGAAGTTACAACAAATATTGTAATGTGGTTATAGAACAATATTATTAGGTATATAACATTTAATTGGATAAACTGCATTCAATTTTTGAAATGAAAAACGAAAGATAATGGTTCCAAAATGAATATGAGGAAAATCATGCATAAAGTACAAATTGATCGCTCCGACCTCAGCTTAGTAATCAGCCCAATTTACTAGGTAAATACAAAAACACTTGATTGCAGATAGCGCATAATTTGTTTATTGGACTATGCCTATCTGGATACGCCGCTAAAGTTATCATATTTAATTTTATTTATTATATATTATAATCAATATATACATAAATACAAACGCAGTCCATCATTCTATTCAATATGTACTGTGCCTCTACCTTCCCCCTACGCCCTGTGGTTTAGTTATAAATCCGCCGCTCCACGGAACGTGCTGCGCTCACGCAAGCTATTACAAATTATTGTCATTGCTAACCTTTATACTTTATATATTAATCGAAGAGACTTTTTAAACTATTTGGGGCTTTTGCAAATAGAAATAATCTTAAAATCTAGTGAGGTATTGACTTAAACAAAAGGAGAAGCTAGCATACTCCTGGAAGAAGTCTAACCGCAAGTGAGTTTTTTTTAATGGATAAGGAGGACAAACGAGCGTACGGGTCACCTGGTGTTAAGTGATCACCGCCGCCCACATTCTTTTGTAACACCAGAGGAATCACTGAAGCGTTGCCGGACTTTGAGTGCGGAAACACCGCACAAGGAGGCTCATTCCACATCTTTGTAGTACGCGGAAGAAAGCTCCTTGAAAACTGCAATGTCGGGGACCGCCACACATCTAGAGGGTGAGGATGATATCCCAACTTGTAGACAAGATGGGATTCGGAGTCCCCTCTTTACCCTTTAAAAATATATAAATTACCACTATCATCTTCCATTAAGTGAGACCCAAGCCCCCTCTTAAATGACTGATACAATGAAAAAATCATACCAGTTACTCTTGCAGCTCTGCCACTCATAGCTCGTCCAGCGTTTCCAACGAGATGTGCTCCCAGACTGAAGCCAACAAGATGCATCGTGTTGAAGGGTGCTCCTGTCACTCGGTTAAGAAAGACGAGGAACTCTCCTACACCACGACCGACGGCTGGAACACCTCGTACCTATTACATCAAATCAGGTAGCTTTAGAGCAGGTAGAGCTACGAAGAATTGATTTGTGACTTAATTGTTTAAGAGTTGTATTTCCGCATGATTATCCCACATGTACGTTATATACTTAAAATACAATTTATATATATATTAGCGGACCCGACAGACGTTCTCCTGTAAACACGTCTTATATTTGAAAAATCGGTTCAGCTGTTAGGAGGAGTTCACTAACATATACATGGGCAGGAGAATTATATATCGACGAAATTGAGAATCTAAACCATTCTCAAATTCACTAGAACACACAAAAAAATATCAAAATCGGTCCAGCTGTGTAGGAAGTACTTTAATTGTGAATTGAATCCACTTGTACACACACAAAAAATTCATTCAAATCGCTCCAGCCGCTTAGGAGGTCACTGACAACACGTACAGAAGAATTATATATATAACGATATATTATTATTTTAAATACAATTTAGTAGACATATTCAGTGAGAAGAGAATAACAACAAAACGGATTCAAATGAGGAAGATGTAGACCTCTGTAGTGCAGATCACGAAACCTTGCAAGCGGTTCGTGTGAAAAATAATTTCATCAGTCGTAACATTGTTTTTCAACAACACTTTCTTTAATATCTGCCCTCTAAATTACAAGTAAAGCAAGCAATTCTGCGGTAATCTACCATTTTCTATTATAATTTTTTATTTTGATCAAATTCTTAGACGAACGAACTACTACTAAATAATATATTTTATTTAATATGTGCTAACATACCGCTGTAGGATATGTGGATAGCGCCAGTCTGCTCCAGTCAACAATAATAACATTGACGTCAGACTTGTCCAAATATGCTGTAAATAAAAGTGAATATTATTTTTTTCATATTACGTCTAAAGAAACGAGCATTAACCGACCGGTGGGTCGGGTGCCAATACGTCGCTAAAGCCCTCGCCACACGATAATACTTTCAATGTCTGTTTAAAAAGCCTTGAAATTAAACATACGGCACACGAATGTTTGTTCACGTGTCAACGCTTTAAAAACGCGACGCACTTATCGGACAATGTCTTAAATTAATTTGGGTTTGACTTAGGTCATCTGGGATTTGGGATGAATGTACTTTGAGACATTTTTTAAACGAACGTTTATAAGTAGCATGTGTAAATGAGTTTATAAGTAGCATGTGTGATTTGTTTTTGTTTACTTATGAACACCACTCGAATTCTCCTTAAAACTCTATTGATCTTTGTTCAGTAGCGTTTAACATTTAAAATATAAATAACAGCTTACTGTCAATAAAATCGTTATAATCAGTCTAGTAGTTACTATGCCACTATAAACATACATAGAAACTTTCATATCAAAGCAATAAATAATCTTTACCAAAACAGCAAACCAATTAGCTGACCAAATGACGGGAAATAGAGAATAAATGGCATTTTTAAGAAAAAAAGGGGATTGATGGTCCTTAAAGGACTAAGTTACGCAAACAACTTTAAGGATAAATCAAATCAAAATCAGTTTATTCACGTAGGTCACAGAAATGACACCTATGAATGTCAAAAAAAAAAATTTTTTTCTTCTTATTTTCTCTTATTCTTATTTATCTACCGCTACTTCGTAAAGGGTTGAGCTAATGAGAAGAACTAGCAAGAAACTCATTGCCACACTTTTATATCAAGATTTACATTTACATCGATTTACAAATCATTTCAATTACAATATAATATGTAAAATCTAAAATGATACAACAAACACACTCATACGTCAAATAGTCAATGTCTTACACGAGTAAGTCAAAACAGTAAATGTAAATTAATACAAAAGTTATTGAGTACAGTAGCTACATCATCCACACATACACCATAAATAAATAAAGGTATTCTGTGAGCATTTTATAAGCGATTATAAATACACAATAACTTTTAAGAATCTGAAACCGAGTCTCCGGCAACAGGATCATCCTGCCACCGGTACATAAATAGATATATATATAACCTATATGAACTACAAAGTAAGATCGGCTTAACACACCCTATCGTCAAAGAAACCGAATCGCTTCGAAACAATATCAGGTCTTTCATCTGGGAGAGCTAACGGTCGCGCCCATACTTTCACCCACTAATCGGAACGTACGTAAGAGCGTTTATACTATTTTTTTTAAAGATAATAAGGGACGAGACGAGCAGGACATTAGTTGATGGTAATCGACTGCTGTCCATTACAATGCCAAAAATTCTGAGCGGGGCTATAATTGCGCTCGTCACCATGAGACATAAGATGTTATGTCTCATCTGCCCAGTAATTTCATTAGTAACAGCGCCCTTCAGACCGAAACACATTAATGTTTACAAATTACTGCTTCACGGCAGAAATAGGAGCCGTTTTGGTACCCATGATCTAGCCGGCATCCTGGGCAGAGGAGCCTCTCACTGGAATCGCCTCGAAACAGTATAAGGTCTTTCATCAGGGAGAGGTAACGGTAAGCGGTCTCATACTTTCACCAATTGATCGGAACGTACGTAATGCCGTTTATACTAACTAGTGGATTAATGAATTAGGATTGATCTAAATGTGTTACCAGCTCTGACAACCGGGTTGAGGTTGTTGTATCCGTTTCCAAGCCATCCATGAGCCACAACCACAGTGGGAACACGAGCGTTGAAGTTCGATCCAGTTACAGACGCAGCATTGTTCATCCTCAATGTTTGAGAAAGTCGTGGATTGCGCCTGTAAAGTAAATTCAAATTTAAATATTTTGAGTATCATTTTGCTATAGATACGGATTTGAAATCACTTAATTAATGCCTCAGACCTGAGAAGAACTGGCACAAGAAACTCAGCGGGCTTGTTTTTCTTATTAAATCTTTATATATATAATTCTTGTTTGCGTGTGTATGTCACTGAACTCCTCCTAGACGGCTGGACCGATTTTAATGAAACTTTCTGTGTGTATTCAGGTGGATTCGAGAATGGTTTAGATTTACAATTGAACTACCTCCTAAACGGCTGGACCGATTTTGATGATATTTTTGTGTGTTCCAGTGAATTTGAGATTGGTGTGTGTCTTTAGGTGGATTCGAAAATGGTTTAGATTCACAATTAAACTACCTCCTAAACGGCTGGACTGATTGTGATGATTTTTTTGTTTGTTTCAGTGAATTTGAGATTGGTTTAGATTCTCAATTCCGCCCATATAATATAATTCTCCTGCTCATGTGTATGTTAGTGAACTGCTCCTAACGGCTGGACCGATTTTTCAAATTTAAAACATGTGTACAGGACAACGTCTGTTGGGTCCACTAGTTTCATTATAATATAATTTATTATTTGAAAAGCCTCATGGCAGTTGCTTCATTTCCAAGCCATGGTATCATTAAGAAAGTCCTTTGCTTTTTTAATAGTAACCTTTACCAATAAATAAAATAAATTAAGCAAATTCTCTTAGATTAACACTTTCTCATTAATAAACACAGCATAAAGTTTAAAACTTCTTCTACAGAATTACATTACAGAGTATTTTTTAAAGTAATTTTAAACTTGGAGTAACTTTACACTGCGTTTATTAACTCACATAAATAAACTAGGTGAAAATATTTTCTTCTAAGGCTTGGTATTATTTAATAAAAACACGTGTAAATCTAACATGATACTCGCCTTTTCATCAAAGACAGTGTTAAGATTAATAAAATACAGTAAAAACTAAATTATAAATTTAATCATCACAAAACCGTTGCACAAAGGATTATTTTGGTCTTATATTCTATCACGAATTTAAATGATATTGTAAAAATGAAATTTTTATTTCAAAATATCATAATATCTATATTCATTGTAATTAATAACGTTATAAATCGATACTGTTTTATTTTTAGTTCGAAAGACACAGGCTTGGATGAATTTTTGTCGATTGAAAAAATTAGCAGTTTACCCGTTACATTAAATATCGTAGAATTTATTTTATGATAAATAAAAAAAATTAAAGCTATGGCAGTTGGTGCTCTGTTCTCATGTTGCTCGAAAATGTACGCACATCTTATATAAATGCTTAATTTGCTTTCAATTTAACTGATTTTATGTAATTATTTTAACCCTAAACTTGCAATGAGTTGAAGTTCTAAAATTGTTATCCATAAAACAACTATGTGTGGATTTTTCTTTCTCATCTTTTCTCAAATTACCTTGTATATAACAAATATTGGTTGTTCGCTGGGTTCCTCGCTATCTCATTCAGAAGGTCCATATCTGGTTCCTCTTCTAGATCTACTTTGTGCATTAGACCATCATCTCCAGGGATCTCCATAAAACGGGGATATATTTTTTCCCCAACATTCTCCACGGGAAGGCCGGCTGCCACGCAAACTAAAAAAGCAAATTTAATTAATATATAATTAAAAGATACATTGCTTTTCATTATAGTTAACGTAACATGAATTTCATAGCAGAACATATGAAATAAAACCTACGCGTGCAAATAAAAGTCAATAATAAATATAATCGCTGCATGATGAAAAATAAAAAAAATACCACATCCGCTAAATGTTTGCTCATTTATACTGAAAAAATTATCAGAAAAATTTTGGCCAATCAATTATTAATTATGACATTAATGCGCTTATAATTCTTCAAATCTGTTGTTTGTATATATGATATCTTACCACCTACGAAAGACTCGTGGTGATAATGGCCCCTTATGATTACAGCGATCATTTTGACGTCCAACTTTAAAAAAAAATATCGTAACAAATTTTATTTTTTTATATTCTCAAAATTTCTAGAATAAAATGGAGAGTTGAACTGACATGCCAAGATTTATGGGAAATATATTATTCGGACGCTCAGTTAAGTGCTTAAAACGCTGGGGCGTATCCCTAGAGGCGTGGGTCCGAGTCCCACATCGTCCACAAATTTTGGTACAAATTAAATTTGTATATTGTATCCCAGAAGTGTGGCAATACACTTAAAAATAACAAATTGTACCTAGATACACACATACATTGTACATAAATAAAGGTTAATTGTACAAGCAAGTCCTTATGCCTGTATGGACTTATGCGATCCAGCTGTTGGGCATCACCAAACAAACGTACAAGTCAAAATCATACAACGCATTCAGAATAAAGTGTTCAGGGAAATTATCAACGCACCTGTACATTCGAAACAGGATCTCTTTTTTTTTGTTTTGAGAGGAGGAAATAGGTCGGATTCGAGTGTCCGCGTAAGCGGACACCCCATACCGACTAAAACCTCCTCTTTGCTGTTGGCCCTGACAGTTTTTACAGCGACATAGGACATGGGCGGTGGAGGCCGCATACCCTACGCCAGTCGCTACAGACGCTACAACAGTCGCGGGGCGTCTCCTAAGGAGACTCGAACCTCGGAGCGGCTGTGTGCTTGTGGGAAAACAGGATCTCTATGGGGACCTTAACATCGAGTTCATTGATAAAGTAATACAAAAATACGCTGAAGCTCAACATAGACTTCACCATCGCGTGAATGTCGAGGCAATCCAGCTTCTACGAGTAGACAACACTGATATAGTAAGAAGACTAAACTTGTACAATAGAAATTTAAATATTCTAAGACCAGTTAAAAGTTACTGAACGAATTAAACAACTATACACGTATAACAATGTACTATTGCTATTTTCTAACATACTGATAGGAAAGAAAAGAAGCCTTAACAATATTAATAAGAAAAGTTTTGTATAATACCTAAGAAATATTCCACCCTACCTCGTACCTAAAATTCACAAGAAAACGTTGGTGCAGAAGTGTCATTATAACAAAGCACTTGAAATTATAAGTCAACGTGAGCCATTACGAACATAATGGCACGACTTAGTTCTATCATCAAATTCTCGAAACGATAAGTCACCGCATATAAACAGGAATATCTGAAATTACAACACTTCTGAATATGAAATGAATTGCGAAAATTGCATTCACGTATTCAGTCGTAGTTCACGGGAAATAACCACCCTTTTTAGCAGAGTTTAACGACTATAATAGCATGATTTCTTGTTGTAATCCTGTTTATTCTTAACCGACTTCAAAAAAGGAGGAGGTTCTCAATTCGTCGGTAAATTTTATGTTTGTTACCTCATAACTTTCGACTGGGTGAACTGATTTTTATAATTATTTTTATTTGAAAGCTGGTGCTTCCCATTGTAATTTAGTCCAAACCTGACAATGTCATCCATGAGAAAAATCATAAATTGAATGATAAATTTACGAATAAAATACAATAATCGTAACTAGAATTAGGTTGTATAAAAATACGCATTTTTTTTTATACTTTTTAGTGCATATTATGTCTATTGTTTTGGAATAGTGTTTTTGAAGTCGGTTGTTTTATTGTTAAAAATTTTTTGTATGTTAGAAAGCAGTAGGCCACGAGTGTTTTACAACGTTTCATAATGCGACGATTATATTCTGGTTAGGGCTGAGAACTTAAACTTCGACATTGAGTGTCTGATATTTATATGGCCTTTGACTGTTCAACTTTTCTTTTTTCTTGAATCATAAAATTATTAATATTATTAAATTATTATTGGCATGTTATTTATATTGGAAATGACCATCACACCATTCGACCTTGGGCACCTATTCTTTTAGATTTATGTCGATGTTTCGTCATATTCCATCTAATACATTCCAATTAGATCTTGAAAAATTTCAAAAATTAATTGATTAATATTTTTTTATTAAACTATTAGAATAGCAATGCATTAAATTTTATCCTTTTTTAGGAATTAAGACCAGCTTAAAAGCAACCCACTGGGTACATAATATTTTTTTTATGAAGAGAAGGACAACCGAGCATATGGGTCACTTGGTGGTTAGTGATCACCGCAACCCATATTGTTACAGCAGAGGAATCACAAGAGCATTGACAACCTTAGGGGGCGTCCATAAATTACGTGAGATATATAAGGGGGGGAGGGGGTCGAGTCAAATCTCATCTAATCTTACGTAGGAGAGAGGGGGGGTCTCGGCAAATATCACGTAATTTTGCTTTGGACATGTTGGTTCCAATAGTCTCTCTTGAGACCGCGCATGATTCTCCATGGACTGAATTAGAGTAAATATTATTTTTTTAATCACTATAGTTACGATTTAAGTAATCTATTGTTAAGTTTTTATTACACTTATAACTCTCAGCAATATTGGTTACTAGTCGTAAATAAAAGCACAAAGCAATTTTTTCCAATAACAATCCAACGCGTTTACGTAAAAAACCCACATTTTGAAAAATCTCACGTGAGATTGGGGAATGGGGCAGGGGGTTGAATAAAATCTCACAACATCCCACCAGGGGGGGAGGGAGTTACAGAAAATTCAAAAAAGCAACTCACGTAATTTATGGACGCCCCCTTATATTAAAGCGCCAAATAGACGTACGTAGGAATTCGAATACCGAAATCGCATTGGTACGTGGCGGGCAAGGATCGAAATGGGGGCTGCGTGGTGCCTGATGCCCAATTTGCAATCAAATATCGTAAAATATAACGTCAGAATATGTCTAGTAAATGATAAACACAGACGTGCGTCTCACTAGTAGTTGATTTGACTCTTCTGGAGGGTCCGTAGCTACTACATAGGTGGAAATTTGTTAGCAACCAATCTAATTCCTAGCTATCAGATATTGCAAGCGTTAAAAGTAAAATGCCCAATTTTTACAATTCACAAGTAAATCAAAATCAAAACCAATAACGATTACTTAAATAAAACTTTCAAGGTTTTAAAATACGTGTAATAGTAAGTATTTTTGCATAAAAGTTACAATTTTAGTATTATTTATTTAACCCGACGTTTCGTGACTGCGGTTGACAGGAGTCATATAGACGTAAATGTAGTTGCCATGTTTGTTATTCTGAAGTTTAGTGGCATTTATTGCCTCACAGGTTGTATTTGCTATACAAAAATGTTTTTGTGGCAAAATCCACTGACTGTGTTCTTTTCTTTCTGGGTATGTGTAATTTTGTGTTTTAATTTACAAATTATTTGATCCCAGGCGGAATGGGGTACATTGAATCTTGTCCAATTTAGTCAAAGTCAAAAATACTTTATTGACATTGACAACAGATTGTTTGTCAACGTCAATCACTAAAAATACAATTTAAATACATGCTTATTTCACAAAAGTCATCATACAATCTAGTGAAGTATCACAAGGTTGAACCATAAAATTTATAACGAGTAACAGCTTCAATACTATTTAATTCCATATTGTAATATCTTTTACGTAATCATTAATATTGTAATAATCCTTCGACTCTTTCTTCTATTAAATATTCTTTCTTCTTGCGTTTAATAAATGATTTAAATTTATTTATTGCTAATTCAGATACACTTTTGGGGAATTTATTGTAAAATTTAATACAAATGAATTGTTAAATTTACAGAGCCTAGTAGGGGGCACTAATAAGCTTGTAGTTATTTCTAGTGTTTTTATTATGTTTGTCGCTTATTTTACTGTATAAATTATAATGTTTATGCACGTGCAGTTGATTGTTGTAAATATATAGTCATACATGGTCTTACATGGTCATAATATGAAATTCTTTGAATTTTTCCCTCAGAGATTTTCGTGGGCTCATTTGGTATATAGCACTTACAGCTAATATAAATATATATATAATATGAAAATAGCTAAAAAAGACCATTCTTGCTATATCTATGTCAGTAAGTTCTCGTATTCTTTTTACAGCAAAGCTGCTGAACTTAATTTATTCGTTTAAACGTGTAAATAAAGTTGTAATCTAATATTACACCTGAATATAGTGCACTATCATCCATTTTCAATTCTATACCATTAAAATTTACTTTTGTGAGACTTACATTTGGCAACGTAAATTTAAAAATAAAAATTTTATTCAACAACTAGCTGACCCGACAAATGTTGTTTTGCCATATTATATTATTTTTAGGGTTCGACGGTTTTTTGTCCAACGTATTTTACAAATATAACTACTATGAAAAAGTATTTTCATTTTTTGGGTTAATATATAGTATACATACAACACTCACAAAAATTTGGATTTCCAAAATTGGTTGGAAGAATTTTCAAAATTGGTTTAGTAGATCCAGAGATAAAGGCGGAAATGCTCTTGTGATTCCTCTGGTGTTGCAACAGAATATTCTCTGAGCGGCGGTGATCACTTAACACCAGTACGCTCTTTAGTCCTCCTTATCCAGAAAAAAAGATTATCCCCTAAAAAATTGTGATAATGATTTTAAATGACAGAAAGTATTTTCTTTTTTTCGTAAATTTTTCAATGATTTTATATTATTCTGCGATTCGGGACGGAGGATAAACCAACAAATTAAAAATCATGAAAATCAGTCCGCCGTTTTATAAGTGTTCGAACACTTGTGTAATGTATGTTAATTTGTACGAAGAATTTTTATGATGATTTCACCAATAGGTATTATAAACGCTATAGTTTGTATGGATAATTAAGTCCGATGTATGTATATGATGATTGAAAGTAATGCAAAAGTTAAAGTTAGTAAGTAATTTTTCAATGATTTTATATTATTCTGCGATTCGGGACGGAGGAAAATCCAAGAAATTTAAAAATCACGAAAATCAGTCCAGCCGTTCTCAAGATATAAGTGTTCGAACAACTATATTGTGTAATGTATGTTAATATGTACTAAGAATTTTTATGATGATTTCACCAATAGGTACTATAAACGCTATAGTTTGTAAGGATAAATAAGTCGGATGTATGAATATGATGATTGAAAGTAAGGCTAAGGTAGTTACGGCAATATATTCCTATGTCCTCCTACATTAAAAAAACGCCTGAGCAAGTCATGTAGATTTGGCCTTAGGAAAAACATGGCATGCCCATATCTATGCCTGCTTCTTTTAGGGATTGACCCTGCGATTTGTTGTAAGTCATTGAAAATGTAAATTAATAGGAACTGCAGGCGTGTTAACCTCTCCACCCGCAGCCATCTGATCGCCCGCAAGCCCGTCCCACCGCCTGCCACCTTACCGCACCACAATATCACGCACTTGATTGTTTATCGTCATCGTCATGATGACGGCAGCGTGACTCTCCCCGTAGTCGCCTCTTACGCATACTTAATGCAACAAAAAATTGCAACACAAACATAGTCTGCCTGTATCTGTGGATGGCTTGCAGGAGCGCAGAGGAACAGCAGAACTATTCGCCTCGAAGATCAAAATACACTCGATGCCAGGTCAAAGCCCAGTGGTAGCGTTCACTATAACAACTATAGCCCTATTTCTCCGATCACCGTAGTCGGCGAGCTGTTTGAGCAGCTGTTGCAGCCCGAATTACTGTAGAAGGTGTGTATAGATGAGGCACATTTTGGATTCCGTCCCGGTGTCTCGACAGACTCGGCCATCGTCAGCCTCGAGCACACAGTTGACTATTATGTGAGCTGAAAAACGTCTGTTTATGCTTACTTTCTGGATCTGAGCCGCGCTTTTGATCTAGTGAACTATGAAATCCTCTGGGCCAAATTGCGCGGCTCTGGTATCCTTGGATCAGTGGTAGAGGTGATGAGATACTGGCATGGGGGACAAACTAATCATGTGAGGTGGGACGACACGAGCACGGTCAGAGTGCGAGTTCCGTCAAGGCGGACTAACCTCTCTGGCTCTTTTTAACGTGTACTTCAACGATCTGATAGGCGGTATGAGGTACGATCTGATAAGAGCATACTCCAGGTGGTGGGCCAGGACCTACGTAGTCAAATGATAGTTGATTGGATCATGACACATCGCGATGCAAATAGAAATAATATTTTTGTATCTATTTAATTCAATTAAGTAATTGTATATATACTATTTTATTTATCTGCACGACTAGATATTGTGATATGGGATTTTCTCTCTGTAATATTTATTTATTATTATTATTTGTATAATTGATATAATATGTCATTTACTGATTAATACTAATCTTGTTGTTAATTCATGTTATTATATGTTAAATGAATAACATTAGGATATCATATGAATATGATAACTTTTATAAAAACATGTTATTAAAAGATAATGTTGATAACTGCAGATTATAGAATGGAATTAGTCGTGATAGTGAGTGTGAGAGAGATATTAACCATTAACAATCATAGACATGACATACACTCACACCATAATAATATCATAACAGTAACCTTTCTAATGTAAATTTAGTTTTGTAATGTAAATTTTATTAACACAGAGAATTTTTGATTAAAAATTAAGAATCTTTTTCGATAGTTGAGTCCAAATAAGGTTAAAGGATAAATATTTCAAATGAAAAGAATTACAGTGTATTTGGGATATTAAAAGGTAACTTTATATCAAATTTCGTGGAAAGAAAAACTTGTTTATTTGAATATTTCACGTAAATGTTGAGGTTATGTGAAAAAAGGTGTAAAAAAAAGTTCTAGATCTTTTTATTACGAACAACATTACTATTCAATTTTTTCTATAGGACTTGTAGTTTTTTTACGCCATTTTTTACCCTTTAAAACCCCCCCTCTTTTCATTTCCTGACATCAGATCGCCCGTTATTTATTTTTACTTTAATTTTTGTTATATTCTCTTCCTTTTCCAATGGGTTTTATCCTACTATTACTTTTTATTTAGTTTCGAAAACTATCGATATCGATAGACAGGGCTATCTAGCAAATCTGTGATGATAGATCTTAAAACATTGACCGAAATAAATAAAACAATTCGTTATAACTCAACACTTAGTTTACATCTACGTCTCGTTCCACAATTTTTTTAATAATTTAGAAATTGTGGAAATGGAGTCTTCCAAGGGTGCGTGGGTTAGTAAAACCCACGCACCACGCGGTTGATCGAAACCACAGACAGTGCTTCCACTAACTCTAAAGCTATCGCCTCCGAGATATATACGCCTAAACAAAAGTAATTATTTAATTATTAATTGTGGTTTTAATTAAAACCCAAATGCTACCATGTTATAAATTCTCGGTAATGTAATGTGCCTCTGGGTGTACAATACCTACACCGCACTATTTGCATAAAGCAGCGAACACCACTTTGGCGTTAGTTCAGGTTGTTGCTCATTAAAATAATTGCACAATTATTTCGTGACTACTACTTATAAATGGTTGGAGAAAAAGTTTCGCCGCCTTTTATTTGAATACTCAATTTTTTTTGCATATTTGTTCATGTTTGGATATCAAGAAACTTTCACCGACGCACAACCAATCCATGGATTTAGCTTCCTTTCAGGTATTGCATTAGAATGTGGGCGGCGGTCATCACTTAACATCAGATGCTAAATACCCTCATTTGTCCTCCTCCATTCCACAGCTTTTATATCCTTTCTATTAAAAAAAAAACACTCTTTTAATAATTTAAATAAAAATGATAATCATTTATACGTCTAGGTAGACTATGACAGATGTGAAAGCGTCGAAAAAATAGACTTTAGAACTAACCTCTATTTTGAGCATTTCACGCACACTAACACAAAGTGTCATACAAATCGCGAGTGTACTACGTAGCTTGTCACGCACACTAAAGTAATATTCGTGGCCTGTTTTTTTCGGTTGTCTAACAACAAGAGACTATCTAGATGTATAAATTATCTAAGCTATAAACAATGTTTCAACGACTTATATATGAAGAATTGAATCACATGTTCCGTATACATGTATGTTGATATCAAGGTGTTGTATGCCATTTTGTTTGATGACTTTTGCAGATACTGATAAAATCCCGTTGCTGTAGAAATTTTGGCGTTTTGGATAAAAAAAATGAAAAAAGTAGTTGTGGCAGTAGCTACTCTCTTGATGTTATTCAGACAATGCCTAAATAATTATACAGAGACTGAAACTGGTGAAACTCTGAAGGTGCAAAGTCGGGGCTATATGAAGAATGACAATACCTCGTAGCCAAACTCTCTTAATTTGCTGAGTGGCTAAAAATCTGTGTGGTCTAGCGGTATCACAATCACATCCTTCCTATTCATCAATTCCGGCTGCTTTCTCTTAACTTCATGCTTTAATCAGATCAGTTGCTGGAAGTAGAGATTCGAATCTGATAGTTACGGGGGTGCACCAGATCACAGATGACAGTCACTCAATATAGTCGGATCTGGTGGTCCAAGAGCGCAAGAATATCGGCACAGTAAAGAATTTCCCTTATAATAAATAAATAATAATATAATCTTTTTAGCACAATAAATCTAGATACAAGTTTCTTCCGGCAGTAGCAGACGGTGCACCAAATGTGTATAACGAGTTTTTTGCAGAAACCAGTGTGTTTTCTAAGCTCGATAAATTCGATCGGCTTTTGCTCTATCCAGACTGACTGCCTTACGAGGGTCTAACTGAAGGTTCTTAGAACTGCTTAAACTAGAAAGTTATTACTTGTTCTATATATTATCAAAATAGTGTCCATTCACGTCTAGATAGACTATGATAGCGATTGGCGAAAAGATAGAATCAGTGAATTATTGTTTAATACTAGATTCTCCCAAAGATTCTTCTGTGTTCAAGGTAATAACCTTTACAATAAGGTAAACAAAGAGCTGTCAATTTACCACCTCAACAGAACTAAATGCAAGCGTATCTTGACAGAGTGGTTACAGAAATTGGACTATACCTCAACTGAAAACCTTCTACACTAATAGTTACTGAGAGTAGAGTGCGCCCACACACACACACACACACACACACTCACACTCACACACACACACACACACACACACACACACATACACACACACACACACACACACACATTTTATTACTAGTAATTTACAAATTTAAAGTCATTTATTGTTATGATCTATTGTTGCTCTTCTAGCTACTAGTACGGATGTGTACTATTTTAATCATTGTGATCCTTATATCTGGGGGTGAGGTCCTGGTGATCTGTAATACAGGGTCAACCTACTTCAGACACCAGCTCCTCACAAAATACTATCTGTTAAAAAAAATGTAACACTACTGTACTGTTTTAGCTTTAAAATCTTTGTGAGGAGAAAATACATAGATATTAATATTATTATATTATACGTCATCACATCTTCTCGGCACCCAAAGCCCCCACCCAGCTTCGCTGTAATAGCCTTTATTTAGAGTTATCAGCACAGAGGAGCTTTTTAGTCGGTAGTGGGTGTTTACACCCGAGCCTGGCATATGGGCCCCGTTTCGGGGTCTTCAATATGTAAATATATGTTCCTCCTCTCGAAAAAAAAAGTGATGAAATCGAAACGAGCAGGACGTTCATCTAATGGTAATTGAAACTCTCTGCCTATTAGAATGTAGTACCGCTAAGGATTCATGAAAATCCCGAAAATTCTGATCGGTACTACAATTATTTCGCTCGTCACCTCGAGACATAAGATGTTAAGCCTCATTTGCCCAGTAATTTCACTAGCCACGGCGCCCATCAGACCGAAACACAATAATGCTAACTAGTTACTGCTTCACGGCAGAAATACTCGTAGGCGCCGTTGTGGTACCCATAATCTAGCCGGCATCCTATGCAAAGGAGCCTCTCACTGGTGTACCTCTGAGAAAAGTACTTTGCCCAATCGTCCTTAGGGGAGTCCTCGACATCCTTTTCAAACGTAGCCACAACTGCTTCGGCGTCCATCAATAATTAAGACATAATTTCTATTTTTCACCCCATAATACTGATGCTATTTTCAGATGTCGCCGTAGAAGACCGTCCCTCACGCAAATCATCGGTGACATTAGTGCGTCCACGTTTAAACTCAATAAATCAGTAAACAGTGACCCGAGATGGGGCTTCAACGTTAAAACCAATCAAAGTCTATCATAACTTTCTTGTTGACTCGTATAAGGTAGGCTCGTATGGTGCGCACGAGCCTGTTTGACACTACCAGTTGATACAGCTTGAATATTAAGTCGTTGTGCCCTACCTTGTCGAAGGCCTTCACGAAAAGCTGCTGTGGTAGCGTGGAATTGGCGCCGTTTGAAGATTTACTGGTGAGTCGATGAGCATGCTGGGGACACGAGTGAACGGTTCTGAACCCGAACTGTATGTCGCGTATAAGGTTAAGCGAAATGATTAAGACGCGCAAAAAATAATCTTTCGTAAAGTTTCCCGATTGAATTTATTAAGCTAACAGGTTCAAGCGACTATCTCTCTTTATTAATATGGTATTTTCCTGTATAAGCTGTTTTGTACTGTTGTTGTATATTTTCTGATTTGGTCTCAAGGGTGATTATTTTTAATTGAATATTTTACAAAACCACTTCTTACGCTTGAACCAAAGAGGATATATTGCATGTATTTATAATTCGTAAGCTTACCTATATATTATTTTGATTTGCTTTGTATTTTTCTCTAAGTCTGAATTTGATTTTTTTTAAATTACTTTATCAAACCTTACTCCAAATAAAACGATTGATGATTTCAAAAGCACATTACGCTTAAGAGAGGCTTTATAAGATAAATTAAGATATTACTGTCCTATATCGTGTTTACTATTAAAACAACAGCTACTTCACACACTGTACTTTGAAGAAACAATTTCCATAATGTAAGCTAAACTGTGATTTGAGCGTTTATTTTAATTATTCTGAACATTCTTGGTTATTTAAAGTTGGTTCAAAGTATACGCTTTCATGTTTTCTTTTGCTGTTTGTTGAGGTGGAAAAAAAAACGCGTACACTTTTCTCAAAGGCCGGCAACACTCGTTTTATACCTTTGTTATTACAAGATAGGATACGTGGAAGTGATCACTTAATATCATAAGGTCACTCATATAGTTATTAGTACTTATATTCCTCAAATATTCATTTAGTTAATGATATTTTTATGTATATCACTGGATGACGTAGCTTATAAATAACGATAAAATCAAAAGATAAATTTATTTACCAGTGTCCAAGTACATAGAATAGATTATACATCATACCTCTTCACAGATTAATTTAAAAAATAACTGATAACTGTTGGAATAACAACTTACACGATAAAAGCAATGATTATAATCTGTAATTTACGGCTACGTGTTCGACTGCGTCTGCACATACGTAAAAACTGGGTCTATAGTAATAATAAAAACTACGTTTAAAAAAACCGACTTCAAAAAATAATATTAATAAGAAGTGTATTAAATTATATTTTTAGTTATTTAATACTTTTCAGTTTTTGAAGTCGGTTTTTTAAACGAATTTTTTTTTCAGTTAATAATAATAATAATATTATGTCAACCTGAATCAAAACTCCTAAAAAAGCCGTACACAAAAAACAATTAAATAATCCACTTAGACAAAATTTTTCATAAAATGAAAACTACCGGGTCAAACTATGTAAAATTGTTATAAATGGCATCTATTTCGCATGGAAATAAAGAAGAATTACGTAAATCGGATCATAAATCTTAGAGTAATCGGTATACATACATAAAAAAATACCGATCGAATTGAGAACCTCCTCCTTTTTGAAGTCGGTTAAAAATTATCCCTTCATGTGCACTTCAGAGACTCTGCCATACTGATTCAGGTTATTGGCAGGATATAATGTTACATTGATATATAGACCAGAATTGTCCATCCAGCCTTAACTGTGAGCCCTATTTCATATGTTTCATCAATATAGATTGAGTCTTAAATTAACACGCTCAGATTTACCGAATTTTTTTACACTGTTAAGTAGCAATTGCGCGTTCACATGATTTGCTAATCCACATCAATATTGATCAAGCCTTCATTGATTGAGTTTTGAAAGAAAAATACAGGCAAACAAACATAATTGAAAAAACGTCAAGTTTAAGTTTTAAATCCCGCACAGATGACTTGACCGCATTGATGACAAAAATGCTATATAATGCCTTATAAAATTAGTATACGACGCTTTATGTTTTGGTTTGGGAAAACGATTCATAGATCGATAGAACCCGGCTTTATTTTCTTTTAATATAATGTTCGCATAATACATTAATTTAGTTGCAGTTAAAATTTTATTATTCGTTTGCCTGAGCTGACCTTGCAAGTCATCAATTTCATAATATTTATTAGAGTTTTGATTTTCATTTATTCCTTTGACTTAGAAGACTGTTACTATTTTGGTAATTTTCATAAGGTAAATCCGACAGACGACAGAATCGGCAAGAAAACTTATTTTTGACGTTGAAACATTTCTTGACCACGCTGACCAGTGCTGATCGGGGGAATTGAATGATACTGAGCCATGTCTAACTATCCTTTGTGTAAACTCATTTCGAGTCAACTATTGGAGAACTATTTGGTGAACAGAGTTGAATTTTTTTTATTATTTATTTATCGTATTACATATACTGATATAAAAAGTAGGTCAACTTAGCATCTAAAAAAACCATAAAGGTTAACAACTAATGCTAATAACACTTAATAAAACGTCACTACTTAAGCTATAAATTAAATTAACAACAGTGAAAATATTTTGAAAGACATAAAAACGAAATATAACTAGCAGGTTCAAATTCTCTTGTCTACTATAGTTTTTTTAATAGATTATCTTTTAGTCTATAATTATTGTTTTTAGTATTAAAATTTTGCCGCTCAATGAAGGGCAGCTCATTTATTTCGTATTATTAACCTCGCCTTGAATAAGTTTTTGCTTCTGTAGTCATAGCTCATTCATTTTTATTTTGTTTTTGAATCGATTTGAATAAACAATTAATAAACACCAAAGTTATTACATATTGTTATCACGTTCCAATAGCAAAAACAGAATTCAGGTCGTCTGTTTCTGAGATAAGCGTGCATACAAAATACCAACCAACAGACAACAGAAAAAGCAGACGAAGTTTCCAAAAAAATTTGGTTTTGGCCTCAGTTACAAATGAAGAACGTGTACGTTACTATTAATATTTAATATACCGAATATCTTTGGAGGCCCTTACCTTTCATTGAGAGGGTTCTTGCCAAATATATCAGTATAATATAATATATTAATATTTTTAATTTAAATCTAACCTTCATCTAAGTATCTATATATCACCTTATTTATATATTATTTTTATACCAAGTTGTTGTTGTTACGTAGGTACCTTACTAATATTTTTAAAACACACTTCACACCTTGACCTTAACCTTATTATTTCTTAACGTTCTTTTTAAATGCATTAAAAAAAGCTAAATAAATTGCATCTACTTACAAATTTGCATGCACATTGCTTTTTGAAAAATTGTACTAGATTTAAGCAAGAAATAAAAGGCTTTTTATTTTTATTTATTTATTATATACCGAACATCGCGCACGCTTATGAATGCAGGGCATATGACACAGGTATATGATGTGGTTCACTTTGACGGTCCGGAAATTGAATCCAAACCAATGAGACGTTCACGAACCTGAAGGGCGCATCCATAACCGAATACCTGACAGCTACAGCATAATATTAAAGTAAAGCCCAATCAATCTATTTATTAAAAACATAAAATATTTTCAATATTGATATGGCCATTATAAGATGTTGTTGGGTTAGCTAGGTAGAACCGCAAAGAATAACTAAATAAATTAACCGATTTGGTATTACATGGATCTCACAACATTTTACGGTAGAAGAACTGAGTTGCGAGGCTTGGTTTTTTAGTTTTTAAGTTATGTTTTTGATGTTATCTCATTTCTTTATGTTGATAATTCACCGTTCCGGTATCTTCCACTTCTTGGATACCAACAACAGGATTTCTTAAAGCTCACTGTCTGTCTTACGAGCTTTCCTTACTTTTGTACGTTGTCTTCCTCTCTTTCCTTTCCGGTATCTTTCACTTCTTGAATACCATCAAAGGATTTTCTTAAAGCCCACTGTCTGTCTTATGAGCTTTTCTTATTTTTGTAGATAGTCTTCCTCTTTTTCCTTTCCGGTATCTTCCACTTCTTAAATACCAACAAAGGATTTTATTAAAGCCCACTGTCTGTCTTATGATCTTTTCTTCTTTTTGTAGATAGTCTTCCTCTTTTTCCTTTCCGGTATCTTCCACTTCTTGAATACCAACAAAGGATTTTCTTAAAGCCCTCTGTCTGTATATGAGTTTTTTTTTGAGGTAGTCTTTCTCTTTTTCTTTTCCGGTACTACTTATTGAGCTTTAGCTACAGTTTTCTCAAAGCCCATCAATGACTCTATGGGTTTTTCTCAGAGGCTTTGACGTTACAATTTTCACAAATCTGGGCGGTAAATGCTTCTTAGTCTATTTTATTCACAAATTGAGAACTCCTGCGCCTTAATACTTCCAAAGTCGACATTAATTAAGTGTGAATCTCAAAAGTGCCACGTAAAATTGCAACACAAACATCAAATATTATGTGAGATTACAATGTTATTTATGCAGTTGGTGTAGAAAACTGGACCGAAATTGTAAAATGTTTTAGTTTTTCCTTGATTTATACTCTAAACTCTAATTTTGAAGCTTCTTTGTCTATCAAAAGTGCCTTAGACTTTTATTGATCTCTCAGTGAGTCAGTCAGTCAGTGAGAGACAAATTAAGAAACTCTGATTTGTTATTATTCTTAAACGACTGGTTAAAATTTACTGAAATTTGAAACATACCGTGTTTGTACAATGTTTGCTTGTTTCAAATTCAAACTTCTAATTGTATTCACCACAAAGTGGTCGAAATGGCCTGATCTGCTTCGAGAAAAGGATGGTACGGCCGTGCAACTTGATTTTTCTCGACTTGGCGAAGAAGAAATCGAAGTTAAACCGTTATTGCACTCGTTACCTTGATACATACGAAGAATTTCAGAAGTGGGAGAGTCACGCTGCCAACTTATGACGTCAGAACAAACGGACCAGACTCGCCCGGGTAAAATACCTTATTAGCACAGAAAACCGGCGTAAAAACATTATAAATTGTTAATGTTTGGTTTCACATGTAACGTGATACAAGGACATATTTCAGCATATTTCGCATTGGGTGTTACAGCGCAGACGATTTGCGTTAAACAGTGGACATCGCTTTGGCATCCGTTCAGCTTGTTGTCAATTAACATAACCACTCTATTATTTTGTGGACTACATGTCCTTATACGAGAGATACGAGAGAGATAATGGACAGTTACATCTTCATAGTATATCATGATTGTTAAAAGACTTTTTTCTTCGCTGTTTTTAATTTTTTATCACAAAATCTACAGCAGTTTTATTTATTTCTGGATAAAGTTGATACATATTTATATTAGTTGGTATTATTCATATTGAATTATAGGAGGTTTAAAACGTCGATAATATGCGCTTGTTAAAAATGGTACTCATTATCCCTATTACAGGTAAAATACTAAATATTAGTTATATTATAAAATACTGTTTTTATGATATCCATTACCAATAATATGTGTTTTATTATTGGTAATGGAGCGAATGTTCTCACAATATTTTAAATTTGATTGTAACGAACTTTTATAATAAAAAAGAAGAAGCCCGCTGTGTTGCACACCTTCTTCTCAGGTCTGAGGCTTAAATTTTCGTATGGTCGGTAGTTCTCCACGTTCAATGAGTGATTTCTTGCCCAAGTTGGATTGTGTTCAGTGGAGCTTGAAGAAACTTCCACGTGTATATAAAATTCGTGGTGATAACGTATTGTACATTTGTTGTATGTAACAACTGCTGTGAACTCTGCTCAAATAAATACAACATGACATAATGCTATTTAGATATAGGTAGGTCTGTGTTGCAGGGTATTTAGTAGTAGGTTATTAATTTTAAATGGTTAACGAATTACAGTATACTTACCTACCTAACTAAATTACCTACTTAAACTGTGTTTGTTGTATTAGCATCTATTTCGTAATACTTCCGTGAAAGTTTGGTTGTGTATTTGTCATGGAAGTGTCCATAATGTGAGCTTAACCGCAAATCTAATAAAAAGTACCCAAACTACATTACAATTTATAATACATAAAAAATACGATATGTTACCAATTTGAATTTGTTTATGAATCTGAGTAACAATTAAAAGTATTCTAATCAAGAGTATTTTAAATTTTAGAACGATGTACTTATTTCAAGTTTAATTAGATACAAGAAAACATAACTTGGTTGAAAGTCTTATACGTGAACTTTATGCTCACATTGAGAGTGTGAGGTTCAACTTTATTAAAGCCAGGTTTTGTGAATATTAATAACGAATCTCTTAAAACGAAGTTTTGAGTAAATATAAGTCGTATAAAATAATGGATCCCTAAGCCTGTTATGACATTGTGGTTCAAATAAACTGTGATAAACATTGTAAGATTTTTATGATCATATGTTATGAAGACATAAGATAAAATTAAAATTAAACATTTACAAATTTGCAAATGAATACGTACACAGACTACTAGCTGCTGCCCGCGATGTCATCCACGAGGTAGCCTTAAAACGGCAAAAGTAAAATATATTAAGTCTGCATCTAGCGTGACAACGTGTAGCTATGTTGGCCGGACCTTTTCTTAAATTTTAAAATTTGAATTGAATTTATTCAGATTTCACCCGCCGCCAAACCGCACCATTATATCGCTCACTCGGTTCTTTATCGTCATAATCATAGTGTAGTGTAAAGAACAAATTTATCTACTTTAAATACCGGATGCTAAAAAAATATGTGTTATTCTGATATGTAAGCGTTTAGTAGTAGGATTATTAGGTTACATAGAATGTTAAACATTAAAATGCTGGATATATTCACATCCGGCATCACATTGTGAAAAAAGTTTAGGTGGAAGCAACATTTTTAAGTCAGTCATAAGCGAATGGGGCTGCCTTGTTTGTAGCTGGTGTTTATCTCCCACTATTAATTGAGTTTCATTTTAACTTCGGTTACTGACGATATTAACGCTTCCTCTGACGAGAATTGTCTTTCGGAGATCTTTACTGAGATTGTGTTGTTATCACATTGTAATAATATCAACAAATAATTATAAATTAATTAATATAAAAAAAAACTTGAACACGTGAACTGCAATTAACTTTAAAAATAAAATTACAATTACATTATAACTAATTTTCAATTACAATTAAATTAAATTAATTCAAATCAAATCAAAATCACTTTATTCATGTAGGTCACGGAAATGACACTTATGAATGTCAAAAAAAAATTTTTCCTTATTGAATCTACTGCTATTTCGTAAAGGGTTGAGCTAATGAGAAGAAATAGCAAGAAACTCATTGCCACTCTTTTAAATCAAGATTTAAATTTTCATCGTTTTACAAATCATTTCATTTACAATATAATATTATGTAAAATGTAAAGTGCGCATCACTTCACATTACATACATACTCAAATGTCAAATAGTTTACCTTACACGAGTAAGTAAAAAAAAACAATTGTATTAAGTGAAAAATATTTAAAATAAAACCCATATTCGTGTAAACCAGAGGTTGGGGAATACATTTAGTTTAAAAATCGGTAGTGTAACAAATTCAAAGAGCGTTTTATTTGTATTTTTCCGAGGTCGACATCGAGTGGAGGTTGACAATTTAATACACATTAACATCGATGTTTATTTTTGAGCATTTGCGTGAAATTTTGACGTGAACACGTCTTTAAATTTGTGGTAGGCAAACCAAATAAGTGAAGAAAATAATCCATATCTACATATTAACTATACAAAATAATATAAAAGTGTTATTTTGTCCGATGGAAAAGGGAAACAGTTTATTTTCACTGTGTTACAACATTTTCGTTTAGAACAACCTTCTGAAGAATTATGAAGAAATCAAAACAGATGGAAATGTGAAAATGCAAGGTCGAGGTTACATGGTGGATGTATCAACACCTCCCAGCCAATTTTTTTTAGTTTGAGTGGATAGAGATGTAATGAGAAATATCGTGATGAAAGACACACTATTGCTATTAGTCAAGTTCGTTTGGATATTCTGTTCAGCAGTACCTAAGATTTACCACAGAG
>CATIXQ010000015.1:8699625-8741671 GCA_949711755.1 Leptidea juvernica
GAAAGCTCCTTGAAAACCGCACTGTGGAGGACCGCCACACATCCATATGGTGGGGATGATTTCCTAACTTGTGGCTTGTAGTGCGAAGATGGAATTCGGCAGCAGGAATCAGGTGAAACAGCTCTTCAGAACACTCCCCATATGCATTCACTTATGCGTAACATGCATATTATGCATTCTGTCTATATTATTTTTAAATAGAACCCTTTTTACGTTTATAACATATCTGTGACAGACCAAGGAATTGTCTCTCAGATAAATTCGTCGTATCGTAAAATGTATTCAATGGATTAAGTGATAAATTTCATTTAAACGAACTGTCGGACTCGAATCTCGAGCTAAAGGAAACAAAGAGCGATTGTCTATAGTTGTGGCGAAGTGAAGAAGTGAAGCTATAAACTTGGATATTTTGAATGAAAATTTAATTCTCTAATACGGCTCTCTTCTTTCGGGAAGTAACGGAGATCGCGTACTCGTGTTTTTTTGATCTTATTATTACGTGGAAATTAAATTAAGATTTGTTTCTTGGTATCTCATTACAACAATACTTTGATGAATGTAATAATAATATTATTATTATTAATACTGTTCACACACAATATGTAAAGAACTGATTGTTTTAAAATAAAATCAGCAGTTTAGTTAATAAAATAGTCATACTGGTTTATGTTATCCTTTGATTGTTAGCTGTAGGTCGTAGAAGAGTGTTCGCAGTTAGATAGATATATAAACTGCACAAAATGCACTAAAAATATGATGTAGGTACCTAATTATTCAGGAATAATGCAGTCTAAAGTCATCGGAAATTAATTCAACTTAAATATTTTTATTCAAAATAGGATTTAAAATCACTTATTAAACGTCAAAAACTACCACCCATTCAAAAGAGACTTCCTCAGTCCTGAGAAGAATGGGCGCAAGAAACTCAGCGGGATTTTTTTTTTAAATAAAATATGGATAACAATGTGATATCGTACAATAAACATTTATAATTAAAGAGCCAGAGGGTGTTCGCTTTATTCCCAGTCCGTGGTGTCATTAAGAAAATCGTTTATGCTATACCTTTCCCACACAAACGTTTTTTAACAATTCTTATAAATTTCGTAACACATTTGTTTTGTAGATTTTCTGGGATCATATTGTAGAAGCATATACATCGCCCAACAAAAGACTTACTGACTACCAACCGAGTAGTAGGCATAACAAGTTTATGTTTGTTCCTCGTGTTAACATCCATTTTCAATTCATTTATAATATGTAGTAATAAAATAATAATGATTAATATGGTAATTGTGTGAACAGCATTTAACTACCGCTTTATAATAGCCAATTTTTTAAGCATTAAAATGGATATCCTTAAGCGACAGACACATGCTATTGTTGACTTTTCTGTAGACCTATATAAGATACACAATTCCAAGATACTCGTCTAGCCCCTTATTTTCAAAAAAAAAGGACCGGTGTCTGTTCGCTCGGTTTTCTTATCCCATAATTAAAAATATATTGAAACAGTGAATACAAACATTGAGCTATGGTTTGCACTACCGTTCCGGTAATTCGATACTTTATAATGATAAAATAAATTGGATTTTATTTTCCAATAAAATTCAATAAGAGTTGAATGGATAGCTTCTGTGGTGAACCGATAAAGTTCAGATAGGTTTAAGGTTTCGCTAGTTCATTTTCAAATGAACAAAGTTTAGTTGAAATATGATTCTTGATTTAAATTAGGAAAACATTAAAATCATAATTATATAGTATTATATGGAGAGTATTGAATCATAATAACATGGTTATAAGATTGATTCATTCTATCTAGTCTTGTCATAAGTTCAACTACAAATAAAAATGCACATTTTTTACGACGTAATGTAATCGTTATAAAAATTATATTTTTGTGATTTAATACTAACCTCTGAAAAATATATAAAAAATATATTAAAATATATTAAAAATATATTAAAATATATTAAATATATATTAAAATATATTAAAAATATATTAAAATATATTAAAAATATATTAAAATATATTAAAAATATATTAAAATATATTAAAAATATATTAATTAAAAATTAATTAAATTTACTAGCGGGACGTTCAGCTGATAGTAATTGATACACCCTGCCCATTACAATGCAGTGCTGCTCAGGATCCTCGAAAAATTTGTTATTTTGCATGTACAAGGACACATGTGTGTTTTACCAGTGGGAGGTTCCTTTGTACAGGAAGCCGGTAATTTAGATTATGGTTACCACAACGGCACCTATTTCTGCCGTGAAGCAGTAATGTGTTAACATTACTGTGTTTCGGTCTGAAGGGCGTGAAATTACTGGGCAAATGAGACTTAACATCTAATGTCTCGAGGTGACGAGCGCAATTGTAGTGCCGATCAGAATTTTTGGGTTTTTCAAGAATGCTGAACGGCACTGCATTGTAATTGGTAGGGCGTATTAATTACCATTAGCTGAGCGTCGCGCTCGTCTCGTCCCTTATTTTCATAAAAAAACACATGTGTTGAAATTTTTCTGTACCAATGTTCACGACTCATTTCTCCTTTATTTTTAAGGCTAGAACAAAATTACTTTCAAATAAGATCAGGTCCATCATTAGCCTATGTCTGTTTGCTTTTTTCTAATATATTTGTAATTGTTAGAGCTAGAGAACTTCAATAAGTGCTTAAAACGGCCTAATCACAAGGCTGTAAACAGAGGCCTAGTCAAATTCAATTAAACTTTATTCAATTACTCTTAAACTAAGCACTTTTGAATCGTAACTACAAATATTTCTTTGAAATTACTGAATTTACCATATCATGTTCGTAAAAAGTTAACTGATGAGAAGAATATACAAGAAACTCAACGGCCACTCTTTTCAATAAAATAGAGTAATTTACAATGGCTGTAATATATATAACAAAATAGTTTATAAGGTGTTGCATCCAATATATGAGTCCTGTATAAATAATATAAACTATTTCATAAAAATTAATAAGGAATTAACTGTTTAAATATAAATTATCATATATTGGATGTATCAACCTTTAGAGTTTGAATTCATTGTTTGTGTAAGGATGCTTCGTTAACATGATGGTCGTGATTACTATCACAAGTAGTAATTGCATCCAATAAATATTTTGATTTTTAACTATCACAGGCCTTGTATACAAATTCAGCAGTCATAATCTGAAAAATTAAAAAAATTGCGTCACAGACTATTTCCTTCTCCTTCAGTTTCCAAAATTTCATTTAGGAGGAAATTGTCGAGAACGAAACCGTGATTTTTGAGTTTTGTACTCATGAATGCTAGTCGAAGCTGCAGTTGACCTTAAAATATTCCAAATTTAGAATTCTTTTATCTAGAAATCTAGAAATGGCTATTCCTAGTGTTTCCTGCTTGTCTGTTTGTTGTGTGTTTCTTAATACACTTATCAATAAAATCTTAAACTTAGAATCTTAAATAAATTTTTCCTTACCTTTAGGTAAGGCTTACCTCGTTTTGATACGGATCAACATGAATGGCGAAATATACCACAGCGAGGTGCTAAATCCTTCTGTTGTTCCGTACAAAATTCAAATGTGGGAGGATTTTCTATTCATACAAGACAACGCTTTAGTACACACTGCGGGTTTGGTGATGTTTGTATTCCGAGAACAAAGCATCATAGTCTTAGAGCACTTTCGCACTACGTCCGATCAGAGTCCGATCCGTATCCGTGAAATACGGTCTGGTGTAGTCGTAGAACTATTTCTTTGGTAGTTTACTTAGATCTGGCTTCCGTTAACCGTGAATCTCTGTTTCGGAGAAGATTATAGACGGACGAAAGTAGCCATAGTACTATTTGTATGATCCGAATCCGAATTACAGGGATGTGTAGTGTTGATCTCCCTTCATAAGTAGTTATATGGAAACAATAATAATTATTGTCTGATTAAGAACTGAGTTCTACTTACCTTAATCTGACTGCAAGCATTTCTTCTAGCGGTATCCATTGTCTAAATTTATGTCTTGTCGCAAAATATTGTCTTTTATGTGATGTAAAATTAAATCGAAAGTGGACACACCCATTCGGTTTCATAAACAATGACTTGAATGCCCTGGTGGGCTTCGCGTAAAATACTGTATGCCGAAAAGTGGCCCCTGAATTGCTTGGAATTGGATCAGGGATCGGACTAGTGGGTAAGCAACATCCGTATTTTCACGGGTACGGATCGGACTCTGATCGGACGTATTGCGAAGCGCTCTTAGACTGGCCTTCACAGTCTTGTGACATAAACCCTGGAACACGCATGGGATTTACTCGGAAGAATGTTATTTGAACAAATTGCCCTGTTTTCATTTTTAGAAAATATCTTTTTTTACTGTAGAATCTTATTTTTTAAATAACCAATTTGTATCCAACTTTCTTAGTTATTTTTGAAAATAGTTTGAGTCATAGCCAATGTTGACTAGTAAATAAATTTGGGATCGTAGCACTTAAATCCAAGAATCTACTGTGGCCCTTCTAGCGCATATCAACCGCTACCTTCAAAAGTATAGAAATCAAGGCGATTTACCGGAGTTTTACCATTTTAGCTCGATTCCTATAGCCGTGTAGTTAGGGCAAGTCACTAGATGCCTTAAAGGTTTCATGGTTTCTTAAGGGTCTATGGATAAAATACTTCCCGGCATTACAGAAGTATTATAGGCAAATAAAAGGAGAAGGCCTTAGCCAGTCAGTCAGCTATTTATTTGTTTTGATTTACTTTTGTGCCCTGGACGGAGTAATTATCCATATTAGTAGACCTATACGTATATTATCACACTATCATTGGGCCATATTCTCATAAAGTATTTGTTTTTTTTTTTCTTAATTACCTAGTAATTAGAACACAGTGTTTACAGTTATTTACCAGTGGATGGACCAGTCATCCTTTGCACCGGATGTCGGCTAGATTATGCGTACCACAACAGCACTTATTGCTGCCGTGAAGCAGTAATGTGTAAGCATTACTGTTCTTCGGTGTGAAGGGCGCTGTAGCTAGTGAAATTACTGGGTTAATGAGACTCAAGGTGACGAGCGCAGTTGTTGTACCTAGTGTAGTGAATTTTTGGGGTTTTCAATAATTTGGCGTATCAATTACCATCAGCAGAACGTCCTGCTCATCTCGTTCCTTATTTAAAAAAAAACACAATATATAATATTAACATAATATAGCACATGCGCTCAAAAATAATCTGCAAATTGCTGCCTTAATTGACATAAATATCTGATATCAATTCTGTGAATATAATAAGTTGAAACTTTGAATTCACTATCTTTCGATTCTTTTTTTATGTAAAATACATAAAACAGTTAAATTTTAAAGAGTTGAAACAGAATCTGTAAAAGACAATGAAATTTCTTTCAGAGATATTGCATCATAAAATCTATTGAATGAAATTGCTGACGAATATAATTTGTACGAAGCGTCCGCGTTGGCAGCGATACTCGAACGTCGACGAACAAAGAGCAATTGTCTATAGCTGTGACGAATCGACTATTTAAACTTAGACTGTTTATAAAGGAGTGGATAAGGAAGATATTTATGATCATCTTGTGGTTTTAACCTAAACATACTTATTAATTGATATGTGAGTATAAGTAATAACATAAACACACAATTACTAAGTCAAAATCTTTATACTTTGCCAAATAATACAATTTAATTCTTAGCTGCATTTGTATATACAAAAAAAACTGGATTTTATATACAATGAACATGGTAAGAAGACATAATCATACAACTATTCATAATGGTATTATAGTTCTCAATAGATTTATAGACGAATATATGTTGTATACTTGTATATATTAAAATGATTGAAAACTAATTCAAGCATAAAAAATAATATAAATACTATATTTCTGAACAGAAACATTATTATTGTGCTTTTCAATCGAATAAGAATATTTTAATGAAATACACGTAATGAATTCGTATATTACTAGTATATTACTTAAAAAAATTACATGCGTACAAAGTACATATGTCATAAGTGAAACCTGCATTGTGTATGAACCTCTAAACTGCATATCAAGTCCTGGTATATGTTGCTAGGATAACACATGATTTCAACCGCTGTGAAAGATATTACTATCACCGCTACCATATTTATGTTCTCCTGGTGTCTATGTACCAAAACATTGCGCGCATGACGTCAGAATATATTAAGGTATACTCGCGTCATACATAAGACAATCTCTTCTTCATCTATGATTGCCTGGTACCGAAACACTGTATAATGCTTCCTATCTCAATTTCTCCCTCTTTAAATCTTATGGATTTATTTATGTGCCTGTCTCTTTTTACTGTCTCGCTTTTTCGTTTCATCGACTTTCAAATGACAACGATGCTAAATAAGTTTTCCTTTCAAAAAGATTTTTCTTGGTACCTTAGTTAATTCTTACAACTGGTATGTACAATATCCTTATTACGTTATATTGCACAGAATACAAGTTGCGATTCGTTTTAACGTAACAAATTGACTCAGTTCCTTCCGTGTATTTTGTAACATTTTCGGTATAACTCTGCGACCCGACACTTAGCTTAGCTTTATGGCCGCAGTAAACAATATGTGACACAGACTGCACTGTTTTATTTATAAAATAAAACTATTTATACAAATAGAAATCCAAATCCAGAGAAATCTGGTACAGGATATTTTATTTATATTATAAAACTGTTCTAAAGGCATAAAAACCATTTATTTTCTCAAATTTGATTCCTTTAGAATTCTTTTTGATGTCATTTCTTATACTACTAGATACTACTACTGCTTCGGAAACAAATGGCGCTCTGAGAGAGAAGAAGCGGCGCAAGAAACTCTCCCAGCATTCTTTTTTTTTGCGCTTTTTTAAATAAAAATATTCAATATTGTACAGTCATTTCTATCGCTATAAAATAATCACAATCTAGTCCCAGGCTGTCCGATCATTTAGATATTCAGCAGTGGAGTAATAGGATTTACGACAGAGCCATTTTTTTTATAAAACATTTAAATTTATTTATAGATAATACGTGAACAGTAACTGGGACTTTATTGTAGAAGTGTATACATTTACCCTTAAAGCTATTATGTATCTTATGAAGCCTACTAAAATTAGTTACAAGCAATCCCTTATTTCTAGTGTTATAATAATGAAAATCACCTTTAAGAGCAAAAAGGTGACGATTTTTGTGAACATATATTAAATTTTCATAAATGTACTGACAATGAACAGTCATAATATTGCCCATTAGAATGCTTGTGACTTCTTTGTATTTAAGGATGGGCTGTTACATTTACACAATATTTTTGTTGATTGATTTTGTGTCAATTTTTTTTTATTCTGACCGTCCACGCAAACGTCATGTTTGTCCAGTGACCAGTCATTCTATCTATAACAATTTTCATTCTCTTCATAGTGGATCAGGTTTCGGGTAAGCTTTTTTAATACCACTAGAACTGAATTCCTTGATCTTCGAATAATTGCGGAACATACATTGTCATTTAGATAGCCATGTTCTACCTTTGAACATCCACTTGAAGATATTTTCTGGGTCTTGTGTATTTTTAAAAAATTGGGAATTCACGGGAATGCATTTTTGTAATTTCACATTTCATATAGTTTCTAGAATTAAGATTTAAGTTACTTATTCTTTTCTTATTTAAAATGTTGAATGTAACAAATTAGAATTACCAACCTAGAATTAGTATATAAGTGCAAATCAATTGTTAATGTTAGGTAAAGTTATTGTTGGTGCTTCTAAAATAAATAAATAAAAATAAATGCACATAGAAGAGCTAAAGTTATTATTAATATTTAACTATTCTTATCTCTTGAGAGTCCAACACAGACTTCGATTGAATTGTTACTAAGGTGAAGCTTTACAAAATATTATAAGATTATTTCGCAGGAACTCTTTTGCCTATAAAATTCAATCTAGACTACTACTTACTATAAATACTGGTCGGGCTTTATTGTTGGGCTATCAGTTTTCTACTAATAAGAAATGCATTCAGCCTACAGGCTGAAACACTTGTATTTTAGTATGAGAGTAATCTACGAGTTTATTCAGTCTGACAACATACGAGTATTATATTATATTCCACCTTCGCACGACACGCCACAAGTTAGGATTTCATCCCCACCATCTGGATGTGTGGCGGTCCTCCACAGTGCGGTTTTCAAGGAGCTTTCTCCCTCGTACTACAAAGCTATGGAATGAGCTTCCTTGTGCGGTGTTTCCGGGACAATACGACATGGGTACCTTCAAAATAAGCGCGTACACCTTCCTTAAAGGCCGGCAACGCTCTTGTGATTCCTCTGGTGTTGCAAGAGAATGTGGGCGGCGGTGATCACTTAACACCAGGTGACCCGTACGCTCGTTTGTCCTCCTATTCCATAAAAAAAAAACGAGTATTACGATAAGATGTGTGTTGATAGTCCTTAAATCTTAATCAATTTAGGAGCATGCATTACGCTTGAAGCCCCTTAAATCGTATCAGTTCTGGAATACATACAGCAGTCGGGATATTGTTGTAAAAAGCGGCTATGTGAAACAAATGTAGATTTCCCAACACTTTAACATAAGTCTTATAAATTTATGGAATAATAAATTAATAAATGACATAGTAATTAAGGTTCTAAGCCGAAATAAGTTAAATTACCGTACCAGCATTTCTTTTTCAAACAGTTGTTAAATTATCTGTTTGCTACACAGTAAACATAATACTAAGCAAACGTAATCCATGTACAATGAATCCTAAAGATATATAATATGAGGTATACTAAGTATGAAATAAGTTTCTCGTCGATAAGAATGTGTGGCCCGGACATAAGCTGGACAACGAAGGAGTTTTCACAAAGATTGAACGTCGCTGGCCGGCAGTTTAGATTAGAAAAGTTACAGAGTACAGGCTGACTCATGACTCACGACCAACGGACTACAAATTGCTTTACTAATACAACAGATTTCTTTCACAAAAATTCAACAAAAAACTTTCTCAATTCTCTCGTCTGATATTTAGAGTTGAAGTACAGTAACTAAGAGTTTGTGAAGACAATTTATGCAAATAACTTTAACTTTAACATTTTACTTATCACTGCTACCTTAAAAACACTCGCATATAGTTTTTTACTTACAAGGAAGAAGTTGATCATCCTTAGGAGCCTTGGTCAAAGTATAGATGAAGGTATATAGATTTTACAACTATCAATTAAAATTGAAATTTGCGGTGGATGAAAGTTATTTTTAATGATTATTCTTGGATTATTATTATTATTGGATACCTTACGCATATAGGCAATTTATTTTAACTCAATTTACTAAATAGATTATAACTAACTAGAGGTCTATTATCATTTTTCTTATAGTCTCTATTAAGAGGAAGAACTAAGACCTTGTGATCTTTACACTTAATATATTTGAATTTAAATGCACACCACTATTCTAGAATATTACAACACTATTAAAAGGTTTACAAGACTAGATATCCTTGACGTTTTTGAGTGTATGCTCATGAATATCTGAATATTTTTGTATATTTTGCACGGTTAGGTCCACTTCAAGGTAATTTCTTACATACCAGAATATTTATAGATAAAAGTAGATTTATTATACAGTTTCATATAGAAATATATATACTTTTGAGATCAAGAAATACAATCGATTATATCGACCAGCCGACGAATACCAAGAATAAGTAAATTAAAAAAAAAAACTTGACGGGAGTAGAAGTAGTCAGAGAAATATTAAGTTTTTTTTAGTAGTAAGTGGTGGATCATCTGCTCAATTTAACATTTACTCCAGGTAAAAAAAATGTGTTTTTCTAAGACAACAAGACAGAAGTGATCATCATCAAGGTTAATAATAAATATAGATACTATAGAATAGACAGCTATGCCCACCGAATGAATCTGATTTACCCTAACGTGGGTTTCATAGCCTAGCGTGACGGCTTAGTCTTATTTAATGCTAATGAACGTATAGAACAACAAAATGGCGCAGAGCATCTAAAGAAGTTTTCACTTCAAAAATTCTAGAAGATTATAGTATGTATGTTGTTATGCAAGAGCCGGGGGCAGTGATTGTTTACCTCAAGTTTTGTAAAATTCATAATTTTTATTCGGCAAAACATTACGTAATAATGTACAAAAACGTTTAATTATTAATAAAATTTAAACTTAAATGTAATTTTCACTATAACGACAGTATTGGCATCAAAAATAATATTTTAATTACGTTGCACAATTATTAATTACATTACCAAAATTCAGATCAGTTAAAGTCAATTAAGGTTTAATTTTGTCAGTCTCTTCCCACCTTGCCACGGGGAAATTGTAATTTGGGGTGTTCAATAGTAGGATTTATAATATTCGATATAGTAATTTTTAATAATGCAAAGGCTTTTGTTAGATTTAATTTACAGGTTAGCATATATAACAAAGTAAAAATAATTAAACTGTGGTGCTTAGATATATAAACGTAAATTTAAAAGTATTACTTACTTACTACAGACTAGGTATATGATAAATTAAGAAGATAAATTCCTGCTCGTATTGTCCCTTATTATCATAAAAATAAACTATGAAAGTGAAAGGGCTACAGAAAATGGATGGTGAATAGAATTACCAAATGGTGAATAGAAGTAACCAAATGACTTTAGTCTGACGGCAGCCTTATAACTACGTCTTCATTTTACTATGCACATTCATGTCGACTAAATATATAACATTGCTAGTCTTTATCGAATGTTGCCCATAGAAATGATTCATTGGCAAACGTTGCATTGTGCATCGAAATTTCATTTCAAGTTCAAACTCTTTCGTGATACTTTCGTAATAGAAACATTAATTTACTGTCTAACTATAGCAGATTTGAGATCCCGTTGATAGACAGACAAACGGACAGTGCTAGGCTGGGATATATATAACTAATAATGAAGAGAAAGCTGTTTTATGAAAGAAAAAGAGTATCCGAACAAGAAACTGTCAATATAGTGATACTGTTTTTGTCATAGCCAAGTGTAAGACTTTCAACACTAGCTGAAACGAATGATTACAGTTTTACAAAAAAATATAAGATTAAAAAATAAACCAAGTACATTATTTGATTTAGCTTAGAAAAAAAATTAAAAACAAAACATTGTTCTTGGGTTTAAATATTTTGCAAAATGTAAAGATACATTCATTTATTACATTTAAAAAATATAAATTTAACTATTTTCAAATAAAATCGTAATATTTGCTTTTTGTTTTATTGTCTCTATCTAAAGATCTAAATTTTTAAAAACTTGACCTTACCAGAAGCTGAGAATAATAAGATTATTATTTCAAAACTTGGTAAATAATTCTCTTTAAAAAACACATAAAAGTTGTTAAATACCTACATAACATCTCGCAATCTAGCTATTAAAATAATGTACGGCTTATACTCTCGATGTTGAAAAATAACTCCCTCTCTTACCTACTCCAAACAACTCGCCTTATAAGCCGAGTTATAAAATATAATTGAAACTTTAATATATTATCCTTTCAAACAGATAAGGATATTTTGGAACTAAAGTGAAATTTACAACAAAAGTATGCCTTTTGAGAATCGTGATGCAAAATGCACATAAAACATTTTTTAAGATTTATTAAATTTTATATTAAGATTAAAAGGATATCTGTGGTTTGTTGCAAATAATCTATGTTTTTTTTTGTATGAAACTAAGGGATAAGACGGGCAGGACGTACAGCTGATGGTAATTGATACGCCCTGCCGACTACAATGCAGCGCCGCTCAGGATTCTTGAAAAACCCCAAAAATTCTGAGCGGAGCTATAATTGCGCTCGTCACCTTGAGACATAAGATGTTAAGTCTCATTGGCCCAGTAATTTCACTAGCTACGGCGCCCTTCAGACCGAAACACAGTAATACTTACACATTAATGCTTCACGGCAGAAATAGGCGCCGTTGTGGTACCCATAATCTAGCCGGCATCCTGTGCAAAGAAGCCTCCCACTGGTAAATTTACTGGTTGATTTAAGTCAATCCAATTAAAGTTTACGATCATTTAAGCCTAATATTTCCAAATGTATTTTGTACTAGGTGTTTAAATGCAGCGCTCTTATTTGCATAAAGCAACGGACAACGCTTTGGCGTCAGTTCAGCTTGTTGTTCATTAACATAACCGCTCTATTATTTCACAATATGTCGTTATAATATCCAACAGAATTAGGAGTAATTTTAATGTGAAATAAAGGCCTCATTGTTGAAATATTATTTGTCAGACAACACTTTCGACTAATACAGCATGGTTGAAAACGTCATATAAAATTTTGAAACCCACTCACAACACACACAGAGTACAGAACAGTATTAATAACCAGCCTTTCTCATAAAAAAAAAGATTCTCTCCATTGTGTGAAACATGCAGTCATTGATAGATTACCAGATGACGGTTATAATCTTGTAAAACAAGGAGATAGACCGAAATCGACTACGTTTTAAGCTTCGCTTTCTAACTTAGCCGGATTATACTTCATCGCCAATCGGAATACTGGAATTACTATTTCAAAGTTATGTCAAATGCCAATTTTTACTCAGGCCCACCTCTTATTACGTAGTTTTTACATACTCTTTGTTAATAACTTACATATACTGTGGCGCACTCGTTTTGTGAAGACAGAGTAACGACTGGGTTTGTTTTCTAATAGAACAGCGATATCCCATTCTTGATGATGCTGTCTGCGGTCGTACCGATTCATTCTATTCCAAATCGGTACCCGTATCTAGGCATGCTATGCACATGAAATCAGATGCACGAATTTGCTCTTCGCGTTCCCCAACTCGAACTAACTACTTACGTAGTAGGTGTTTAATCTCAAATTAGCACTTTTTAAATTAAAATAATACACTTGCTGTAAATGGTTGTGCATTAACATCTCATAGCAACTTTTTGCGACTAGATGTTAGGACAGTTTGTAGATATTTAGCGGCAAAATAGACGTGATGATCCACTATTTGTTATTATTACACATAACAGCCCCAAAAGAACTCGTTAGGTACATTCTGTTAGTTCTACTGCTACAAATGTTTAGTTGCAATATTGCAATATAAAGAAACAAAGGAAGATTAAATGTGGTTGTGACTAAACGGCTTTCTTCTTAATGTTTAGCTTAACTTAATTGTTTATTCGAAGAGCTGAATTCCACCTTCGCACGACACGCTACAAGTTAGGATATCATCCCCACCATCTGGATGTGTTGCGGTCCTCCACAGTGCGGTTATCAAGGAGCTTTCTTCCACGTACTACATAGCTGTGGAATAAGCTTCCATGTGCGGTGTATACGGGACGATACGACATGGTTACCTTCAAAAAAAGCGCGTACTTCTTCCTTGAAGGCCGGCAACGCTCTCGTGATTCCTCTGGTGTTGCAACAGATTGTGGGCGGCGGTGATCACTTAACACCAGGTGACCCGTTCGCCCGGTGGGCCTCTTATTCCATAAAAAAAAATGTATTTTATGTTAAGGAGTGGTAGTGCCATGTTGGATCCTCACGGACACAACCGAATTTGGCCGGCACGCCCGTAGAAATACCACTGCCCCACTCGAAACCGGTGTGAAATAGCGGCTATGCCGATGTGTTTCGTCCGGTGAGTGGGGTATCCGGAGGCCTACACCCCCCCCTCCCAAATACAAATGGCAGCACAAACTAAAAATAGACTACTCCAGGACGGTACCAGGCTATGCAGCCCTGGAGAATCCGTCCCAGGGCGTCCACAATTACGGCCTGTACCTAACAGTGGTTGCCCAGGCTACCCCGCGTATTCTGGAGGGCAATAAAATAAAAAATAAAGCTGCACTGACTCGGGTCAAACAGAGCAGGAGGCTCAAACCCTCCTCCACACTAGCTGTGGACTTTTGCAACATCAGGGGGCTTCGCTCAAATTTAAGTGCCGTCCACTTTCACCTGGAGACGGCGAAGCCGGCCCTGCTCTTTTTAACCGAGACACAGATATCTTCCCTGGCTGATTCATCTTACCTTTCCTACCCGGGGTATAATTTGGAACACTCCTTTATACCACGGGCTGGCGTGTGCGTTTACGTCAGGGAGGATGTCTGTTGTCGACGCCTGAGTTTTCTTGAAGGACGGGACCTATCCATCATCTGGCTGCGTGTAGACTGCGATGACCATCCGCGAATCTACGCATGCCTGTATAGTTCCCATAGCGGTAACGCAGAGACTGACCGGCTCCTCGAACACATCCAAATGGCTACAGATTCCGTGTTGGAGCAAATCCCCACTGCAGAGATCGTGTTTCTTGGCGATTTTAACGCACACCACGCCGAATGGCTAGGCTCACGTACCACCGATCATGCAGGGAGATCTGTTCACGACTTCGCCTTAGTATATGGTCTGACGTAACTGGTTATTGCGCCAACACGAATCCCAGATGTGCAAGATCATACACCTTCACTGTTGGATCTTCTGTTGACTTCACATCCGGACGGCTACCTAGTTTCCGTTGACCCTCCTCTGGGGTCGTTGGACCACTGCCTGATCCGTAGCAACGTGCCAATCATGCGCCTAACACGGCCCCGCTTCTTAGGCTGCGTTCGCCGCGTGTGGTACTATAGGTCAGCAGAGTGGGACGAGATGCGGTGCTTTTTTGCATCCTACCCGTGGAGGTAGATCTGTTTTTCGCTGGGAGATCCAGATGCCGCTGCTGACGCTGTTGCTGATGTGGTACTGAAAGGTATGGAACTCTTCATTCCATCCTCCTCTGTGCCCATCGGTGGCAGGTCCCAACCATGGTTTGACCGCTCCAGCAAAATGGCCTCTCGCCGAAAGCAGGAGTGCTATCAGGCTTGGGTCAATGCGGTGGTATCTAAGGATGTGAATTCCAGCGAACTTAAAAAACACTTCAATCATGCCTCCAAGTCCTTCAAAAGAGTTATTGCTAACGCGAAGTCGAAGCACATTGGCAGAATTGGCGAGAGACTTGCACGCCTTCCCTCGGGAACTTGTGCGTTCTGGTCGCTCGCTAAGGCTGTCCAAGGAAACATCTGCCAGACAGCCATTCCGCCACTGCACAGGGATGATGACTCGCTGGCCCATGACGCGAAAGAGAAAGCTGATCTCCTGGGCTCCCTCTTCGTGTCCAACTCGACTCTGGATGACCAAGGTGCAACACCACCGCATATTCCGCGGTGCGATTCATATATGCCGGAGGTAAAAATCCGGCATGGTGCCGTGCTTAAGGCGCTTCTCACCTTGGACATTCACAAATAGAGCAGGCCCGATGGCATTCCCCCGATAGTGCTGCGGACATGTGCTCCGGAACTGGCGCCGGTCCTTACCCGTCTTTTCCGGCTCTCCTTCTCATCAGGCGTAGTCCCGAAATTATGGAAGGCGGCTTTAGTGCACCTAATCCCTAAGAAAGGTGTACGCTCAAATCCGTCCAAATACCGCCCCATTGCCATTACCTCCATTTTCTCCAAAGTAATGGAGTCGATCATCAACCGCCAGCTCTTGGGATACCTAGAGGGGCACCAGCTGATCAGCGACTGCCAGTACGGTTTCCGTCAGGGTCGCTCAGCTGGTGATCTTCTTGCATACCTCACCAATGGGCGCAAGCGGTTGAGTCGAAGGGAGAGGCGTTGGTGGTGAGTTTGGACATAGCGAAGGCCTTCGATCGGGTGTGGCATAAAGCGCTTATAGCGAAACTGCCATTCTATGGGCTTTCCGAGAAGTTATGCAAATGAGTCACTAGCTTTTTGGCTGATCGGAGCATCAAGGTTGTTATCAACAGTGCATGCTCCGACTTAAAACCCATAAACGCTGGTGTCCCGCAAGGCTGTGTGCTATCACCTACGCTGTTTCTTCTGCATATCAATGATATGCTGCAAATCAGCAATATTCATTACTTTGCAGACCAGAGCACAGGGTATGCTTCCTACACCAGCCGTGCCAACATGTCCCGGTATAGCGTCGACGAGAACCGGAACAAACTAGTGTCTGAAATCAAGAAGACACAAGTTTGTGCGTTCACCACTAAAAAGTCTCCCTTTGTCGTATCCCCTCGATTCGAAATCACTCCTCTAACTGCCACACCCTGTATTACTTTTACTACTCGCGCTTTTAATAATGACATCGACGTAATTGAAATTTGATGTTTGATTTACCGATATGGGGGAATGATCAGTGGTAAATTTTTAATAAAATAAGAAACATGTTTAAATAAGAATGTTTAATTTAAGTCCATATATTTTGCTAGAGAATAGTTCGAATAGAATTCAGGCACAACCGCCAATGCTATTGTACCATTACATTTAGTAATTTTACAAAAATAGATTTATAAAAATATTTTATAAGTTCCACTTAAGTTATGAGTTCATTTTCATCGAATAAATATGTTTACAAAGTAATATTGTACAATTAAACTTATTATTTAATAGCCTGAGGGCGGTCACTCCATTCCCAATATGTGGTATCATTAAGAAAGTCATTTATGTTATAGTGACCTTTACCACACAAACGTTTATTAACAATTCTTTTGAATAAAGTAATACTTTTGTTTATAGCATATACATCGCCCCACAAAAGACTTACTAACTCGACTTAGCTGAGTAGTAGGCATCATAAGTTTATGTCTGTTCCTGGTGTTAACATTATGGATATGACTGTTTCTGGCAAATTCACTTACGTGCCTATGAACATACATTACATTATCAAGAATATACTGAGAAGCAACAGTCAAGATGTTAATTTCTTTGAATTTTACTCTCAATGATTCTTTAAGACCTAGGTTATAAATAGCGCGAATAGCCCTCTTCTGCAGCACAAATATTGTATTAATATGGGCAGCGTTGCCCATACATAATACTATGAGAATAACTAAAGTATACATTACATATAGTAATTTTCCAAAAAAAGATTAAAAAATATTTTATAAGTTCCACTTAAGTTATAAGTTCCATATTTTAAGAACTTGTCATTTACTTAAACAAGTAGTTCAATAGTATGAAATGCAAATTATTTAGTTTGTAAACACTTATGCCGCCTTACGAAGGCTTATTTAAGTAATTAAACCTTGCTGAATTGTTTTACTTGAATGTAGAGAGTATTGTACTGAAATGCATTGTTTGTTAAAACGCTTTATTGCACTGTTCAAACATAAACTACTCAAACAGAAGTTTACGTACTAAAGATTTGTATCAACTAAGTATTAGCTTTGCCTTGTTCCTTAGTAAAGAAAATACATGTAGCATGATTTATACATTCACCAGTGGGAGACTGGGCGTCATTTATAGAGCACGGCAATACTTCAAGCCGGCCCACATACTAGCGCTCTACAAAACGCAGGTCCGGCCACACATGGAGTATTGCTGTCATCTCTGGTCTGGCGCACCCCAGTATCAGCTCGATCCATTTGACCGCGTGCAACGCAGAGCAGCTCGAATTGTCGGGGTCACAGTGCTCTGTGAACGGCTGGATCACTTGGCGTTGCGTAGAGACGTGTCTTCTACCGCATTTATCACGGGGAGTGTTCCGAAGAGCTGTTTAACCTGATTCCTGCCGCTGAATTCCACCTTCGCACGACACGCCACAAGTTAGGATATCATCCTCACCTTCTGGATGTGTGGCGGTCCTACACAGTGCGGTTTTCAAGGAGCTTTCTTCCACGCACTACAAAGCTGTGGAATGAGCTTCCTCGTGCGGTGTTTCTGGGACGATACGACATGGGTACCTTCAAAAAAGCGCGTACACCTTCCTTAAAGGCCGGCAACGCTCCTGTGATTCCTCTGGTGATCACTTAACAACAGGTGACCCGTACGCTCGTTTGTCCTCCTATTCTATAAAAAAAAGGCTCCTTTGCACGGGATGCCGGTCAGATTATGGGTTGGTACCCATGGGTTGTTACCTACGTCAACGGTGCTTATTTCTGCTGTGAAGCAGTAATGTGTAAGCATTATTGTGTTTCGGTTTGAAGGGCGCTGTAGCTAGTGAAATTACTGGGCAAATGACACTTCATATCTTATGTCTCGAGGTGACGAACACTATTGTATTGCCGCTCAGATTTTTTTTTTCAAGAATCCTGAGCGGGTCTGCATTGTAACGGGCAAAGCGTATCAAATACTATCAACTGAACGTCCTGCTCGTCACGTGCCTTTATTTCATAAAACAAATCGCCAACCGATAGACCATTGGAGAATCCTTAGTGAGAGTCATTGATTAACTGACGATCTTCTAAATATGAAAGTCCCACAAAATAAATTGAGACATTGTATTCCTGAAACATGTTTGTTATGGCAACACCGACTTCGCGTACAATACCACTTTACTTTGAGGAAGCAATTTCCATAATGTGAGCTAAGCCGTGGCTCTGATATAACGCTCAACCGGGAAAGACATTTCTGCGCTGATTTTATATAAGTAACAACAACATCACACCTTGTTTGTGTTCTGGCATTAGTTTTTTAAATCTCGAGGCGTTGGTGTCACTTTTTTAAAGGATATATAAACAAACTTGGACTTAATGTTATTACGGTATTGAACAAAAAATTGATTGTTTTTAATTTAGTGTTTCCTTACTTTATAATTTAAGAGATAAGGTAGTTGCAATATTGCTCTATGGTAAAATTTTATTAATGCAGTCTTAAATATTTTCAAAATGAAATGAAGTCTTTAATATTTAAAGTACTTTCCTTGCGTGACGAGGATAAATTGTTGAGATATAATGTGTGTATTATATTTTTATAAAGAAACAATTTATATAATACTTATTATTTGTGATCGTAATAAGCTATTATCCCCACCATCTGGATGTGTGGCGGTCCTCCACAGTGCGGTTTTCAAGGACCTTTCTTCCTCGTACTATGAAGTTGTTGAATGAGCTTCCTTGTGCGGTGTTTCCGGGACGATACGACATGGCTACCCTCAAAAAAAGCGCGTACACCTTACTTAAAGGCCGGCAACGGTCGTGTGATTCCTCTGGTGTTGCTAGAGAATGTGGGCGGCGGTGATCAGTTAACACCAGGTGACCCGTACGCCCGTTTGTCCTCTTATTCCATAAAAAAAAATGTTTCATGCTACTATTTTAAATATCCGACATCGGTTCCTAGAACTGCTTTTACATACGTAGCGCAAATACTACACCTATGAAAAGTTTAATAATTTGAGTATACTCAAATAAGTACATAATTGGATTACATTGTGAAATTATTGTTAAGAAGCTGACATTGTTATTTCCATACATAATATAAAACATGCCGTCGGATCATTCTAGTGGACCCATACGCCAGATATCTCAAGCGGATACACAAAAGGCATAACATACAATATTCAAACTATTTACTCATACCGTATCTGAGGCACTAGGTTGGTCGGTACAGGCATCTAGGTCGGCTGAAGATCAACGCTAACCCCGTTTTTTGATCGACTTGCTGCCGAAAATTGTTCTCGGACTACGGCATAAAAGACTAGACTATCAAACGGTCCGAGAATCACATGCAACACGACAGCTATATCAAATTCATTGAACACTAACGCGCATAAATACGCAGGCACACAGAGTTCTAGCCAGGATAAACCAATAAAAACCAAATTTGTAAATTGATTTAATTTAATATTTAAGTATACAGCCCATAGCCTCTACTCCCTCTCACGCTATTTCCCCACATTCTTCTACCTCACTCACTTGCAATGTTATTAAAGTATGACTATATTATATCTGTGTATCTGTTATATTTTTGATATTTCATTCATTCGTGCTCGAGCTGTCGTACGGTACAAGAGGTCCTCTGGAGCGTCGTTACGCTTCCCGTGGAATATACAAAGGTGATCAAATACTGGTGCAGTTTTCTTCCGATGACCCAATTATGAGTGATCGCCAGTAAGACAATAATTGTTACGTCAGTAATGCTGCCATTTTTGGTATTGATTAAGGAATACCAAAATATTTCGAGCCAGATATAAAAGTAATTAATTATTAAATTAAAGGTGAATGTTTTATTTGAATAGAAGAATATGATGATGTGGAGATATTTAATGACAAAAATTTTAACAAAAAAACAACCGACTTCAAAAACACTATTCCAAAAAATAGATATAATTTCTGTCTGTAATCAAATAGAAAAGCACTTACATCCATTGCTGCATTGAAAAAATTTGTATATCTACACATATTGACACAAATTGTTAGTAAGTGTTCTTCAAATTCACTAAAACATAAAATAAAAAAAAAATTACAAAAAAACAACCCACTTCAAAAACACTATTCCAAAACAATAGATATAAAGTACACTGAAAAGTATAGAAATAATTGCGTATTTTATACAATCAAATTATTTAATGTAATTCTAGTTACAATTATTGTTATTTTTGGAATCGGTGTCCTTCCGTCGCGACCCGCTCTCGTCTCTTGCCTCCTCACGACTCAAGCACATCTCACCTATAACTATGTATGTAGTAACAAACCTATCTTGGATGACACCGACTCCATCATATTTTTTTGATAGGACCAGCCGTTTACCTGGCAGGGCAACTTTATCGAATCAGAAACCAGCAACAATATTCTCAAACTGATACGATTTAGTGAAGCTTAGAGCATACTCTTAACTTAATGGCCTCACCTCACAGCATGTCCCAAACCTCTGGTATTGCAGATGTCCATGTGCGGTGGTTCTTCGGTGAACTAATTGCTAGTTTTTAATACCTAACACAAGCCAAGAAGCGAATATCAATAACACTATAATTTAAATAAAATAATAAATAAAAGCGTTGTTTCCTCGTTATTTCCCCAACACAGATATAATATCAAGTTGTTTGTAATATAAGAGGCACAAATTTAATTAAGTAGCACTTCAAAGACCTTCCTTGAGAGAAAATGAGCACTTCGGGGGATTCTCTGAATTCTGGAAGTATAAAAGGAAATTATTATCTAATTTTTGACATTGTGAATTTTCAAATTGTTTAAATTATCTAGTTGATGACACTATAAGTATATAACATAGTACATACCAATGTTTCTGCTTGTGTGAATTTTTTAAAGATAATGACGTATCTAACTTATTACCAATAAGGGCGCAATTCCACATTAAATTATCATTCTCAGTTTTGTTCTAGTGCATCTCTGTATCAACTCTATTGGTTCGTGTACAGTGAACCATTTAAATAAAACACTTTAAAGGGATTAAAACACGTGTCATTGTAACTGTGTTTTAACATTCGAGTTTTGCGTAAAAGTTACAGTTAATTATTATTTTGGTTAACCCGACGTTTCAAGACTTTCCTAGATCTCGTTTTTAGGGGGACAATAGATGAAAATCAGTCAAGATAGTATTTGTTACAGTTGTCATTATGAAGTTTAGCGCCAATTGTTGCCTCGGAGCTGGTATTTGCTGTAGACTGATGGTTTTTGGCAAAATTTACTGACAGAGTCCTCTTCTTTTTTGGTATGTTTAGTTTTGGGTTTTAATTCAGAGATTTAGATTTATGATTATAAAAATGTAATGTTAAAACACAGTTACGATTACATGCGTTTTAATCCTTTAATATTGTTTTATTTAAATGTGTGTGTGTGTTCTGTTTAACTAAACAGTGCATCTCTTTATTGTTTGTGTACCGTATTACATACATTACATATACAGCACTTAAGAGCTGATTGTTCTAAACCCTACTGACACATTCCACTATAGCACCACATGCCATAAATTCAAGTATGGTAATAGTTAAACCAAGGTTATGAGGTGCCATGTGTTTCCAATCTTCCTCTACGGGGCTGAAACCTGGTCCCCTAGACTTCAAGACCGCCGCAAAATTGATGCCTTAGAGATGTGGTGTTGGAGACAACTCCTGAAGATCTCTTGGAAGGCTTTCCGAACCAACAATTCCATCTTAAAAGAACTGAAGATAAAAGAAAGGCTATCGTCGACTGTGCAACTACGAATTCTGAAGTTCTTTGGTCACATCTCCAGAAATGAAGGATCGATTGAGCGGTTGATAGTGCAGGGCAAGGTGGAGGGGAAAAGAGCGAGAGGCCGCTCACCCACGCGATGGACGGACCTTATCAAAACAGTGACCTAGACACCTGTTGTGGAGTGCTCCCGCAATGCAGCAAACCGTCAAAAGTGGAGGAGCATCGCGAGGGAGGCAGTGCGACCCATAACTGTGAAGACCAACGACGACTAATGTTGCGTCATCTTGGCAACCACGACCACTCTGACAAGAGTGAACGATTGAGAAGAATGAATTCACTTCATCTATATGTAAGCTGTTTTTCTACCGCGCAGTTTTTTTTCTTCCACGTCCAAATAAATTATGGAATGAGCTTCCTTGGGCTGTGTTTCCAAGTCGATGTGAAATAGACATCTCTAAATAAAACACTTTCAAATATTTAAAATACCAGTAAGGCTCTAATGCTTCCTCTAAGGTGGCGGTGAAAAATCACAGGCTGCATTCCTAGACTTATATACCATCTTTATATATATTAAATTATTCGAATCAGGCGGTAGCAGAACTGTGTCTATTGCCTATTGTTTCGCCTGATTTTCGATATGGTACAATTCAGATCACATTGTAAATATTGTCGAATACAAGTAGTTTCCAGAATAAAGTATAAAGGGAAATTGTGAACGCACCTTGGTACATTCGAAACAGCGATCTCCATCGGGACCTTAACATCGAGTTCTTTGACAAAGTAATACGCTGAAGATCATCAACATAGACTTCACCATCACGTGAACGTCGAGGCAATCCAGCTCCTTGACAACGCTGATATAGTAAGAAGACTAACGGCCAGTCCCAATATTCAGTCAATCTCCAGTTGTAGCCTACTTGAGATAAAAAGTCGTAATTATCGATAAATTTTCTGTACCAATAAATTAATAAACGGTAACTCATTATCCGTATATGCTGTCTGTCAATGGGACGACGTATAGCTTACCAGCGATAGAAGTTTGTATGGAAATTGCAACAGTGAACCGGCGATAAGAATGACTTACCGGGTATATTGGGACAAATTCAGATTATTGACAGCTAATTACCGACAGTAGAAGCTAGTAATTTATCTCTATTTGTAAATAGTATATTGGGAACGGCAGTATTACGAATCAAACCTTTTGAGTTAATATAGTGCTAGTGAATTAGTGTGTAAATAATATAATATAATACAATATTAAAATCGTGATATTATAAAAGACACATGAACAAAGTGACTTCCCCTTAATAGAGTTCTTCTTCACATTCTTAGTTTAATCTTATTTAAGTTAAGGCTAGATTGTAATGTAAGTGGGGCTACGATATAATAACTATATTATTATGTTCTCTAGAGGAAAAAAAAGGTAGAAATATAGTAAACCCTAATTTAATTTATAATATTATAATCTAATATTACCCTTTATACGAATTATTGAACACTCCAATACATGCTACGTACAAGGTAGTCGTAAAGTTTTGGATTAAATAATTCCGTTTGAGTCTGACGAATCGCTTCGAAGGCGGCTTTGGAAGAAGAAAAATTTCTCAAATACTTACTTGATTCGCAAACGGCACATGCTACTATAGCCAATATTTTATTTAAATGACCGAAAGTTTCCAACTAAAACGAGGAGACTCGAAGCAATATAATTTTGCAAAACTTTTTAAAATGTGATCAAGGCATACTAGTTGCTGTTATAATATGATACAAATTACAAAAGTTATTACTACAATATGTGATTTTAGTTAAAGTAATATTTAACTATAGACACTGACTTTACAACCTCGTAAGCAAGACTTTTGAAACGCAGTATAACTTTTATAAAATATATTAAGTGTTCGTTTCAGAGCCATGGATCTTTAAATATATTCATTGTATTAATATTATAGCACTTTGTCTGGCAACCATAGTACTCACTCAAAGCAAAATTTAAGGAAATAAATATTACGACTGGTCAGTACATATATGAAAATTTAATATACATACACAAAAATCGTAACTAACTCTAGTAGGCTTCATAAATCACTCTTATAATAAAGTCCCGGTCACTGTTCAGGCATTATCTATAAATAAATTTCAATGTTTTATAAAAATGGTTTGTCGAAAATCCTACTACTCCACAGTTGAATATCTTAGTGATCAGATAGCCAGGGACTAGATCATTATTATTTTATAGGAATAACAATGCCAGTACAATATTGTATATTTTTTTTTGAAAAGATCGCAAAAAGCTCTCTCTCAGAGCGCCATTTGTTTCCAAAGGGGTGGTAATGTCAGATGTGACATCATAATTCAAAAGGAATAAATTTAGGTAAAATGCTTTTTATGCCTTTTAATGAGATTTCATCAGTTATTATTTACATGAATGTAGATAAAATTCACAAAAATAAATAATAAGGCCGTATGTCGAATCTGCTCTTACGTTTGTTACCTGTAATTAATGAGATATTCTTCTCAATCGTTCACTCTTGTCAGAGTGGTCGTGGTTGCCAAGATGACGCAACATTAGTCGCCGTTGGTCTCCACAGTTATGGGTCGCACTGCCTCCCTCGCGATGCTCCTCCACTTTTGACGGTTTGCAGCATTACGGGAGCACTCCACAACAGGTGTCTGGGTCACTGTTTTGATGAGGTCCGTCCATCGTGTGGGTGAGCGTCCTCTCGCTCTTTTCCCCTCCACCTTCCCCTGCACTATCAACCGCTCAATCGATCCTTCATTTCTGGAGATGTGACCAAAGAACTTCAGAATTCGTAGTTGCACAGTCGACGATAGCCTTTCTTTTATCTTCAGTTCTTTTAAGATGGAATTGTTGGTTCGGAAAGCCGTCCAAGGGATCTTCATTAGTCGTCTCCAACACCACATCTCTAAGGCATCAATTTTGCGGCGGTCTTGAAGTCTAGGGGACCAGGTTTCAGCCCCGTAGAGGAAGATTGGAAACACAAGACACCTCATAAGTCGAACCTTGGTGAATGAGATATACATCAATATAAAAATTGTAAACACTACAGTATACTCTGTTGTCATAGAGCTCCTGCCACAGTGCCCGCCTCATATCGATACACATTTATAACAAATTACAATGATTACTTTTTAGTGATATAGTGGAAATGAACTGTATATATATAATTTTTTATGTTTTTAAAGTGATAACCCTCACTTCTAGGATTAAGACACAAATAAAATTTGAAAAATAAAATTTTATGAACGATGCGGGATAAAATTATAAATTTTATGAACGATGCCGGATTAATCAAATCCACACATACCGTTATAAAATAAAGGCATTATGCGAGCATTTTAATAGCTATTATATATAAAAATATATATTATAATTCTAATAAAAAAAAAAAAGAAAATAAAAAAAACACAGGTGACATGATCATCCATCCACCAGATATAACAAGTTAAATACATATCTATGTATTTAACTTCTTTATGCTTGCAATCATAGACATGATTTTGATGGATCAGTCTAGATCTATGCTAGATATAGTTTCTTTATGACAATCAGTCTAGTCTCTGGTGATAATATAGGAGCAGTGCGGCAGTGGATCGAAGTTATCGCTGAACATTATCAGGGACCCTATAACAAAGTACCGTATTTATCACTGTTATGACTGTCTCATCCAGTAAATCTAAAACCTGGCCAATAAATCCAAAAAGACAGTATAAAGGTTGCGGTTACTACTTAACTGACTCCATGGCGGTTAAAAGGTTCCCCATATTTACTTCAAACATCAGCTCTTTAGAGCTCAACACGAAATTCTTTTAATAACGGTTCCGTTTCAATATGATTTTTTTTAATCATATTGACACACTTTTACACAAATTATCTTGCCCCTAACTAGGCATAGCCTGTACTATGGGTACAAAACAACCATATATTTAATACAATATACTTACTTAAACATACATAAATACATATAAACATACATGACTCGGAAACAAACATCCATATTCACAATATAAATGATTGCACCTACCGGGACTCGAATACGGAACCTCTAGCTTAGTAGTCAGGGTCACTAACCATTCGGCTATATTATGGATCGTCATACTTTTAAAAATTATCACAATTCCCAAATAAGAAGCGCAATTAATTTCTAAGTGATCTTTCAGGGCCTTTCAAGTTTCTTGAGATAAAACAAGATTAATTTACAAGGTTTACAGTCACCTAAAAATAGTACCAACAGACTGGGATCTCTAAGTTCAGAATATTAATATGGAATACCACACACAAAGAACATAATATGAAATGTCTGACATGTGAACAAACAATTATGGGCATTCACAATGATTTATTGTTATGTTGTGTCTATGTCAAACTTATTCCGAATAAGTTGATTGATGGTGGATTTCCGCTGATAATATTGCACTTTAATTGTAATTTAAAACAATCTGTTTCCACACTGCTTCTAATAACAAAAGAAAATCTTTTTTTTTATATTCGATAACCTGATAATTTCTTAAATGGACCGTAGGAAAATAAGTATGGAGTAGATAAACTCATTTCAGCCAGACCATTAATGCCTTTCAATCCACACATGTAGAAATATTCAGTTCAAATTGAGCCACTAAAGACTTACATTAAAGGACTGAAGAAATGAGGATCAACGCGGCCCGTTGGTTATTAGCGCATAAGTAGTCGAACCTCCAAAAATCTACGTGTTTCAAATAGACTCAATAGGATATCATGGATTGTCAACTTGAAGAGTAGCCTTTGGACGGTTTCCACTCTTATATCAATTATAGAAACTGACACGGTAGTAAACTTATAATATTCACCTCCAACGTGAAGAACGTATTGCGGTATGGAAGTGACACAATTATGAGAAATCCAAGGTGTCGTTAACCGATGCCTTCACAATATCCTCGGTATTTACTGGCCCGACAAAATTCCATACGATCATATTTTCACGCTGTCCCGATTAAACAGCAGATTACACTCCACCAGACACATTCTGAAAGGATTCCAACCATATACAAGAGGAATCTCTAGATTGGAGAACTCACAAAGAAAACGTAAGCGCGGCTGTCAAAGCAAACATGACGGCGGAATCACCTTGACGAAGCGCAACGAATTGGAAGGAATAGGAGTTATATTATTGACAGATATCCATTTTGTGGAAATAATCCTTATATAAAGCTTTAACTGGTAAATATCAACGTGACCATCAAAAAGAAATAATATATTAAAAAAAACTACAGTGAAACAAAATTTATAATTCCGAAATTTTAGTGTGAAAAATGCTTCATACTGGTAAAATAATAGTAGACCAAAACAGCTACTCTGTCAATAAAATAGTCATTTTATAATAATAATATTACTAAGGATATCGAGTGAGCTACCACGCAAATAAAAAAAATAAATGAAATTGTGAGCTGAATCCGATTCATTAGTGAGATTGACACATTAACGATCTCTACTCACGTAGCCGCTTATGAAATATTCATTGGTCGTTAACATGAGTGATCACTTGCAACCGAGTGAGCCTCATGCTGTGCGTTGGTAGCTATCATGAAAGTACTGTCCTACAAAGGCACTTAACTTCCTTCGCTATTCTAATAGTGTTCACTTATTCATAGTTAGGAGCTGAGTGTGATCATTTTTCATGTTATATTGGATCCTCGCTGCATTAAAGCTCTTCTCTGCAAGACGCATCACCGCTTTACTTTATTCATAGCTTTGACTTTTCTGCTGAGACTTATTCTTTTAAATTGCATCTTATTTTATAACGTTTCAAGATATTCTAGTCCTGTACTCCTCTATGTGTAATAATAATGCATTGATTCATGTTAAAGCAGCTGCAAAATCATATCTTTATTTTAAACTAGCTGACCCGACAGACGTTGTTCTGTATATAATAAATAAAAAAATTATGTTTTTATATGAATTTGTCAATAATATATCATAACATCAAAAATTACTTCGTAAAATATTCACCCTGCTGTCGTAATGAAATTGTTTCACAGCAGAACTGTCAAACCGTGCGTCAATAAATTCTCTCATAGAAATTATGTATGGACACATCAAAGGAAAAACAAATTTGTTGTTTTTATTTAATTTAGCAGCAATTTCCTTATTATTCACTTTCTAAAATTAGCCAAATCGGTCCAGCCGTTCTCGAGTTTTAGTGAGACTAACGAACAGCAATACATTTTTATATATATAGATAGATTATTGTAGAAAGACCGTCGGCAGTGCAAAGGTTTCCATTTTATCTTATTCGTACATGAATAAAAATGCATTTATTTTATATATATATTTTTTTATGGAAAAGTAGGACAAACGAACGAATGAGTCACCTTGTGTTAAGTGATCACCGCCGCCCACAATGTCTTGCAACACCAGAGAAAACACAGGAGCGTTGCTGGCCTTCAAGGAAGGTGTTTTTTTTAAGGTATTCATATCGTATCGTCCCGGAAACACCGCACAAGGAAGCTCATTCCACAGCTTTGTAGTACGCTGAAGAAAGTTCTTTGATAACCGTACTATGGAGGATCGCCAGACATCCAGATGATGGGGATGGTATCCTGATTTGTGGCGCGTCGTACGATGGTGGAATTTGGTGGCAGGAATCTCTTCGGAACACTCCCCGTGATAAATGCGGTAGAAGACGCACACGCCAAGTGATCCAGCCGTTCACAGAGGACTGGGTCTCCGACATAATGTCACCTATATTTATTTATTGAGAGAGTTACACCAACAACACATTCTTATAATAATTAATTAAACTTCAATTATTGATGATTAATATTAATTTTATTAATTAAACTTATATGTTTTCATTTACTGAAGTCTCGACTATAAACAAAAAAGTTTACCATTCAAAGTTAGCTTGAATGCATGTTTATTTTCAGTCTGGCCACGAATCTGTAGCCATACACACTGTTGCAGTAAGCTATGTCTTAAAAAAATTAAATTCACCATAATAATGTAGTCTATATTTGATTTATTTCAAATAAGTGATTACTCAATATATAAATAATATTCTTTAAATATTTTCTTGTAAAGTTCTGAGATAGTACATGTCTACAAAATTTTCTTTTTCACTTCAAATATTGTTTTGGTGAGTTGGAAAAAACGATATGATAGGTCCCACAACAACCTTGGTGTATTTTTCTATCTATATCTATTTTAAGTAGGAAATATTTTCAAAAATTCTGTCGTCAATCTTCGGTCAAAGGAAAATATTAATTTGAACTTGATTTCTACAAAACTTCATAAGAAAAGAAGTAATGATAGATGGACAGAAGGAAAGTGTATCCAATAATGGCTAGTTTTTAATTTTTGGGATACAGAACAGAAAAATAAAAGAATTAATGTTTCCAAGGAACAAAGATTTATCTTATCACTGACAAACTAATACCTCACCGCAGTGACCTATTAATAGCCTGGTAATAGCACTTCACCAACGCTCAGCCTTAGAGAGTGTTAGCTCTTAGTCAGCGATTCCTTTGAAGCCTTCCTACTTTAATAGCACACGCCCAACCTTTACTGCCTGTTCAAAGAGATGTTACGTAAATTTCTTTTTTTATCAAACAATTTTCTGTTCTTAATAATTGTAATCTTAAGCGGTATTTGTAAAAATTGTGTGCGTAAAAGAAACATATTATTTACAGCTATATAATAGAACTGAATTGGTATTTGCCACCTGTATTGCTTAGTAATCGTTTATATTACGTAAGTAATAAGTAAGGTAATAGTTAAACCAATTTGGATGCGACTTTGACTGTCGTTATTTAGCTAGAAATAAACACAAATTGTTTCAGTTCAGACAAACATAAAATATGAACGAAATTGAACAGTTTTTAAATCAATTAAGACAAAAATTATTTGAATCATTAATAGTTACTATTGATTTAATGGTAATTAATGACGCAAATCATTCAAAAAGAAACAATTATAATTATTAAGAAAATAAGTTTATTTTATTCCATATTATTTATACTGATTATTTTAATTACATTTTATTTCCCTTACGTATATAAATAATAAAACGGAGAAAAAGTCGCATATAGCATGGATAGACTTAATAAAGTCTCTTCGGCTGACTTATTGTATTTAGCTGGATTTGATGACATTAAAATGTATCATTTAAAAATATATTACAAATGAGTAAAACCTTGTATCCTTTTCACTTTTCACTTTTCACTTTTTTAACTTTTCGTTTGTTTTTCTTTGTCTCAAAATAAATGAGTCTAATGAAGAAAATAGATACATTATAAAATTTTAACTCAAGCCGCGAAACAAATTGTGACGCTATGGACATAATGCATTGTTAGGAAGAGAACCATAAACGTTGGCTTACGGCCATTTTCAATAACGTATCTCTAGTTACGGATAAATTGTTGTCACCGTTTAATGACAAGATCTTATGTATCCATAGTTTTGTACCATATAGGCAAGACGTTAGACGATAGGTTATTGAAATGTAAGTTAGCGTAAAAGATTGTCTATGTCTAGTAAGTTAAACTTACGATAGCTTATTGAAAACGGCCGTTAATAGTTTTCAATCTGGCAAATTTTGATAAATAACAAATGGTAATTGACAACAAAAATCTTGTGACGCATTTGAGCCAGATTCACGAAAAAACTTGATATTAGCCACACGAGCTCACTGAAAGAAACCTAATGAACCGTGTACTCATTTACGATTCCTTAGACGTAATGAAAACGAAACATTTCTGAAGAGATTAATTATTATTGGTGATGTAAAGTTGATCACATACGACAAGAGCGTCCGAAATAGGTCGTCGTCATAGGTCGGTCAGTCTTCACAGACTGTTGCAAGGTTAACTCACAATAAGCTAATGCTGTGTATAGTGGCATGTATAATTGTGATAGCCGATTTGATCTTTTAAGTGGTAGTATAAAAAGCATAAAAAGTGCGTTCGCAAATGATTTTACGAAATCAAAAAATGTGTAATAATTGTATCTTTATATCTGTGTATATGTATATGTGTTTCTATTCTAAATCCGTAGTTATAGTTAGACTAAGCAAATTTCTTTCTATATGTGGAAGCTTGTAATTGGCATATAGAATTATACAAATGATTTAAGTTTTCTTTAGTGTTAATTCCGCCAATATTTGTTTTTAATACAATTCGACACGTGTTTCGCCTCTACACGAGAAATCCTCAGGACGTGTTGTCTCGCCAAAATCTGGCACGAGACTCAAATTATTTTATTCGAATTGTTTTAAAAACAAATATTGGCGGAACTAACACTAAGGAAAACTTAAATAATTTGTATAATTATGGATTTCCACAAAGTAACGCCTAATTCAATAAATTTAGAATTATGTTTACTTGATCGATTTGTAAATGTTGCTGTAATCTCCCCAAATAAAAAAAAATTGTATTTGAAGAGCATTGTTAATTATGAGGTATTACCGCCAGGCTGAACCATCGATTCAGACCATTATTGCCAACTGATGAAATTAAAGTCATATATTTAGAGAGAGCGGCTAGCATTGATCAATAATATTAATGAACTAGCTTTATTGAATTCCACAATACGTATATAGAATGAATTAATTGGATAATTTAATATCCTTCTTATGTGGACTCCCTCAGGCTAAAAACCTCCTCTAAAGAATTCCATTTTTTCAGTTGCCATCCAGTCTACGCCTTTTAAGCTGATCTTGTGCTTTCTATACATTATTCCCGAATGTGTAATCAGTGGTTTTTGTAAGATTTTCTAATTTCTTTATTTGTTTAACTATATAACATCTTTATCCTTTTTAATGGGATATCTTTTATTTTGTAGTGTGTTTCTTTTTTACATTAATTGGGTTCCTTTTTTGATAGAGTATTTCTTTTTTTTTTACAGGTGTTGATAATGATCTGACGTTGAGGGTACAAACGTTTAATGAAATTTTATCTCTTGAACTTATATTCTTTGGAGGGTTGTGGTCTCACTCGCCCGCGTTGATCAATAGAAAAGGTTAATAAATTCATTACAACAACGCTGGACCACACACATCCTTAGCCACTGAGCAAAAATTAAGAGACTGTCACTTGGAGGTGTATTGCATCCGCCATACTCGTATCATACTCTGAGCCAGAACCTTCGAATTTCACCTGTTTCAGCCAAGTCCATTTAGACAAGCAACATGTACCTATACTACTAAACAAGTCTTAAATAATTGCTCACTGAGTTTCGGTTCCGACGCCGCAATTCATTTAGTACACTGGGAGCAAGCGAAATGACTTGAAATTACCATTATTATTTATATTTATATTATCAAGGCATCTTCACCATGCCTGCTCCCCTTCTGTCCGCTCGCGCGATCCATAATTGCGACGCAATTGTTATTCCAAGCATTTTGTTTATTAGTATATTACATAGAGTTTTTGGTTTTGGTTTAGGAAGTTTTAGGTTCAAGACATCAAAACAGAAATGCCAAAACTACTTGTCGTGCTAAAACTTATATAATCAGAATTTCCAAAATTTTAAAAGAATAGTTTAGCTTTGATGAGAAGAAGTAGCAAGTTCTCTTTGTGGCTCTTTTAAAACAATATTTACATTTTATTATTTTTCATTATTATTTTTTATATAAGAGGGAGCAAACGGGCAAGAGGCTCACGGGATGGGGATAGGTGAGGAACCACCCATAGACATCCGTAACAACAGGTGTCAAAAGTTTCGTTGGCGGCCTTTAAGTTGGGAATATGCTCTTTCACTTGAAGGTCCCTAAGTAGTATCGGTTCGGGAAAACCGTAGCCAGTAATTAATTCCACAAAGTTACTGTGCGATACAAGAAATTTCTTGCAAAACGCACGGTTGTGGAATGCCAGACGTCAACGTGATGCGGGTGGTACTTTGCACGTAATGATCGGTGGTGGAATTCGACCACTGGAATCAATCCTCCTCCTCCCTCAATAGCTCCTCTGAGCACTTTCCGTGATAAATACGGTAGAGGATGCAGAGAAAACCCACATCTCTACGTAACGCCAAAGAATCAAGCCGATCGGAGATGACTTGATCGTCGATGTTTCGAGACGCTCTTCGTTTAATGTGGTCAAATGGAAGAAGCTGAAATGGGGAGCTGGGGAGCACCCGCCCAGAGGTGAGAACATTACTCCATGTGAGCCCGAATTTGCTATATGCATATGAATATAAGCAAAGTCATGCACCATTTCGACTTCTTTGTGTAGGTACAAAAAAAAAAGGAAGTAGAAGTTATTTAATCACAAAAGACCTGAAAACAATTCGCATCCACTATGAAAAGGATAACCAAACAAACGTTCCCTAATAAAAAGTATTCGAACATCAAACGTCTAAAATATAACACAATATTCGATTAGCTCCCAGCTAACTTCTCAAGAAGTTGAAATCCTCAATCCAACTTTGAAAAGTGGTTTAGCGTCTCCTTCACACCATCCGACTATTATTGGGCTGTCGGAGATCAAAATTAAGTTTCAGGTGGTTTCGACAACCTCCATTATACGCTTGTGAAAGTACACTCAATTCATAAAAAACTTATTTAATTTAAGTTTCTACACCTTTCGTAGGGGCTATAAATACAGATTTATTCCTAAATGTTTATACTTACTGGACTTCTTTGAATTAGAGTACTAAGATATTTGCTTTATTTTTTTTGTTATTAATTTTCACTTTACACGTCCTTCGCACTTAAGAATAGCTTAAGCAATCTCTACGAAAATAAGTACTAAGTAAGGACATAAATTGCGAATGGTGGACTGAATGGCATTTTTTTTTTACCAAAATTCGCATGACATGCGACAAATTAGGATATCATCACTTGGATTTCTGGTGTTCTTTACAGTATGATTTTCAAGGAACTTTCTTCCACGCACAACTAAGTTGTGGATTGAGCATCCTTGTGCGGTGTTTCCAGGGTGATACGACAAAAGATCAAAAAGACTTATACCTTTCTAGACACGTACACCTTTCTAAAAGGCTGGTAGCGCTCTTGTAATTCCTCTGGTGTTGCAAGAGAATGTGGGCAACGATGATCACTTAACAGCAGCTGACTCGTACGCTTGTTTGACCTCCTCCTCTTTAATAAAAAAACATACTTCCTTTCTACGAATAACTACGAAAGAAATCAAGCGATCGAAATAAAAAGATTACGTATGGCGAGATGACAGAAAGAGACGGAAGAACTTTTACTGGCTTTAGTTCGAAATCGTGATTCGTATGTGGTCAAAACCTGGGATTCAAACTATTTAATTTATTATTTTGTCAAATTATCCGTAAGGTGAAGTGCTCTTGTAATATCCAGTTCCCTTTTTTAATGTATTAAGCGTTATTTTGCAGAAATACATAACTATTCCTAACTATTTGCTCGTGAACGGGCGCTACTTGTGATGGCAGTATGATCTTGTTACCAGAAACTCTGCTTCATGTTCTTAAAATTAAAGTTATTATAATTTTTATAATCGCTAATATAATGCTCTTATAATAAATATCTTTAATAATTTATGGTTTGTGTTGAATTTAAAAACTCTGGTGGCTTTGCTTAGTAGGCTATTTACATTTATTTTTTTTTACTCGTACAAGGCATTGAGTAATTGACGTTTGAGTATTTTTGTTGCATCACTTAAAATATATTTTAATTGAAATGAATTGTAAATCGATGAAGCTTTAAATATTGATTTAAATGAGTGGCAATGAGTTTGCTGCCACTTCTTCTCATTAAAGCTCAAAGAGCCGGTTGTACCCATAGATAGGCTATGCTTAGTTTGGGGCAAGATAATTGTTATATAAAAAGAAAAGAAAACTTTTGAGATTCTTATGTGTCATTTCCTTGACCTAATCAAGTGATTTTGATATAATTTTTGATTTGTTTTAATGTTATGGTTTATCAGTTATGAGTAATTATTAGTGTCAATTATGTAGCTAATTAAAGGGGCAATGTTTGGTTCATACAATCGAATCTCCTTTTAGAGTTCGGTGAGTTATCATCATCATCTTAATCTCCTTAGAATGCCACGTGGCGAAACACTTTACGCAGTGTTGGTAGGCCCCCAACAAGATGGACCGACGATCTGGTCAAGATCGCTGGTATACGTTGGATGAGGGCAACGCAGACAATCTCCACGACGGACTGATCGTCGTGAAGATCTTTTGACAAAGCTTTTGTCCAGCAGTGCACGTCTTCCGGCTGATGGTGATGATGATGAAATAATTACATTTATTCAGTTCCATTAAGAAGAACTCAACGGCTGTGAAGGGGGAGATGGAGTCTATCGGAACGGTGGATCAGGCGGAGGAGGCACAAAACCAACAGCGGGCTACACCCACATATTGGGTCCCTAGGTCTCTAATAGGCCCTGTTGGAGTTGTATCGCCAGGCACGGCGATGCAAAAGAGTCGACGTCAATGAATCTTTTTATCTATGTCGGCACTCACAGTCCTAAGCAGGATTAGTGCCTTGGCGTCAGGTGGCAACCAGCCGTAAAAATCTACAGCCGACAACCTACTCCTAATCATGAAAAGTACGGAAACAAGAGCGAATTTAAGGGCTAGGGCGTCCCCTTCAAGCGACGACATTGTGATCACGAATGCAGCAAATGCTAGGGCGTTCCCCCGAAGCGACGCAAAGGTCATTGCCGCACACCAATTTAACCAGAAACTGCGCATTGCAAACTGGAACGTAGGTTTAATGAACGGACGTAGCTCAGAGCTAAGTGAAGTCCTTCTAAGAAGACGTGTAAACATCTGCTGTATACAAGACAAAATGGGTCCAAGTCCCGTGATATTGGAAACGGTTTCAAGCTACTCTATATCGGCTTAATAACAAATAAAAACGGAGTGGGCATTGTGATCGATCAAGACCTACAGGAGCGCGTAGTGGTAGTCGACTGCGTAAGCGACAAGCTCATGGCAATCAAACTTGTCCTTGATAATCAGCCATGCATGAATGTCGTATCAGCGTACGCACCACAAACTGGGTGCACAACATCTGAAAAAGAATTCTTTTGGAACGACCTGGATGACCTAATGCAGTGGATACCCACTATAGAAACAAAATACATCCTGGGAGACTTCAATGGGCATATAGGATAAACATCACCTGTCAACGCGAGAGTGCATCGAGGTTATGGATACGGTACAATCAACCCTCAAGGCAAGGATATTATACAGTTCGCCACAACATATGACCTTGCTATCATAAATTCCTTCTTCTCAAAGCCATAAGAACATCTCATCACTTATAAAAGTGGAGGCAAAAGTACCCAAGTCAACTATATAATGGCAAACTGACACCTTCTCAAAACCTTCCACGACTGCAAAGTGATACCAGGGGAGCCTCTCACATTACAACACCGACTACTGGTTGCAGACTATAACATGCCAAGACGAATAAAAGTGAGTAAAGAAAAAAGGGCACCAAAAATCAACTGGCATAAACTAGCTAGAGAAGAAGGGCAAATGCTATGCTCAGACCTCGTGGCGCACTTAGAGGAAAACCAAAGGCACTGCCGACGCAATATGGACTCGTTTCCAAACCAACTGTTTCCAATTAGTGTCAAAGCATTTGGGAGTATCAAAAGGAGCAGTCTGTGGTAACAAGAATACCAAGTGGTGGACGGATGATATCAAGCAAAAGCTGGAACTGAAGAAAACCCTTTTCAAGTCCTGGCATAATAGCAAAGAAGAAACAGATCTCGAGGCGTTCAGAACTGCTAAGAAAGTAGTCAAGAGAGCTGTGGTGCAAGCAAAAGCCAAATCCGCAGAAGACTTTTATGTGAAGCTACATAATACAAAGGACGACAGGGAATACAAATCTTCAAGAAAGCAAAAAAACGCCATAATAACACGAGAGATACTAAAACAATTAAGTACATCAAGGATGAGCAAGGTGTTCTACTTACTAGCAACGCAGATATTTGCACTGGGCCCGATAACATACCAGCAGAGCTCTGGAAAAACATTGGGAAAGCACGGAGAAACCTTTCTCACGTACCTCTTCAACATAATCATCACAGATGGGATCCCTGCTACATGGCGTGACAGCTTTCTTGTGCCATTATATAAAAACAAGGGTGACATAAGAATACGTGAAAATTATAGAGCCATCAAATTAATATCCCACACCCTTAAAATCTGGGAAAGAGTAGTTAGCAGAAGGATCCATTTAATCACCAGTGTGACTGAAAACAAATGTGGCTTTGTCAATGGTAAGTCTACCATCGACGCTATCTGCACAATACGAGTCCTTGTGGAGAAGAAAAGGGAGAGTAAGCAAGATCTACATATGGTCTTCATAGATTTAGAAAAGGCCTTCGACCGCGTCCCCAGAGATCTCATTTGGCAGTCCTTGCGAGCTCAGAACGTACCAGAATGGCTCGTACAACTGGTGATGGACATGTACAAAGAAGTGAAAACTAAGGTGCGCAACCCCGCTGGTCTGAGTGACCAATTTGACGAGGAAGTCGGCGTGTATCAAGGTTCAGTTCTCAGCCCATTACTCTTTAACTTAGTGATGAACCACATTACAGCAGACCTTCAGAAAAAGCCTCCGTGGAACATCTTGTAGGCAGATGACATAGACCTCATTAGCGAAGACGTGAAGGAGCTACAGACCACACTAGAACAATGGCGCAGTGCTTTGGAAAATGCTGGACTGAGAGTTATCAGACAGAAGACTGTGTATATGCACTGTAGCTTCTCCAACTCAACACATGGCACCATACAACTCCAGAACACCCCACTCAAAAGTGTAGAGTTCTTTAAATATCTTGGCTCTATCCTGACGAGCGACGGCACCATAGAGCTCGATGTCTCCAACCGCATTAACACTGGCTGGATGAAATCAAGGGAGCTTACAGGTGTGCTGTGTGATTCTAAAATGCCCATACCAATAAAAGGCAAAGTCTACAAAACTGCCGTAAGACCAGCGCTAATGTACGACTCGGAATGCTGGCCGCTCAAAAAGCAGCAGGTACACAGGATGCATGTCATCGAGATGAAAATGCTCAGATGGTCTGGTGGCGTCACTCGCTTGGACAAAGTGAGGAATGTGCACATCCGCAGCAGTTTTAGAGTCAGGCCAATCCCAGAAAAGCTGTTGGAGATTAGATTGAGGTGGTATGGGCATGTCATGAGGCGTCCAAAAGATCACATGACCAAGAGAGTGCTTGATATTAACACCGGACCAAGAGGACACGAAAGACCCCGATGAACATGGAAATCAGAAGTAGACAAAGATCTACAAAAAGCCCAAATAGATCCGCAGACGTCCCAGGATAGAACGTCCTGGCGAAGACTGATTAGGAAAGCCGACCCCAACTAAAATGGGATAGTGCGAGGATAAAGAAGTTTTAGAAGGAGTTAGTTCCATTAAAAAATATTCAGAGATTTTCTTTATTTATTTTATGTTTTCGATTTGCGTATTCAAATTTATGTTATCTTATTTTCCTCAGAATAGCATGTTACAATATTGGGAAAAGTATTCGTACATTCGCAAACAGTAACAATCGGCAATAAGTTCTCGGTATCAGAGTCTAAAGTTCACCATTGGGAATGAACTGTACGTGAGTTATAGCCAATGTGAATAGTTAGCCATTAGCGTTCGAAAACCACTACAGCTACAATTTATTTACTATTGTTGTTTGCTCGACTAAAATTCAACAGTATTGAGCGTGCGTAGTGAATATATTTTGTAGCGAATATCTGGCTTGTTTCCACTGCAGTGACGAATTTATCAATTACTGTGCAACGCTGTGTACATCATGGGCTCATCGGGTTTTAGTGTTTACTGTGGCTTCTCAATTTTGAAGTACGAATTTAACTTATTTAACATACCAATACATTAAATCCATATCATTTTATTACAAAAAGTTAAACATTTGTTGATCACTTGTTTTAAAAAATCAATGTCTTTCTGTTGTTTAGGGTTCAGCAACTTTAGACATTGCTTATATTTAAGCACGACTCGAAGCTTGTCTAAGGCGTGTCTAACCGATAGATAATTATATTCAAGGAAGATTTAGATTACCTTTATTATGATGACAGATTGATGACAGCTGTCAAAAAGCAAAAAGTAAAAGTAAGCTAAGTAGTCAAAGAGCTGGGTCTATCCTGAGAACTACGTTTAAAAAAACCGACTTCAAAAACAGAATAGTATCAAATAACTAAAAATTTAATTTAATACACCTTTACCTTTAATATTAATAAAATGCTATTATTTATATGTGCTATCTATTGATAGGTTTTAAGTCGGTGCTAGACAAAGCTATCCCGCTCAAAGTCACGCGTGGCGAGTGTAGGTACTCACTATTACATTTGGTTTGGCCGGTGCCAATTGAAGAAAGTCGGTACTTTCTTCAATTCTTTTTCAAATCTATCAATATGTAGCACATACAAATAATAGTTTTTTACTAAAATTAAAGGTGTATTAAATTAAATTTTTAGTATTTTGATATTTTTCAGTTTTTGAAGTCGGTTTTTTTTATTAACCAAACGTTTGTGGACGAAACGGGTTTCGAACCATCGCTTCTCAAGATACAACCCATTTTTATTTTTTACTTTGTAGTCTCAGTTAATAATTATAATATATAATCAACTTGAATGGAAAAAGCCGTACACAAAAACAATTATATCATCGAGGTAAACAAAAAATTTCATAATAATAAAATGAAAACTACTGGGCCAAACTATGTAAATTTTTTATGGGACCAAATAGCATCTATTCTGCATCGAACTAAAGTTACTGCTGCATAGAACAAAAAAAATTACGTAAATCGGTTCATAAATATCATACATACATAAAAAAAATACCGAACGAATTGATAATCCTCCTTTTTGAAGTTGGATAATAAATTAAATAAGATTTGTTTACTTTGAAATCACTTAAAAATGCAAATGTTGCGAATAATTGATGTATACGTTATTTGGTTCTCCTACGGATCTCCTCATTTCTGATTCGATCTCGCAGGGAAACTCCGAGCATAGCCCTCTCCATTGTCCTCTGAGCGACCATGAGCTTCCTCGTTAGTATTAGTAGATGCTGGAGAAATGGAATTGATGGACTGGAAAGTAAGAAAAACTAAAAGCGACAGGACGCAATTGAAAGATGCACTTAAATAAATAAATTACTTATCGTCTTTTCTTGTACTCTAAAACTTCAATAAAAAAATACTCAATTATATATAACAAACTGTAGTTGAAAAGAAAATAAAGAGCTTTCTTATTAATATAATTATACGTTCCATTCGAGAGGATAATAATTATTGTAAATGAAGTCCTGTATCTCGAGTCACAGCTTCCAGGGCAGGTGCAATGACAATATTTTATATCTTGCACAAATATATTGTTTGACAGATTTTACTCACTTAGTAAGATCAAAACTGTATATTTTTTTCTGATTTTCAAAGATAAACGTAAATTATATTTTGAATACTTCGGCATTAACCAACGAATATGATATTCATTTTTAACTCTTAAACATATTCCGATAAATTTTAAATTGAGTCCATTAATTGATTAAATATGAATAAAGTTAAGTCTAGTGTGTATTTTATATTATTATAATTGTTTATGATTTGTTGATTTAAAATAAAATAATAAATAATTTGCTTTAAAATATATAAATATCAAAAAGTGTTCTAAAGGAATCAATTTTGAGAAAATAAATGCCTTTTATGCCTTTTTATGCCTTTGTAATGGTAAGCTTATAGTTGAGGAGAGGCTTGCCGGAATTAAAACTTGGCTCAACGAAGTCCTCACGACATTTTTTCAATTCTGAATGTTGATATAGATATTGTTGTAGTTTGTATTTATTTATTTTTAATTTGAATATTGTATTATTCATTTCTTTTATTTTTTCTGGCTTCATTAGTATGTAGGCTTCACAGTAACTATTCGATTAAATAATATGTTCATAATAAGTATGACCGCAGCGCTTGACGATTAAGTCTTTCCTTTTTTTTTTATGTAAGTTTTTTTAAACATGATTGACCCTTTGGCCGATTACATCCCTAAATAAAATAGAGGGAAGCGATGGCTGTTATCCAGAACCCGGCTTTTATGAAGTGAAAATTTCCTTAGCCGCGCACCGACGAGTAAAAAAATAAGGACTCCGTGTCACCTAACATAACCGTGAAGCATCAAAACAGGCCAGTTAACGTGTAAATACACAGCCCCACGCATACACTTCTACTAAAATAAGCCGATCAGCCGCCAGTGTTACATCTGCCATCGTTTGTGACAGATCAGTTTACGTCGCAATAAATCATTTTAAAATGCTGCGGTGTTTTGAGAAATTGTGTTAAAACAATGCTAGGATACAAAAAAAGTGTCAAAGAATAGATAAATAGAATAGTTTTTATCACACTATTTTATGGTCTTTTCATAATTAAAATTAATTCAATTTTTGAGACACAAAACCACGCGTGAAAGTAACATCCGGTGTGACCGCAAAATAAACGGGGAGTTTACCCGAAAAATAGGGTGATCCATTTAATGGTGATCTAAATACATAAAATCATTATCTGTTTCTAGGTGCAATGATTTATAATAACAGGTCTGTCTTTACCAACATTTTTTAAAGCAGTGTGGAACACTACTTCAATACGAGTATCGTTGTCATCTTTGATCTGGAACATCCCAGTAGCAGTTCTAAAAATTGAATCGCATGCAATGCAGAGCTACTCGAATTATCGGGGATCCAGTACTTTGTCAAAATTTCCATCACTTGTGTATTTACTTAACAACCATATCACTATAAAGCACATAGTTATTTGTTCTCTACAAACGTACTTATTTGATACCACGTCAGTGACAAACAATCGAATATAGGATTGAATTTTGTGTAGGCATTCTTAAAATAAGAAATTTTACGTAAAATGTGTACGTCTTTTTTATATCAGTCAAAACAAAGATACAACAATCAAGACATGGGCACACGTGTCAAACCCCCAATCCTTACTTTCAAGGTGTTACAGTTTTTTATGTAACTTATTTATTTATATTTTTCATACTTCAATATTTATTTTTATTTTAGGAAGCAATCTGAATAACAGAAATTAAAAAATCGGAGTTAAAAGTAATGTGGCTATATAATACTATGACTAATAACGGGACATAACTGGTA
>CATIXQ010000015.1:8741681-8785399 GCA_949711755.1 Leptidea juvernica
GAAAAACGTACGGGTTCTCGTCATCGACATGATCATGACTGGCGCACACGATTATTAGAAAATTTTAAAAGGGGTTCCACTAATGATTACAATAATAACTGATTTAATATCAATTTGAGCAGCGTTACCCCTTAGAATTCACAATAAGTAATGCCTAATCGAACTTAGCGCTCTAGCTTATATAGGGCACGACCATCTACCAACCAAGTGGCATGAAAGTCTGTATTTGAAATCAAATATTACTTAAGTAAGAATTTAAACATCAAAAGATTTTTGGAGAAATTCTCAGAATGCAGTTTAGCTAATTAAGAAAAAAAAAATTGTATGGATTTTTTTTTATTTAATTATGGATTATACAAAGAGATTAGATCATGATTAACATATACTTCAATTAAATAGAAACACTAAAATAAATGTAGAATTATATTATAAAATTGTAATTTGATAGTCGATGAAACGAAAAACCGCGACAGCAAAAAGAGACAGACACATTCAAAAGATTTAACGTGGGAGAAAATGAGATAGGAAGCAATATACAGTGTTTTGGTACTAGGCAATCATAGTTCAAGAAGTGGTTGTCGTATGTATGACGCGAGTATACCTCAATATAATATTATTTATGTTCATTTCATTGGCACGATGTATTTCTACATAGACATCATGAAAACATAAATTAGGTAGCGGTGATAGTAATATCTTTCATGGCGGTTGAAAACATGTATCATCTCAACAACATGTACCAGGACTTCATATGCAGTTTAGAGGTTTATGCACAATGCAGGTTTCTATTCTGGCAAGTGTAATTTGTACGCACGCAATTTTTTATGTTACTATCACGACTTAGGCAAATACAATATGTAAACGTGTTAACTAATAAAATAGAATAAAAATATACAAAAATTTAAAACACAACAATTAATTAAAAATAGTAATCATGACTTCCATTTGCAACATTACTATCATAAAATTATCGACAATAGGTTTTTTTAACACTAGTTATGTTATAAAAAGAATATCATAAATTAAATAATAATAATTAATTAATGATCTTCGCAAGAATGTCTTACTTCAATAAGAAAAAAGGCAAGCAAGTATTAAATATCATAACATCATACAGCGCGATAATCTGCAATGCAATTCCACAAGTCTCTCTGACGTGTCGAGAATTATGCAAATCTATTCGATAAGACCGCCTTTATAAGGCTTGAAATTGAAATACAGCGCAGTATTTCTGCGCTTCTAGATTTAATTTTGTTGCCTTTTTAAAGCTCATTCTTTTGGTTTAAAATTGAGGGTTTTACCTGGCTAATGTACTGTGAATGTGGGAATAATATTGCTTTTTATTTTCGTTTCGTGTTAGAAAAATCTTGTGATAATTAATGAATAAGTCAAACAGAAATGTTTAAATTGATCGCAGTGCAACCTATCAAGAAGATATGTTAAAATAATATAAATACTATATTTACCCACGACATGACTATGAACATGACGATGAAATAAATATAAAATAAATAAATATTCTCTTTATTTTTTCTACTACAATAATACTAAACAACTTATTTTAGTTTTCATCTACGATCAATACCTACTTCGTATCGCGATTTTTATATTATTCTGTTCCATTCACAGATTCGCAATAGGGTTGCAAAATGGCAATCGAATTATCCAAACTATTTGAGTTCAGCAATTCGACACGTGTTTCGCCTCTACACGAGGCATCCTCAGGACGTGTTGACTCGCCAAAATCTGGCATGAGACTCTCTCGAGCCAGATTTCGAAACACGTGTCGAATTGTTTAAAGACAAATATTGGCGGAATTAACACTAAAGAAAACTCAAATAATTTGGATAACTATAGATTTCCGCAAAGTAACGCCTACTTCAATAAATTTTCGGCAATCGAATTGCATAATTATTGTAGTACGATAAATTTGTTAGGTTTGAGAATCGGTCGTCATCTATTTTTTATACCCCAAAATTATATATATATTTTTTAATTACTTTATAATATGGCAACACAACGTTTGTTTGGTCAGCTAGTTATAATATAAAATCTTTGTGTATTATATACCCAAATATTCTAAAAAACATCACCTATTAGTGGAAACGCCCTGCCCAATACAATGCAGTGCCGCTCAGGATTTTTGAAAAACTCAAAAATTCTGAGCGGCGCTACAATTGCGCTCGTCCCCATGAGACATTAGATGTGAAGTCTCATTTGCAAAGTAATTTCACTAGTTACGGCGCCCTGAAGAATTATGCTTATTCATCGCCGTTGTGGTACCCCTAATCTAGCCGGCATCTTGTGCAAAGGAGCCTCCCACTGGTAAACTAATTGATCAAAGGTTATTCAGTGATGATTTAAATTATTAATTCAGACAAGAACCTCAATCGGACAACAACTAGGTAACTCCGCGGGATAATTTATTAGGGTAAGATAATCTTCTAATCTCTTTGATTCGATTACAAAGTATTCAGAGAACAGCGTATAAATCTGTCATTGAACCGCAAGATATTTACTATAACAAATATAAATGATGCTATCTTTCTGTTCACCATTGATATAATACTTTGAATGTTGTATAGTGACTCTTGATTATAGTACTTATCCCATACTACTTTAGTTTTTACATACGTGATAACTTTTGAAGTGAAGTTTGAGTCTAGATTGTGAATACAAGATATAATCGAAATATTTATTAAGTCGGTCGTATTCAGTGACGCGTGTTTCGTCAACATCTCCTGAGGATGCCGCGTGTAGAGGTGAAACACGTGTCGTATTGATTGAAGACGAAACTAAGCGAAGCTAAGTGAATATATAAGGATTTCCGCAAAATAACGTCTAATTCAATAAATTTTCGTATTCAGTGAGTATAATAAAAGAAGCTTACATATGTAGATCCTTTGTCCCCCCCTCTTTTTCCTTTTGTACAAAATAATATCGTTATCTGCATCAGCGGTCTTTCACCTTTATCTGAATCACCAGAAATTCTAAGCTGCACCAAATATGCGGTCGTCACTCAGAGACATTCGATGTTAAGTTTCAGTGTGACATTGATTTATTTTCTGACAATTTTCAAACGATTGTTAGTGACAGGCATATTATGTTGAATGGTACTTGATTTATTTACGAATGTTATTAACGTTTTATTTATTTATCGTCTTAAAACTTTGGACTTATTTTATTTGATCATTTGGCGCTATGGATAGAAAGATTGATTTTATATAACTTGACAACCTTTAATTTGAAACCTGGTCTGGCGCACCCCAGTATCAGCTCGACCCATTTGACCGCGTGCAACGTAGAGCTGCTCAAATTGTCGGGGACCCAGTGCTCTGTGAATGGCTGGATCACTTGGCGTTGCGTAGAGATGTCGCTTCATTGTGTGTCTTCTACCGCATTTATCACGGGGAGTGTTCCGAAGAGCTGTTTAACTTGATTCCTGCCGCCAAATTTCACCTTCGCACGATACGCCACAAGTTAGGATATCATCCCGACCATCTGGATGTGTGGCGGTCCTCCACAGTGCGGTTTTCATGGAACTTTCTTCCACGTACCTACTACAAAGCTGTGGAAAGAGCTTCCTTATGCGGTGTTTCCGCGACGATACGACATGGGTACCTTCAAAAAAAGCCCATACTCCTTCCTTAAAGGTTGGCAGCGCTCCTGTGATTCCTCTGGTGTTGCAAGTGATTGTGGGCGGCGGTGATCACTTAACACCAGGTGACCCATACGCTCGTTTGTCCTCCTATTCCATAAAAAAAACCTAGATTTGTATTTTTTTATAGTATTCTGAGACTAGCTTGTAAACGCTGTTGGTAAACCTGTAAGTTTCCAAGATTATATAATACTAAATAAATAAATTAGCTGGATGTGATATCCATCAAGACAGATTCATGTGCAAAGAAGGCTCCCGTTAGTATATTCTATAGTTCTTAAATATTACCACAACATCATGATAAATCACTTTTGTATCGCTTTTTCCTTCAGTTCACAGTCCCAGAGCATTAATATCAATGTTCTTTGTCATTATATTTAATTTGATATTAAATAATATAATAACAACTTACCAAAGGTGTTAATTTCCTTACAAACGTAGCATCACTGGATGTAACAGTCAGTATTGAAACTAAGTCTTCAGATCTCAGCCTCTACTTGAATACGAATCGTCGCATAATCAGACAGTGAAAAACACTCGTGACCTACTCCTTACGTACATACCAAAATAATCAGAATAACACAGAGAAATCATGCTACTATAGGCACTAAACTCTGCCAAATAGGAGGTAATTTCCCGCGAACGTTAACTGAATACGTGAATGAAATTTTTGCGAATCGTTTGATATTCCGATGTCTTGTGAGAAATATGAGATATTCCTGTTTATGTGCGGAGACTTATCGTTTCGAGAGTTTGATGAAAGCACTAAGCCGTGTCATTATGTTGGTGGCTCATGGTGACTTATAATTTTAAGTGCTTTGTTTCAACGATGCTTTTATTCCAACGCCGTCTTGGAAGTTGTGATCGATGATGCTCGAGATAGGATGGAAGTTTGTAATATAAACCTTTAAAGGTTGAATTCTTCCTTATGTTTGCTTATTATTTACATCGCTATGTTATATGGTCACTACTGTCATCTGCTTAAAAAATAGCAATATTAATTTTATTATAATTTCAATTTTACACTAACATTACAGGGTAAGCCTATATGCATTAGTATGGTTGTCTATAAAAGTTATTTATGCAACGGTATTAAAACATGTGGGTGATAATAGTACCACATGAGTGATTTAATACCTAATTATCAACAGTTGCATACAAAACTTTATCTACACCCATAATATGAATCCCCTATAAAAGATTCTGAAATAGTTAGATTACTGCTAAAATTAAAAAAGCAAGTCCTAGTAACCATTACATCATCCAAACGAGTGTTGTAATTTTGTACTGAATTTCATTACAACGCTCGTTTGGATGATGTAATGGTTGGATGGTGTAATGGAATTGGTTTTAGAATTCTTTAATAGAGGATTTAAAGCATGGGTGTAGATAAAATTAATTAAAATATGTCAAATTTATAGGTGCTATTTAAAATCTTTGTCAAATACTTAGTCTGGCCATAAATACTGTTAGAAATTAAAAATAAATAAAATATTACATTTGAATTTGGGATCTGTCATTTTTCTATGATTGTTCATTGGGTTTTAATGTGATAAAGAGAACCGAATCTCTGTGATTGCATTACACAAGGTAGGTTTGGAGAAAAATGCAATTTTTAAAACTCTCCATACGCTGTTAGTAAGAAAATTTCCTACTAAAATATAATTATAGAAAAATTTATATGGTAACAATGTGGATACAAATTTATAAAAACTGGTTCCTGCAGCGACCAATTTAATAATTAATGACTTGATTTAGATTTCCTTTTACATGGCACAAGGGAACTACCTCTATGAATTAAAAATTTTTGGTGTTAGCATTCGGGGAAGGCTGTCGCGTCAACTAGATATATATCGGTACTTTGCACGCCACGCTATTGGAATACTTAAAGAGAAATAACCAGTTGAAATTGGGAGCTCTGTGAATTGATGCTGAATAGTTTATACGACGAATATGCCTCATATAGGTTTTCTCACGCCGTATTGATTGGAAACTCAATAAGACACTCATGGGAGAATATGATAGAATGGTGAGTAACTATACTCTCTCTCTATTATATATTATATTATAATATCATTAAATTATACATTTATATTAAATATTTATTTCTCATAAGTACAATATAAAATAAAAAAATAACGGGTTGCACTCCGGGAGTGCCCTTATGTGGTTATTATTAATTTATTGCGCTATCGTACATAAAAATTACAATTTATATTACATTCAGAACTATTACAATTATTTTGCATTAAAAAGTTTAACTCTCAGAAAAATCAATTTTAATCTATAATTTCAACAACTGTCTTACGACTTTTCGAACAGGTCACGTTTCCTGACGCAAGCTTAACATTTTATACCCATCTTAAGAAAAGTGATTATTAACACTTACTGAATCATAGTCATAAACCTGCATATAATATGTTAATATTTATCAACTATGCAAATTAATTGCGATAAATCATTTTGGCTTGACATTTCTGTATCTGTTCACATGTACTTTGACTGTGTTCACAAAGAGGGTCTCTAGTATTTTAGAAATTGTTTAAATTTTAAGATATTATACACAATTTGTTATGTTTCAAAGTGATAACCCTCACTTCTGCGATTAATTACACAAATAAAAGCTGAAAATATTTTTTTTAACGATGCGGGAGTCAAACCCGCGACCTTTCGCGTTCCGTTCAAGCGCTTTTACCATCTGAGCCAACCGTTCGAGTGACGTATCGTTGGTTGTTTTCAAATTTTATTTGTGTATGGCCAGATCTTTTTTCTCAAGAACAGTAAGTCTCATTGTACCTATTAATGGCCCGATACACAAACATTTAACTAATACCAAGCGTATGGAGAGTTTTAAAATGACATTTGGCTCCATACCTACCTTGTGTAATGCAATCACAGTGATTTGGTTCTCTTTATTACATTAAAACTCATTGAATAATCATATAAATGTATAATCATATAATGAAATGCATTACAACATTACAACACTCGTTTGGATGAAGTAATGGTTACCAGGACTAGCTTTTTTAATGTTAGCAGTAATCTAACTGTTTCAGAATCTTTAATAGAGGATTTAAAGCATGAGTGTGTATGCAGCTTAGCGCCCAGTGCTGCTTTGTTGGACTGCAAAGTAAAAAGTTACTGATACTGGTGATGATAAGAATGTAACTAGGTCGGCTAGAATAAGGGACCTGATAAGTGGTATGTCTCCTCTGTATAAGTTAAATTATAGATAAAAAGCTGAAGAGCTTCAACACACTACAATTGATCAGAGTGATGATTAAGTGTAGGCTTTAGAGAGGGGCAAGCGTATTATTGCGTAAAATTTTGGAAAAGTTTTGTTAGCTACGAAAATAAACCCCGACTATTGAGGAATTATTAAGGACACTGTTATACTGCCAAATCTGTACTACTGTACTATGTACGGTACTACTGTATGTTCGTAGTAAACTGGACTGGACAATGTCAAAAGCGGGATATTCGGGGATAACTTAGTTTATCAATATTGTTCCTAATTGCATAATAAATGATGATTCCACTGTGGATGTAAAATCCAATATAATATTGAAGAAAGTAATACGAAAGATGGAATAGAAAATGAAATTACTGATTTTTGTACACTTCACAAAACACTCACATTCAAAATTCACAATTATTCTTTATCATGTTTCATTATCATCACAATCAGCCAGAAGACGTCCACTACTGGACAAATGCCTAATGTTTTAACATTTCAGTTATCATGTTTACACAGTCAAATTTCTATTAAATTATTTTATGCAGCCCTGAGGAAATAACTTTATGAAACAATTGAAAAAGATGACGGATCTATGCGTAACGTGGAAGCAAATCTAGAAAAAATTTCTGCGAACGCTATTACCCGAATTGATTGACAGACGTATTCCAAAAAATTTACCTGTAGGGGGAAGAGTGGAAATAACGATATAGTAAATTACTTAATTATTTGAGAAATAACTATATTCTTTTTTGTGAGTATCTGATAATAAGCACCCCTTTTTACATATGTATTTTATTTTAGTATGTTTACAGTATCTATTTTCTGTTGTCGTTAGTTGATTGAAAAAAAACAGAAGGTACCGACATAGCTTTAGCATATCTTGATTTTGTGACAAAAAATCTCCTCTTTAGAAGCATTGTCGAGGGAAAAAAAGGGGAATACGTTTGTATGGAATAACGCTGCTAGGGTCCTCTCTTAAGGATTAGAACTACAGCAGTAGTAGTTGAAGTACAACGTATACTGTGAATAGATTGTGCAGTACTGCTTTCAGCTTCAAGTAAGAAATTAAAGTAAGCAATTTTATGACAAAAGTACATACAGCCCCATCGATTACTGCCTGGTTTAATCGTGACTAGTTGCAATCCCCTGTGGCCCTATAGGTTGTAGAGCACACAAAATGGCGGAGTTTACATTTTACGTCAATTTTCGAATATGTAAATTTTATCATAAATAACAATTAAAGAATAATATTAATAATCATCATCGAGCAAGTTTTGAACTCTAGATAATCTTATAGACAATCTCAACTCTCAATAACTATCGGCTTTCGAAATTCATATCGGCTTTGTTCACATTGCCTATCAAAAGCCAGATAATCTAATAAATTATCGTGCTGGGAAAGCAAAGAGACTTCTCGTTCAGCAACTAGGCTTAAAGAGAGTATAGGTAGAAATCAACTGTAACATTTAATAATGTTTGCAAGCTCAAACCGCTTTGGTGCTCTCAAAACAATATCATTTAAGATCACGAACTGCTCGAAAATCTCTTAATTTAAAATGTGAGTGCAAAAGACATCAGTAAAAAAGACGGATTATACGGATATTTTTTATGTCGGTTGAGATCTGGTACGTTGCAGAATTTATGAATAACTGCATTAAGTAATTATAGGGATGAGCTGGGTGTCTTCCTGGCTGTTGCTAAACACGTGGCGCGATCTTATGAAGCAAACAATGGCTGGAGTGATGGCTGGTCCATGCGTCAACTCGTGAACGGGTGCTGCTTGTGGTGCCAGGTCGACCTGTTATAGTTAATAAATCACTGTATTTGTACTTATTGTGTCAGTAATCACGACCATCATGTTCACGAAGCATACTTACATAAACAATGAATTTAAGCTCTTAAGGTTGATGAATCCAATATACGATAATTTATATTTATACAGTTAATTCTGTATTACTTTTTATGAAACAATTTAAATTATTACAACACGATTCATATATTAGATGTACGAAGATGAAGTATTGAAGTACCTTACAAACTAATTTGTTAATCCTCACCATCTGGATGTGTGGCGGTCCTCCACAGTGCGGTTTTCAAGGAGCTTTCTTCCACGTACTACAAAGCTGTGGAATGAGCTTCCTTGTGCGGTGTTTCCGGGACGATACGACATGGGTACCTTCAAAAAAAAGCGCGTACACCTTCCTTTTATGACAAAAGTACATCCTGTGATTCCTCTGGTGTTGCAAGAGATTGTGGGCGGCGGTGATCACTTAACAACAGGTGACCCGCACGCTCGTTTGTCCTCCTATTCCATAAAAAAAACTAATTTCTTATACATATCCATAGTAAAATACACTATTTGATTGAAAAAAGTGCTGCTGTCAGTCCTATATTATGTTCTTCTTAGGAGCTCAACTTTTTACGAACATATGGTAAAATTCAGTAATTTAAAAGAAATATTTGCAGTGACGATTCAAAAGCGCCTAATTGAATAAAGTATATTTGCCTTTGAGTTTGAAATACCACCGATACGACTCAATAGACTTACCTTACCCGTTGTTCAATAACAGTAATCTATCCCTTTATCATAAGCGCAAGCAAAGCACAATCTATAATATTATAAAGCTGCAGTGTTTGTTTGTTTGTTTGAACGCGCTAATCTCTGGTACTACTGGTCCGATTTGAATGTTCTTTCAGTGTTGGGTAGTCCATTTATCGAGGAAAGCTATAGGCTATGTTTTTTTTTCAAAATTAGGGATCCGTAATAAAATTGCTATATTGTAACACAAGGTGTAAAATCGAAAACCTATTTTTGCGTGCGCTGCAAAAACTATTGACAATAGAACAAAATGATGTACAGGCTATAATATAGGCAATATTTTATTACTTATAAAACTATCACGTGAATTATACTTTATATGGAAAAACAACGTTTGCCGGGTCAGCTAGTATATATATAAACTAAATAAAAATAATGATTTTATAAACTAGCTAAGTTTTTTTTAAGTTTAAGTTTTTGTTTTGTGAATGCTGTACATGTCGTACGAATATTACAATTTCACTAGATTATAATGAAATAGTTGATTGTCAATCGACTTTGTTACAGCCTGGTTTTAGTGACATTGTTATGTCACGGATACACTATAGTAATATAAATAAATTACTATAGTGTGTAATATAAATCTAGGTATACCACGAATGATAGATTCTTCTTCTTCTTAATTTCTTATAAAAAATGCCGGCTACCAACATATATGTTTCAACATGGCAACTGAAACTTTCACGATGCTCCTTAGATTTCCAGTTATTTAAATATTTAACAGGGCATCTTATATATACTTATATATCATACGTTATATATGATAAGGTGTATTGTTGTCGTTGAAAACTTCTAATAAACTAGAGAACTTAATACTTGTCATGGACTATGTTTTAATTATAGGTTTTATCCTTACCAAAACCTTCAATTCCAACCTTGTTTACAATTTAAAACTAAAGCTGCATACTTTTTCATTCATAGCAAGAATTTTTTAAGCCCTAAGCATTTTCGTGTTAAAATTACCTAGAATAGAAATAAACATGTATTTATCATTATATTTAGAATTCAGTTCAACACATGAACATTAAAATTAATTATTTTCAGTGCTCAATATTCCAATCTCCATGGACGAATAAAACCGCAAAACTCAAAAGCTCATCTCATATAACTGTCTGTAAAAAATACCATATTTTCATTTAAATACCCTCTAGGCAAAATAATACAATCCAACACAAAATCTTTAAAAGTTAAAAAAGGCACAGAAGGTATTTCTTTTCTCTATATTTGTTCCCTTTCAATCAGCTTCGAATACTTTTTTCTTATGTCAAAGCACTACAACCGCTTCGGAATGAAATAGCATGATAAGAAAAGAAAAGAACGAGGGAGAGAAGAAATGGCGTTAGACACTCTCCAACTTTTCTTTTTTCGCTCTTGCAAAAAATACAATTTATACGATGATAAAGCTGTATCCGCTACTTCGTTATAATATAAATAGCCTGAAGTTGAGTCTAGCTTGGCTTGTTCAAATTCAAATTCAAATTCAAATATTTTTATTCAAAATAGGATGTGACATCACATATTGAAAGTCAAAAACTACCACCTATTCCAAAATGAATACCTCTGACCTGAGAAGAATGGGCGCAACAAACTCAGCGCCCTTTTTTTTTTTCAGAATATGTTTACTAAGTAATATTGTACAATTAAACTTATTATTTAATAGCCTGAGGGCGGTCACTCCATTCCCAATCTGTGGTATCATTAAGAAAGTTATTTTGTTATTACCTTTACCACACAAACGTTTTTTAACAATTCTTTTGAATAACGTAATACTTTTGTTTTGAACAGTTTCTGGGATCTTGTTGTTAAATCATATACATCGCCCCACAAAAGACTTACTAACTCAATAATTAATAGTTAATATAAAATAAAACGCATTATAATTATGTTCTTTTGTCTAAGTCAGTTTTTAGCTAAGAAGAGACATAGGGAACAGGGGGTTCTCCTAAGATGCGTGATTAATAATTTAATGCGGACGAAGTCGTGGGCAGATATATCACCATTTTTGTCGTGATTGTCCAGGCTGTTCTTTAATTATAAATTTATTTATTTATTAAAGATACAATGTAACATTACAGATTAACTCTAAAGCGTTACAAAGATATAATATTAAAGAAAAAACAAACAATGAAATTTATAAACTAGTTATCTTATTTTATAGAGCTTACAGGCATCATACTCTCAAATCTTTTCTTACATTCTTTGACCAAACATTCCATCCAGCTGGCAAATAGATCACACTGTGGTGCTACCTCAAGTACAGAGTTTAGAAGACAGATGGCTCGTTGTACAAAATTATATACTGATAGATATAATACTAGATAGATATAATACAGGTAGACAAAAGTTTCAAAAATCGTATAGTTGGCTTAAGGGAGTCACAAAAGTTTATTTTAGTATAGTGCGCAACAGAAATATTGATTTGAACTTCTAAAATATGAGTAATACTAGCTCATGCTATCTCTTAGTAGTACCGGTCTGTACAAAATTAAGTCATGTGCCATATTGATGAAATAATATTTCATTTGTGAATCGTGAAATTTATGATGTAAAGTAAGACTATAAAATTAAATATCTTCAATATAAGATATTGTATTAAATATGTATGAGAAAAGACTTCGGTACAAATAATGCCTTTTTATGCCATAAAATATATGAAGCTATGTAGTTACCTAAGCCGGTATCACATTAGGAACATAATCTCTTTGTACAAAGAGCTAATTCGTAATAACTATATATTAAGCTGAATTAATCAAAGGGAATTAAGGGAGGATTTCAACTATAATCCAGACAAGAACCTCGAAACATTCGGGAACAGCTAGAGTAAGTTGTTAGCATCGTTTGTTGGAATAAGCAACTAATCTCTACCATTCATTCACAAAGGATTAATCAAGTAACTGTATAAATGTGTCATCGTATTCCAAGAGATTGATTGCTGAGTAACAAATAATGTTTGTATCTCAACCAAAACAATTTTGAACATGGAACTTAAAGCAGCCAATAATAAAAACGTAGAAAAGCGAAAAGTACAAAGGAAGTTGAATGCTAAATGAAATCATACAAAATATCATAAAAATAATAAAGTAAATAAATAATATTTGGAATAATTATTTAGTAGCATTTAAACTCTGCAATTAAAAGTTTTGAGCTTTTAGTTATCTTATATATGATATAATTTTTGTAACAATGACTGATTTCTTTCGTCTTTATATCCATCAAGCTATGGGGCTGAGACATGGACACCAAAGAAGGCTGACAGAGATTGGATGATGCCTTTGAGATGTGGTGCTGGAGGAAGATGCTTCAAATCCCTTGGACAGCATTCCGCATCAACCAATTCATCCTTCACATTTCTGAGAAGGTAGACGGATGACGCCCTAGAGGTCACAGCCCTATAAGATGGTCTGACCAAATCCGCATATCTCTGGATACCGGACTTCATGACGCACAGCACGTAGCCAAAGACAGACACAGATGGCGAACTAGTTTCAAAAAGTTGAATCCTCAGAGAAATCACGACCCTCAGAAATGAGGAATACGACGCGAGGAGGGGAGGGAGATTTTTAATTTTATCTTATTATATATTTGTAGCATATTAAAGCTCACATAGGTTTTGTGTACAGGTTTCCCGTTACTGATTGTATTGATTAAACGTTCGTGGCAGCGTACAACGTCATCGAAAACAATCAGCTCAAGTGGCAACCAACACTCCGCTAATTGCATGCCACTCAGTTCCACATGAATAGCTATTATGATCAGAGATATTGAATGTCACAGGTTTAGTAGATTAACATGAAACAATAATGAGGCACTGAACGAGGCCTCTTAATGTTCTCATATTGAATGAATGAAAGTATTTATTTACAAACAATACTGAACGTTAATAGCTTTTGCTCTCTAATTTCTTCATCGTCCGCTTGTCTTCCGACATAGGCCTCCTCCAGATCCTTCCATGTCTGTCTATCCTAGGCAATTCTTCTTCAGGTGGTCACTGCCAACTTTTTTATATCATCTGATTATTTGTCTTCCTCTATTTCTTTTCCCGTGTCTAGGATACCATTCAATAACATATTTTGTCAATTTTTTATTACTTTCTCATGTTAATGCTTTATTATTAATTAAAATTTACTCGATCATTTAATTGATATATTGGGATGGCAGCGTTCGGGAAGCTCCGAAAAATCATCTCGTCCCAAATACCACCGTGTCTGAAGACGAAGATTTTCAACCAGTGTGTATGATGACTTACGGTACGCAGACGTGATCGCTAACTATGTGTCTTATGAGAAAGCTCATGGTGGCTCAGAGGGCAATTTAGAGGGCTATGCTCGGAGTTTCCCTGCGCGATTGAATCAGAAATGAGGAGATCCGTAGGAGAACAAAAGTCATCGACATAACCCAAATGATTGCAAAACTGAAGTGGCAGTGTATGGCACAGTTGGCCATTAGGGCAGTTAAGCTGTCGAAAGGCCGCACGTACCGCAAGATCCAGTGTTGGTAGGCCCCCAGCAAGATTGACCGACGCGGACGATCTGGTCAAGATTGCCGGAATACGTTGGATGAGGGCAGTGCAGGACTGATCTTCGAGGAAATATTTTGGGGAAGCCTTTGTCCAGCAATGGACGTCTTCCGGCTGACGATGTGATAGATATGGATATTTTAACGTGGGTAGTTAATAGTTTTCTACGATTTAAATCAGGAGCCCTGGACGGGAATTTCCGGGCTTGCTATAGTGGAGTGATGCGGGGCTGCTTTACAAACATCTCACCGCTGTAGGGTTTATGCTTGGTTGATCTATCGTAGCAATGGAGAGAAAAGAATTTAGTGTTCCTAAGCCCAGCCAAAATGACTGCATGAACCTCAAATCTTTCGGCCTATTTGATGAAGATCTTAGCGAGACTTTGCGATAGCGATATCAGCAAAAATGCTCTCGTTTGCTGTGTTATACTTAAGTTGCACTTCAAAACATTTGGAAAACTTAAAACTAGTGAAATAACACATCTTTGTATTCTGAAATCTAATAAGTTGTATCAAGTTTCAGTTTTTATTATGTGACGAAGGAAAAGTTAATTCTTGATGTCAGTAAACATAATTACAAGTAGATGTCCTCTTATACAATACGTTTTTATATTGAATTCGCTTGTGTTCCGACATAGGCCTCCTCCAGATCCTTCCATGTCTGTCTATCCATAGCAATTCTTCTCCAGGTGGTCACTGCCAACTTTTTTATATCATCTGATTATTTGGCTTCCTCTATTTCTTTTTCCGTGTCTAGGATGCCATTCAATAACATATTTTGTCCATTTTTTCTTACTTTCTCATGTTAATGCTTTATTAATAATTAAAATTTACTCGATCATTTATTTAATATATTGGGATGGCAGCGTTCGGGAAGCTCCATAATTTTAGGGTTATAATCTATAACTAAAAAGGAAACGAAAAGTCCAAGAAACATGTGTTCTAAAATGCATATTATGGGTGTAACAAATGTTTTTAAATGTACATTGTGTCTTGATTGTAATGAGTATGCCAAGTCCTAATCTTAGCGACGTTTCCAAACTAACACTTACAAAGTTATGCAAAGGACATAAGTAACATAGTGACATGTTTTTCATTGATAGGTAGGTAAGTTCGATCATTCATAATTTGAAGATCTAAGTATGCATGCGTTGCCAATTTTCTCGTTAAGGCGTATGACATTGATATTATTTTGTTATTTATTATTTCAGTTATTTTGTTTGAAATATAAGAAAAGCAAAAAAACATAGTTAAAGAAAATTATACATCATTCGATTCTAATAAACGGTCTCGTTAAGCTTAGAGTTATGGAAATTCAACATAAACACGTTGTATATTTCTTGGAAATTATACTTCTTAAGGCGCGTTATGAAAAAATTATGAGAGTGAAATTTTAAGATTGGCGCGCATCACTGTAGCAGGTTGAAGTTGGTACCTAAAATTTTCTGACATTTGCGACCTTCGTTATTTTTTTTTTGGTTTCTTCGTCCATTATTAGGATAGGCAAAGGGTTCAAACCCGTACAGCCGTATTCGTTATTTAATATTAATTGTCAAGCCATCGTTGCAAGATTTTTACAATATTGTTCTTTCTACAAACGTAGAAACGTTTGTAACGCACGAGGAATATATAATTTTATGGATTTTTGCTTTGTAGGCCAAAGAAGTATAACTTCTGGCGTGCATACATAAGTACCACACACACTATTTTTAATAATAAAAGTAACGTATAAAAACATAGTCATAACATTCCATAACATATTTATTCTCCAGCTCTATTAGACATGTACTATCAAAAGGAATATATAATACTTGAGTGATTAACTACACTATACTTTTAATTTATATAAAATAAATCTTTTGTTATATATTTCCGCACAAATTGTTTCATTTCATAAATAAAGGAATACAAAGTCTGTGTCACATTACGGCTTACGGCGGCCATAAAGTTAAACGAAGTGTCGGGTCAGAGGGTTATACGAAAAATGTTGTGAAATACACCGAGCTAGCCGAGCTAACCCGCAACGATAAGACGAATTGAGAGTACCTTCTGTTCTGTACAATATATTGTGTTATACTCCGTGCTATCTTAAAGAAACTGAACTTTTTATTAATCCAATAGAAATGAAAGATGAGCTATTTACGCAACTGTTGTGTAATAAGAAGTATTAAAACACGAATATGGGTTTATAAACACTCATATGATAATAGTATCATATGAGTGTTTTAATACCTAATTATCAACAGTTGCATACAAGACTTTATCTACACCAATAATATGAATCCTCTATAAAAGATTCTGAAACGGTTAACTTAACGTAACCATAATATCATCCAAAGGAGTGTTATTATGAAACCAAACGATATAATGTTGTACTAAATTTCATTACAACACTCGTTTGGATAATGTAAAGCTTATTAGGACATTGGGTGTTTAATGTTGGCAATAAGCTAACTAACTATAGCCGATCCTACCTACCGGGTCCGAATACCGGTAGGAGCAAGCATTTATATGATGAATATGGATGTTTGTTTCCGACTCTTGGATGTTTAAATATATTAATGTATGTTTAAGTAAGTATATTGTATTAAATATATCATTGTCTTGGAACCCATAACACAGGCTATATATGCTTAATTTGGGGCATGATAATTTGTGTAAAAAGTGTGTGAATATTATTATTGTATTATTATTTTAGAATCTTTAATAGAGGATTTAAAGCATGGGTGTACATAAAAGTATAACAATAATCAAATAGTGGAATCCTGAGCGAAGAGAGGTTTCGTGAGGAAGGTATTTATTTTATTTTACAACTTAAGAAAACTTACAGCTAGATACATATTTAAAATTAATCTATTATACAGCAGATAGCTATTTACAAGTTTTCACAAATAATAACAATTTATTGTGTATAGTCGTTTACCTACATTAAATATAATATTATATAACCTACCTTGCTTTATATAAAAAAAAGTTTTTATTTACTTGACTTCTAAATTGAATTGGTGTCGTCTTGAATAAGTCAAGATCGTATTCACTATTAACTTCATTATAAAGTTTGCATGCTCTTATAAGAAAACTGTTCTGTCTATAATTACATTTTGCTGATTGTATTTCTTGTGTGAAACTTGTGTCTTCTATCGAGTCCTCTCACGAGAAGGTCGCGGAATGGGGTAAGTTGAACCTTGTCCAATTTAACCCCCAGAAGACTCAAGTTTGCGCGTTTACCACTAAAAAAACCCCATTTGCCGTATCACCGCTCTTCGAGAACACTTCCCTTAAAGCCTCGCCTAGTATCGGAATACTGGGTCTCGAAATCTCGAGCAATTGCCAATTCCGTGGCCATCTGGAGGGCAAAGCCAAACTGGCTTCAAAGAAACTGGGCGTCATAAATAGAGCACGGCAATACTTCAAGCCGGCCCACATTCTAGCGCTCTACAAAGCGCAGGTCCGGCCTCACATGGAGTATTGCTGTCATCTCTGGTCTGGCGCACCCCAGTATCAGCTCGATCCATTTGACCGCGTGCAACGCAGAGCAGCTCGAATTGTCGGGGACCCAGTACTCTGTGAACGGCTGGATCACTTGGCGTTGCGTAGAGACGTCGCTTCATTGTGTGTCTTCTACCGCATTTATCACGGGGAGTGTTCCGAAGAGCTGTTCAACCTGATTCCTGCCGCCGAATTCCACCTTCGCACGACACGCCACAAGTTACGATATCATCCCCACCATCTGGATGTGTGGCGGTCCTCCACAGTGCGGTTTTCAAGGAGCTTTCTTCCTCGTACCACGAAGCTGTGGAATGAGCTTCCTTGTGCGGTGTTTCCGGGACGATATGACATGGGTACCTTCAAGAAAAGCGCGTACACCTTCCTTAAAGGCCGGCAACGCTCTTGTGATTCCTCTGGTGTTGCAGGAGAGTGTGGGCGGCGGTGATCACTTAACACCAGGTGACCCGTACGCTCGTTTGTCCTCCTATTCCATAAAAAAAAAAAAAAAAAAAAAAAAAAAAATAGTAAGTTGCCCCGCCTTTGGGAGCTGACAGTGGTTCGTAAGCCAATCTGCTCTAGCAGTTCTGCACAGTTAACTCTACCGTTTGCTATATTTAGTATATAAGTAATGTCTGCAACACGTCGTCTTTCTTGGAGAGGCAAATATGAAATTTTTGACAGCGTGCCATGTAATTATGGTAATAGTTTTTTGTACGGAATTGTAAGTAACGTATGAATTTTTTCTGTATTGATTCAATGCGGTTAATGTACACATTATAAACTGGATTCCATACTTGAGATGCGTATTCTAGATGGCTACGAACGTAAGCACAGTATAATATTTTCATCAGTTTAATTGATGTTAGTTCCGAACACATCCTTATGATAAACCATAATGTTTTATTAGCCTTAATGATTATATTGTTTATGTGTAGATCAAATAGAAGCTTTGAATCAAAGATGACTCCGAGATCTTTAATGGATGATACTCTTGTTATTGATGTTCCAGATATTGAGTAATTTTCATGTATGACATTCTGTTTTCTAGTATATGAGCAAATAAAGCATTTTGAAATATTGAGATCTAATTTGAGTTCTGCAGAATAACTAACAAATTTATCTAGATCAGCGTCTCTAACACAATTAACCGGGCAAAGTATTTTCATATCGTCGGCGTAAAGTATTATTTTGGAATGTTGAAAATTAGAGGATATGTCATTTACGAAAATATTAAATAAGAGGGGGCCCAGAATGGATCCTTGTGGGACTCCTGAAGAAATACACATAGTAGCAGATTTAAAACCATTTAGAACAACGACTTGACATCTATTGGCGATATAAGCTGAAAACCATCGATATAAGTTGCTTCGAATCCCTATTTGTAGTAATTTGTCAAGAAGAATAGAATGGTCAATTCTATCAAATGCTTTCTTAAAGTCAATGTATATGACATCTATTTGGGAAGGCTCCGACATATACTTTGACAGTGTTTCAGTGCAAAGAAGCAAATTCGATGTGGTTGATCTTCCATGAAGAAAGCCATGTTGATTTTCACTAAATATGTGTTTTAGGGCAAATTGAATTTGCTTGTGCACTATTTTTTCTAGAACTTTGGCAAAAACACATAGTTTAGAAATTGATCTATAGTTTTCCACTCGGTCTTTAGGGCCACTTTTATGAATTGGTGTGATAAAGGCTTTCTTCCAGATATCAGCTAAAATGCATTCATTTATGGAACGTCTATAAAGAAGTGTCATGGTATGAAGTATTACATAAAATAACTACATTGATAAACAAAGTCCCCCGCCGCGTTCGTCTGTCAGTTTGTTCGCGATAAACTCAAGCACAACTCATGTAGGTATGTATTCATGCATAATGGTTGAAATATGACCATGATTATTAAAGTAATAAAAAAAGGAACGAAGAAACCAAAAAACACGCTTTTTATAGAAAACCGAACTAACAATAGAAAATACTTTTTGGTTTGGTCTATTTATAAAAGGTTGTATTTTTAGATTATTGTTTAAACTAATGTTTGCATTGTTGTACTTTTTTTTATGAAATAGGAGGACAAACGAGCGTATGGGTCATCTGGTGTTAAGTGATCACCGCCGCCCACATTCTCTTGCAACACCAGAGGAATCACAAGAGCGTTGCCGGCCTTTAAGGAAGGTGTACGCGCTTTTTTTGAAGGTACCCATGTCGTATCGTCCCAGAAACACCGCACAAGGAAGCTCATTCCACAGCATTGTAGTACGAGGAAGAAAGCTCCTTGAAAACGGCACTGTGGAGGACCGCCACTCATCCAGGTGGTGGGGATGATATCCTAACTTGTGGCGTGTCGTGGTGGAATTCTGTTTGGTATTCGAAAATATCCTTATGTTGGATAAATGGGTTACAGATACTGGTTGAAATTTAAAATTAACATCAATTCCTGCCTCATAGACGATGGATGAAAATTATATATATTAACAAAATTCTAATATGCAAATTTACTAGTGGAATAATTTTTGTCATATTAATGTATTGTCATTGGTCCTCTATAAACTCTCAAAGTTTGAACGAAATCTGGCCGTTTAAAGTAGGTCAAAATCGCGCCCAAATGAGTCGGTTCCAAACAAACATACATACAGGTGAAGCTAATAAAATGCATGTAAAAAACCAAGCCGTCTAGGAGCTTTCTTCGTGAACGCTACCATATAAAAAAAAATATATGGCGCGACTTCTTTTGGAAGATATTTATATTGCTAATTGATTGAAGTATAAGCGACTAGTTCAATTCGCAATTCAAATTCCTATCACAACATTTTTATTCCAGCACGTTCACTACATTTTTACTAATTATTAGTTACGTAGTTACAAACTTACTGGCCTACAAAAAGCCTAGTAATCACTACTTTGCAGACGCACGGCTATTGAAAGTGTAAATGCTTACGTCAGCTATTTCTCTGAAGTCTTCGTACTTAAATGGCACTTCTTATCCGCCTGTTCTAAGAAGGGTTCCAAAGTTTCATTCTCTGAAACAAAACTTGCGAAAGCTTTTTGTGACCATCCTTGTTTATTTTCTTTTTACCTTTTATCGTTTTACGAATAACAGGCCAATTATCTTAATCGATTCATTATTAATCAGTTAATCAAATATTTTCTTTGACTGTTCTTAGCCTCGGTTATTTAATTGGAAAGGATTTTTCATTGAGAGCGCTCGAATTTTGTATTGATATAAAATAAAGCTTATAAGTTGTAAATACATCTGATTCAATTCCTTCTAAAGAAAACTCGAGTACAATTTTCTAAAATACTTTAACTCACACTATACGTGAGAGATATAAATTAAATACTTTGCAAACCGATTGTTATTTGCTCGGATCATGCATGGACTCAACTGCGCGGTATTTCTAGATCGATACGTCATATAACCTTTAAAAAACCTCTAAAATTCGGTGACTCCTGTGTTATTTTTTCCTCCTTTTTTGTGGTAAAGAAAGCAAAAAGACGTATCATATGATGTTACTTATATTCAATAACTATTATAAATATAATTATAAATAGTATTTTTTTTTAGAAAACGCGATGATTACACATTTAAATAAAACACTTTTATAGGATTAAAACGCGTGTAATATTAACTTTGATTTTACAATAGATTTTAGCGTAAGGTTTTTATTATTATTTAAGTTAAACCTAAGTTTCAAGACCTTTCCAGATATCGTTTACAGGGGGACTGAAATTGGGCCAAATATCTGATGTAAAAACAAAGTAATATATACACGCGTTTTAATCCTTTAAAAAGTGTTTTATATAAATATAATTGTAAATTAAATTAAGTTATAATATTTAACAATATATATATAAATATAATTGTTTGTAAAAAACTCTTCATAGTATATTACGATCTGGCTAATCGCGCTTCCTTAGTCTAAGTTCATTAACTAAATAATAACAAATCACTCCGAAAAAATTTTTCACTTTAAAAATAATTTATTTTACTCTATATATATATTTTATAGAGTAAGTTAAAATGTGGCACAAATATATTGAAATATAACCTAACTGTCAAAAACTACTGTACATACTTAGCGTTACTACAAAGCGTTTGCTATTAATTATGTATATTTTGTTTTAAACATGTATTAGAAATTTGTTTTTTGATAATACAATCTGTATTGAATTAATTTTAATTCCTATGGAGAGAATGGGTGTCGGTGTTCACTTACGGCTTGCAAGTTCATTGGTCCTCAATTCAAAGTCAAAAGTACTTTATTGACAGTATAAAATCAACAGATTTCTCGTCAACGTCAATTACTAAAATACATATTAAATACATGCTTATTTAAAAAAAAATGATACTTACATATATATTTTAAAAATAATGCAATCTAGTAAAATAACACAAGGTTGAACCATAAAATTTATAATGAGAAACAATTATAATACTATTTAATTCCATAGTGTAATAATATCATTTGCGTAATCATTAATATTATAATAAGCCTTCGTAATAAGCCAAATAATATTATGTAGAAGAAATATTATTTTAATAATATCTTCAAAAGCACCCCACGCTTTTTTTATAATGAAATATATTTTTTTAACTATTTTCAAGTTAAATTTATTAAAAAAAATATATATTTTTTTAAGTTGAATTTTATATAAAGCGTGTTTTTTAGTTTTTTAAACTATTTTCATCCCGGTTCATGGTTCCCGCTGGATTTGTGAAAAATTGAATTCACCTCGATGAGCTATAACTATACCAATAATAGGTTTAGTTTGACATAGCAATATTCCTCAAAATAAGATTCGTATATTAATATGTTGCGAAAAGTAGCAAAAACGGGAACCGGAACTTGAAAAGGACCAGGGATAATCTTCAATACCAAACTTGCGTATCATTTTTAAAAACTCTTTATCTACGCGGACAAAGCCGCGGGCATGAGCTAGTAGCTCATAAAATGACAATTTTGACACGTGAAGTGTCGAAAACCTTATTACTACTCTTTTATGTCAACATTTTTAGCTTTCGATTTTTAGAAAGCACTTGTAAAGTCAATCTCAAGTGATTAATCAAAAATATTTGAATGTTTCGACCTCAGATTAAGAATCGCAAAAAAAGAGACCGCAGGCGTAGTCGTAAAGTGCGGCAACTAACTAATACTACGCCCAAGTGGGCGAACTCGAGCCAGTCTCGAACAATGTGTGACGTTGACGTACCGCATGATCTGTTAAACCTAATAATTAAAACTATAATGCCGGGCTGCGTGGCAAAACATTGTCAAAAATAATACTACAAGAAATAAGAAAGACACTGGGACCACATATCATCAGTAAGTATTTCGTATTTTATTAATTTAAATGTAAAATAACATCAAGTGTATGTAACAAAATTTGAAACATACCATTGAATGTCAAGATACCACGCACACAAGCATCTAATAGTTGCCGTAATAAAAAATTATATTGTTCCTAGGTAGAGCGGTATCTAGGTGGAGCGCAGCGGAGACCAATCCTTAATCTAAGGTTTCGACTTAATAGAGTAAAAAATAAATCCTACGTAATAATCTCAAAACAGTGTGAAGTGCAGTCGTACATCATCCATCACATTCTGTAAATAAGTAAAGATTTTATATTAACATTTTATTAAAACGTGAACGTAACTTTAGAAATATTTGAAAAAAGTTTTATAGAAAAAATAATAGCACGGTGATGATAACCAGAGTACCAAAATGACTCGCAATTTATCTAGAGATGGCGGAAATTAAAATTATCATAAACTATCCGTTCGATATCTGGTTGACTTTCATAACTACTTTCATCAAAATTTTAACAAAAAAATAACTGACTTCAAAAACATTATTTCAAAACAATTGATATAACATGCAATAAAAAGTACAAAAATATTTGCGTATTTTTAAAGATTCTAATTTATTAATCTAATTCATTATTTATTGTTATTTTTCTAATCGGTGTCCTTCCGCCGCGACCGGCTCTCGCGTCTCGCCTCCTCACGACACAAGCACCTCTCACCTACAACTATGTATGTAGTTACATAACTATCTTGGATGACACTGACTCAACTCAGAACTCAACCAAACTCTCAACAAACTACCTTTGAAGTTTATCCTTTCCAATAAAAAAATAATCATCGAAATCGGTTGGCGCGATATTGAGTTATTCGTAAATTTATCATCCACATACGTATAGCAAATTTAAGACTTTTATGATATTCTCATGAATGTAACTATCAGATCTGGATCAAATTACAATGGGGCCACACGGAAAGCACCAGCTTTCATATAAAAAAAGAATTATCAAAATCGGTTCACCCAGTCGAAAGTTTTGAGGTAACAAACATAAAAGAAACATACTCCACCTCTTTTGAAGTCGGTTAAAAATACATATAAAACATATTTAAAAAATTTAATAAAATATCATAAATTTGATTCATATTGCCCCTTTAAGCAATGAACTTTATTCGTTTAATTTAACAAATTTCCCTTTGCAAATATAAAAACATTTTCGGTTTGCTTTTAGTAGGCCTCTAGTGGCTTACGAATGATGAAGGCATATAATCAGCCTGCGCCAGACTTTTAATCCCACGGGCCTGTTGTCTGTGAACGTTATGACGAAACCCTTTATTAACGGGAGTGCATTTTATATATTATGTAGGTTCGCCTCGCGTTATATTATATAATAGCTTTTACCCGCGATTTCGCCCGCGTTGAATAGTTACTTTGGGATTTTTTTTATCTTTTAGGGTACTATTTAAATAATACACATACAAACTGCTCTTTCCGCTAGCAGCGCTCTTTATATACAGCGCATATCCCTTGTCATTGAGGACAGTCTCTTTAATAGTATTTCCCTGTGAACTTTAATCTCCTATTTTATCCCCATGTAGGTCAAAGTTTCAAAACTACTCAAACTAAAGTTTATAAATTATTTCTTATCAAGTGCCTCAATACAAATTTTCATAGTTTTATCTTCGATAATGACGAATTTACATACAAATCCCCACATTTCAACTTATCCATTTATTTATTTTTTTGCTATAAAATGAAGCCCATGTCCTTTTTCAAGCTCCAGTCTATCTCTGTACTAAATTTGATCAAAATCGTTTCGGTTGTTTTTGCGTGAAAGCGTAACAATTAAACTTACATTCACATTTATAGCATAAGTAGGAATGTAGATAAACATTATTTGTACGTCTACCTCGGACTAACAATCCAGTTAGGCAGTTCCAATTTCTAGAAAGAGGTCACTCGTCGAATTCAACTCGGATGGGCAGCGTTCGGGAAGCTCCGTAAAATCTTCTCGTCCCAAATTCCGCAGTGTCTGAAGACGAAGGTTTTCAACAAGTGTATTTTGCCAGTGATGACTTACGGTACACAGACGTGGTCGGTAACTATGGGCCTTATGAGAAAGCTCATGATCGCTCAGAGGGCTATGCTTGGAGTTTCCCTGCGAGATCAAATCGTAACCTACTCCTCGAATGGCGATCACATCCCGGAAGATGCAGTGATGGTAGGCCCCCCACAAGATGGACCGACGATCTGGTCAAGATCGCCGGAATATATTGTATGAGGGCGAAATCTTTGGGGGAGGCCTTTGTCCAGCAGTGGACGTCTTCCGGCTGATGATGATGATACTTTAAAATAGCTGCTCCAAAATAAGGGAGTATTATTATTGTTATAACAGTTTCAATCCTGGTTAGCATTGTCTTTATTGATATCCATGTTGTGACGATTTCTGTATGAACCAATTATAATCGAATTGTGAAGTCATTGTTACTTGTACTTTCTGTAGCCGAGAACAAACAGTGCACGAAATAGTAACAATAGAGAAAGACCAGATCCACGTCGCATTCTTCACATCACTCTACGACGACTTAAAGTTTTTAGTATCTCTGACCTCTATGGGTCCTGGGTTATAATCACAATAGATGCTTTTTACCTATTAAATAAATAACTAGCATACCCAACAGACGCTGTTCTGTACACGTCTTAAATTTTAAAAATCGGTCCAGCCGTTAGAAGATGAACACTACCAACAGGGCAGGAGAATTATATATAGACTGAATTGAAATTCTAAACCAATCTAAAACTCACTGGAACACACAAAAAATCATCAAAGAAGCAGTCGTTTTGAAGGTAATGCAATGATTATATAAATCATCCTCGTATCCACCTGAAGACACACAGAAAATTTCAAAATCGGTCCAGCCGCTTAGGAGCTACATCAGTTGTGAATCTAAATCATCCTCGAATCAACTTGAACACACACAGAATTTCATTCAAATCGGTCCAACCGTTTAGGAGGAGTTCACCGTCAACATACGTATAGAATAATTATATATATAAAGATAAATATTCGCTGAAATGTGGATACAAACAAGTAGGTCTTACATTAAATTAAGTCACCGTCAGTTACACATTCTACCAAGTCCTGGTTTGCACATTATTACTGACTCGTTAGTATTAAAATTATTCTAGTTAGTTACCTGATTAAATAGCAACTTTAAACATTATTCAATTAGATACAATAAACAGAGGCTTTCTTGCAAGCTGGTGAAACTCACACGATCAAGATTACGTAAGATAACTCACGTAATAAAGGGTCACGGCCCCTTTAACAAGCATCTGTTTAATATATAGGTGTCTCTGATAGTCCCCTGTGCAGGGCTTGCATGGAGACAGAAGAGACGGCCACACACCTCATCCTAGAGTGCCGTAGTGTGGCCACATACCGGGCGAAACACCTGGGGTCACCGAGGACTCTTCCCGAAGTCATGGGTGACATCAGAGGTTTAAGTAACTTCCTTGAGGGGTTGGGATGGCAAGATTAGCAACCCAACCCCACGACGCAAAATAGGCGCATAGAAGACATCGAGTTGCGGAAAGTAGCCTTTGAATACCTAGATACAATAAAAAAAGAAATTTCATGTAAATAGTTTCATTTTAAGTATTTAAAAATAAAATATACAGTAATAACACAATTTATGCTAGTCATTTATGCTTTACATACAAATTACAGATTTGCATAAGAGGTGTATTAAATTAAATCTTTAGTAAGTTATTTTATATTTTTTAGTTTTTTAGTTCGGCTTTTTGTAATCACACTATTCGAAGTTGTTTTCTTCTTTTCGGTTTGGTTTTCTTCTAAAGCATGGTTTTAAGTTTTTTGTAACTATTATTTTTGTTGCTTTTTTAATCTTAAATCGATGATAAGTAGTACTCGTAGTACCAAATTAGCACACACAAATATCGCTTATCCTGAAGATCCTGATAAGACAAATGGGACTGACAATATAAATTATAAAATCGACACGAATCCTTGACCAGTTTGCAAAGTTTCAAATAACATCCGAGGTTTTGAAGGGGTCGATAATCACGTCCAAAGATTCCGTTACATACAAATAGACATACATTACTTGTATTAGACAAGTGTAATAGGCTGTTTTAATTATTGTATTGTCACTATTGTCATCGGTCCTTGTTAATTAATAAAGTTTCAGTTCAATCCAACATTTTAAAGTTGCCAATAATATGTTCAAAGTTTCCGTTACATAGATACTGATAACATTCATGTGAAGCTACTAAAAGCATATTAAAAAGCTGTTCCACAGGCTCTGACATGATGATACGCAGAATCGTGAAGTCTTCCATATTTATGTGTTATATAAATAATAATTAAAATGTACTTATAATGCAAAGATACAGTTAATTACACATAATTTAGAAAGTATTTTATTATTTTTTTTGCAGAGGAGGAAAATACATTTACGTATTGAAGACCCCGAAACTGGCCCATATGTTGGACTAAAAAACTCCTCTATACTGTCAGCCCCAAAGGCAACAACGACATAGTACGTGGGCCGTGGAGGCCGCAAATACTACGCAACACAGTCGCGGGGCGACCTTAATAGTGAATGAAGCTAAAAAATGTCGAAAACAATCAAAATTAGAAATATAATAACGAAATATTTTTCTATAAGCATATTTTAATGCATAACAAATATTCCCAACTCGTTCCTAGAAGCTGAATTAATATTCGACGCCACGCAATGTCGGCTTATTTAATATTCATTTTCAGAACTATCTTGAGACAGAACATCCTGTAACTTCATATACATTAAGGTGAATTTTGTGTCACCAGTGTTCGTAATAGGAGGAAATTACGCCCCACATTAATTTGTTTGCATAAACACGGGCCTATTAGCGCGCTTGTCATTGTGTACTCGTACACGACACCTGTGACAAATTAGCCGAGGGAGCAAATAGAGGCCTTTTGTTAGTTATTACGTCAATGTAATGCTGATGACTGTGATTTACTAACAAGCGGTCTCAAAGAATATTGATGCGTTGCGGTTCTTATAGATACCGTCAGCGGGAAGTTAAATGTTCGACGTGTAGACTTGAGTCTCAATGTATCAGTAATCCCACGTCATATTAGAATTTCCTCGTATTTTTTTTAATTATAGCAATTTCTATAGAGTAAAATTAAATAAAGTAGTAATTAATAATGAACATTCATCAGGAGCTGTGATATCCACATGATCCGCGTGCCTCAGGGTTCAATCCTAGGACCTTTTTTATTCCTAGTCTACATTAATAATTTGCCATCAATAGCCTTGCAAAATGTGAGATTGTTATTTTCGCAGACGACACTTCATTAGTTTCTAATATGGATAGATAAGTTAAAAGAATATTTCTGTTGCAGTGAGGATTTAAAAGCGCTTAGTTTATGCCTAATTGAATAAGGTTTATTTGACTTTGACTTTGAAAAAGTAATGATAAATCTTAATCTTATTTTCTGGCCCTGATGATATGTGATATCCGATGCGTGCATTCTAAAGCAACACCAAAAATATCACAAAAGCGTCACCAGCATTGTAGATTGGTTTGCGAGATTTTTTTAGCATAATAATTCCTTGCAAAACGTTCAAAAGAGAAAAATTATTCCTCAGACATTTTTTCAGTATATTGTCTTCTGCATTGGGGATTTCCTTACTATCTCAGTTAAAAAAACAGCCTGTATATATACCTATATACCATGCTTTCTTGCACCAACAGAAATGCCTTCCAGAATCACATCGAAGAATTCGTTAAAAATTTCAACATTAATGTTAATCATATTGTTGATGATGATAGGTAACGATGGTGATTAAGTTTGGGGCCAAGAGTTTTGATGCTTGTAACGGCAACATAATCGACGAAACGTGATCATGATATTATGAAGTTGTTCAGTGGTAATAATGGATCAACACTAATTTGAGCAACTCTGCATTGCACGCTGTCAACTAGTTTGATCTGATTGGATTGCACCAGATCTCTTAGAAGTTCTAAAAGATAGTGCACATATCTGATTTTCAGGTATTAACTTCACTAACACATTAAATACAATAGCGTTTTTAGTATGTAAAAGCCATTTATTTTCTTAAAATTGATTCTGTTCAAACACTCTTTCACAATTACAAACTATGGTAGTTTTATTCGGAAACAAATGGTGCGCTGGGATAATAAAACAAGCAATTCCTTATTAGCAGCTAAATAAGTTTATATCGTTTCATAAACATTAATTAAAATTGTACATGAGAGGCTTTAATTACAAAGCTTCTTTTGTAAAACAAAGTTGAATGCAAATAAAAATCTTTTGCTCAGTTGTGCTTTGCCGTCGGTCATCAACAAAAACAAAATGATAGAAAAATCTGTGTGAGGAATAAATTCATTACGAGAAACGATCTCTGAGCTTTGTAATTTGAAATTCAACGTTTTGATCCAGAATAATAAACTTTATTACTTTCTTTTCTTGAAAATTTCAGGTTATGTATATTTAATATTGATTTCTTATCTATACTAAATTAAATTCAATTTTATATTTCAACGGACCGACTGACTGTCTGACATTCACAACATACACAATCACAAACACACTTCACAACAAAACACAAACATATACATTACTTACATACATACTAAACACTTATATACATTACACAACACATCACCGCACTCGCTGGTGAGTGTGTTATTCTCATTTTTTCATTTCTTTTCATTTTCATCATCTCTCCTTCCCACAATGTTCGATATTCGAGTCTCCTTAAATCAACGTATTCTTTCAGCCATTACTTGTGAATTTGATAATTTAAAATATTATTATGCCTTCAGATTAACTCTTTAATGTAAATAATACTATGCTACAGACAAACAGGCTGATGATGATGATCAAGATAAAACACAAATAATTGGAAAAAATATATTATGAAAATACAATCGTCCAAATAAGCGAATAAGGTTTCATTAACAAAACTTTGTAACTCTGAAGCTAACGTATAACTCTAAGCCTTAGAAATGAACAATTATGTGGGTTGTTAAAGATCCGCTTGAAGTAAGAACTACGTGATTCTGTTTCGGGTTCATTGTGCGTTGACTTTCTTTCATCCTTTTGGTTTGGGTTTCTAGAACAATGTTATTTTAAGGCTCCTCCTACGGACTTTTTTGTATTTTTCTTATATCAGAGACAGATGGCCAAGAGGCTCACGTGATAAGAAATTGTAAGGCAACTGCCCATGGCCCTCCGCAAAACCAGAGGTCAACAGATGCGTTGCCAGCCCTTAAGATTGAAGTATTTTCTTGGCTTGAAGGTCCCGGTGTCGCATCGATTCGAATAAACTGCAGCTGGTTATTGATTCCACAAAATGGCTGTACGAGGCAAGAAGTTCTTCGCAAAACACGTGGTTGTAGAATGTCAAACATCTACATGATGCGCGTAGAATTTTGCATTTTCACGTAATGTCCGAAGGTGGAATTCGGCCGCTGGTACCAATCCGAATAACTTCTCTGAGAACTTCCCGTGTATGTGTGTTAGAAGATGCAGTGAAAAGCCACATCTCTACGCAACAAAGAATCAAGCTGCTTGGAGATAACTTGATGGTCGATGATTCGGCCTTTGTTGTAAGCGGTTGGAACAATCTGGTACTTGGGACCGCCCGCCCAGAGCTGAGAAGTACTCCATGTGAGGCCGAATTAGCGCCTTATATAGATGCAGATAGTGGCTTGAAGTGACGTACTGCCTCACCCTACTGAGTAGACCAAGCTTTTTAGAGGCCAGCTTCGCCTTTTCGTAAAAATGACCATGAATGTATGCCGATACTCTGCGTCGATACGTTAGAAAAGTGATCTCGAATCGATAAGGGAAGATTGTTTGTGGTGAACCCACAATTGTGTATTGAGGGTTAAACGTGACTAAATTTAATTTGTTGGCCCCATTCCGAGACTTTGCAAAGCATAGTTTCGACTTCAGATACAAGTTTGTTCCGGTTCTCGTCGACGCTATCTCGAGAGATGTTGGCACGGCCAGTGTAAGAGGGCTTACTCTGTGCTGTCGTCTGTATAGCAATGATTTATACCTACCAGCATATTATTGATTTGCATAAGAAACAGTGTAGGGGATAGCACGCAGCGTGTATGGGTTTTAAGTCAGAGCATGTACCGTTGATATCAACCTTGATGCTCCGATCAGCCAAAAATCTTGTGTATTGTGTTGTGTAGTTGTATGCTGCAAAAGAGCAATATTTTTTCACTTAGATCCTGGATCCGATAGAAGAAAAAGTTCAAAATTAATTATATTGACTGCATACAAAATAATCCATTATAAAATGATGCCATCAACGTGAAGTGGGGAGATGTGATTACCTAAGATCAAGATTAATGACCTATGTGCGTTCCTTAATGACTAGTATCAAAAACATCAGCCAAAAATATGAAAAATCCGGCACCAATAAATTGCTGCTATTCAATAAACTCAAACTACCGACCACTTCACAAAAACGCGAATAAGTTATTTCAGGTACATAATAAAAATTACCTGAATTATTAATTATTTTGTTTCTATAGAATTTTTTTCGAAAGTTGAATTAGAAAAGGCATCGATTATGTTGTGTATTTAATAAATTATAAAATTGTGAGTAATTTCATAAAAAAAAACATTGCATGCGTACAAAGTACACAATATGTCAGAAGTGAAACCTGCATGGTGCATGAACCTCTAAACTGTATATGAAGTCCTGGTACGTGTTGCTAGGATGACACATGATTTCAACCACTATGAAAGCCATTACTAACACCGCTACCATATATATGTTCTCCTGGTGTTTATGCAGTTATAAGTCCTGCGTATGACATAAGAATATATTAAGATATACCTACTCGCGTCATACATAAAAATAAAATAGTATGCATATTTCTGTCTCATACTTTGCCGGCTTCATCCTACACATTTTTTTATTTGTGTCTCTTACCTCTCGTTTTTTCCGTTGCATCCGGTTTGAAATCACAACGATTCTAAAGAAGTTTCACTTCAATAATAACGTGTTTATAAAAATGGAAAAGTATATTTGGTGGGAATAATAAAGATTAACATTACTACTATTCTTATAAGTACATTGATTCTTCAATAGACGGCATAAAATTTTCTGGTATATTATGCGAGCTATCTACATTCTGATATTTTCGTTTATCATATAAAGTCGATTTTTCTACGGGCATATGCGTTTCCCTTTTTCCTTGTACCTTTTTATTTTGGTTGTTTGTTTTCCCTTTTGATTCCGTAAGAATCATATTAGCTTCGGGCGTTTCACAAGGAAAATATTTTTGTACGCTAAATATTTGACACGTACTTGTAAGATATGTTTTCGTAACATTCTGTTGATTTGACGCTAATTGGTTACTCGTTTCTTTTACCTTCAAAGCATATACTTCGCCATTTCTGTTGTATTTCACGACAGATACTGATTTACTCTTCTTTGATTTTGATTTTTTTAGCTTCTTGTCATCGTTTAAGCCTCTTTTGTATCTCTTTATATTTTCACGCTTAGGCAGACCTCCGTGAAGGTATTTATTATTCCGTCCATGTTTTTGAATTCTGTGTGCCATTAATACTCTTTCCATACATTTCAGACAGTGATGGCAGCCAGGATCTACGAATACTGACTGCAACTCACTACTATTTACAAACATGCTGAGTGTATTTACATTTAGCATGATATTTTTGCCTACCTTAGGCCTTTTGTTGGAGAATATTTCCTTATTTAATGCTTCATATGCAAAACTGACGTTAGTTTTTCCTTAAACATTAAAAATAATGATAAAAACAAAACAATCTTTTATACGTTACCATTATGATCTAAGCCAAGAATTATTATGAATGTATTCTAATTAATATTGCAGGTATTAAATCAAAGTATGAAACAGTAAATTATTTCAATGACATAATAAGAATTGACATGTTAATACTTTGTTTTACTAACTTTGTGTCCATATGACACTGCAATACCTTATTATCTACTTTATTCCAAAAATATTGTAAAATGATATAGTTTTCCACCAATATCGGTGTCTACTTGACTACGACTCTGTTTTATTAAATTATTTTCACAAAAGCCATCGTTAATATTCTCTGCTATGTTACTTAAAACGACCCAGTTTTAAGAATTTCTATATATATTTTTCACAGAACAATTACATAAATAGCCGCCTAGAAAAATTAACTAATCTTGACAATTTATTTAAGTCATTTATTTTACAAAATAACTTCTATAATATACAAATTATTACAATGTTTTCAAATGCCAATTGAATATACAAAATCGTGTTGTAGGTTTATAGTCATCCTACATTTCGAGTTGTTCTAATGTTTAAGTCATTCAGTTCAAGGTAAATAAAAACGTGGAAATAAATCAAAGTGAAGTACTCACCTAGGGCTTGCGGCACGAGTGCCAAGAGTACACACAACAACAGGGGACTCATTAGTTCCATTTACTCGCACTCTTGGAACCTTGTTTCAAGCACCTGCCACCTTACAAAACACTAACAAGCTTCGTTTCAGAGCAGTTAAGTTTTACAAGACGTTTCTCTTAGCGGAGTCCCTTTAACTATGTCTTGAACGTTTCTAAATTGCTTCAAGCTCCGAAATGTTTACTTTACAAACTTATATCTTCTCTGCAGATTGTACAAATGGGACTACTTTGAAATTTAATTGTGGTTCACTCAAGCGTGGTTATTCTGTCGCTTCAGAGCTGCAACAAGCCGTATATTAGTGTGAGCGTATATAAGCAACTTAACGGTATATACCAATATTTACTCGGTTCAGGTTGTTTACAAGAGGTGCCTGCTCGACAATCAAATGTTTGATTTCCCCCTATATACCAGGCTATTGTTCACCTGTGCATATGTTTGCCTTAGTCTTGCGACTTTGGGACAGTTGCATCCGTGTAATTTCACAACATTCATATTATTATAAGAAGCGTGTTGGGATGTTTTGATATTTTTTCTTTTATTAGCATTATCTTATACAAAGTTACTAAGAATGGATGTTTTCCCATTACTAAATTCAAGATACTCGGATTTGGAAACTGCCACGATTTAACTTAATAATAAACTATTTTTGATTAAAATGAGTCTTTAAGTCGTACCGAAATTTCTGTTTGGCCTTGGATTTGGCACAATAGTTTGCCACATAATATGGTCATTTCACAAATGCTGTTAAGGAGTTAAAGAGAGAGAGAGAGAATTTACAAACTTGTTTTTCGAAAAATACAAGAATACACACCTGTCATAGCATCTTATCACACTACTAAGATTTTTGATAAACTATATCTAGGTGAATTCGGGGCAGCCTGTATTTCAAATATAATATTTAAACTTGTTTCGACTTTCTCACCATTGATTGATTGATTGATTGATTTGAAATTTCTTTATTATCATAATTATTACAGTTGTATGTTTCCAGTGTACATTAAAACCTAGAAATACAAGTAATAACAGTAGTAAGACGTTTTTTAACAGATATCGCCTGTATTACAAAAACTATTTAAAGGAATTTAAAATTACAAATACTTAATTTATATATACTTAATTATTATAAATAACAAACAGGTAACTTATATAATTGTATGTATGCTTCAGTACCTAAGCAGCATTACATTTTCTACAATGTAGGTAGATAATCCAAATTATACGCTTGTCCATAAAAAACAGCAACAAACAAAGGCGAGAAGCCATCGGGGTCGTTTTGAGTGAGAACTCAGAATCAGGTTTGTAAACAACAGTGCTACGCAAGAGTGGACGATCTGTCGTTGTCGCTCACATGCCACCAGCACCCTAGGTAGCTTCTGCATACGGGCGACAATAGCTCGCGAACAACGCAGACAGTGCTTCGTAGTTCGTAACTGCGCGAGTAGATGTGCCTGTTGAGTGATGACTCATAACTAGACAAGTCCAGTTGAGTAAGTGTTGGGGTTAAATATTTCGTAGTTATCGATAATGTTTAAATTCTTTTGATATATTTTTTTTTTTTGGTTGTACCTACCTATGCTGGTAATTAACTTATTATTGTTTTTAGTATTTATTTATTTATTTATTTATTGACACACCAACAGCATTACATACAAAACATTAAAAATAATTATGGTCTTATAGGTTTATAATCTGGTATGAATGCCAGTTACTGGTGCATACACCACTCTCATTGTAAGATATTAATTTAAATACAAAATACAGTTCGACCTACAAATTTAACAAAGATTTTAAGCAGATTACTAACAATAATAAATACAATATAACGAAGAAATAGTTTGTATGAATATCAACTAACATATTATTATTATTTACAGACAGAAATGTGCGGTTAGTTTTTTTTTCAGAATTGTCACTGTGTCATGAAAAATATCAAAATCTTTTATGGACGCGGAAAATCGATTGTACTCAGAACACATTCTTGATAATGGAGAATTTTTAAGGGCATTTGTCCTACTTACTGGTTCCACAAGTATGTTAGTAATCGGGAAGTAGTATTGATTGTTAGGTAAAAATTTTTTGTAACTTTGTGTATATAAAAATAAACGTTAGGCAGGCCAATATTGTTATGTAATTTAGTGAGATTTGTAAACATTGGGGTATTGTATGAATATATTACCGCTTTATTTTGGATAACTTGTAGCTTTTTAAAATTGGTATTACATGTACTAGCAGTAGCATACGGGACATGCGTAGGTTATACAGGGACGGAGTAGGGTACGATAAATACTTATTTTAGTTTGGCTGCTTAGACAAGATTTTCTGTTGAAGACTGGAATTAGAGCGTTTATGGCCTTTATACCTTTTTGGCAAAATCTTGAAGTATTCGCTGTCCAGTTGAGTGTTTTATCTAAGGTAATACCTAAGTATTTAACTGACTTGCTCCAAGGAATTTGGTAGTCATCGACCTTAATTTGACGTGTAGGTAGTTTGCGTTTTCTAGTGAAAAGTATCGCTTCTCTTTTTGACGTGTTTATTATTATGTTTCCATCTTTTGAAATAGGCAAGAAGTAGGTCTATTGATAATTGGAGCCGGCTAACTATTAAATCTATATCGTTTGATGAGGTAAAGGACGCTGTATCATCAGCAAAGCATGCGATGTTTGTGTGGTTTTGTATGGGGATGTCATTTACAAAGATAAGAAACAGATAAAGATAAGAAACAGATATTTCTCACCATTGGTAACTTGAGATTATCATTCCGTGAGACTATTTTATAATAATTAGTTTGAAAATGGGATGATGACATAACATTTACGAAAATATTTTCAATCGATATTATTTGTAAGAGGATATTTTTAAATTAAATCTATTAGACACACGTAAACTTCTGCACATATATACCTCTTCATTAAAAAGCCACTTACCTATTAACATGAAGTCCTAATTGCCTACAAAAAAAAGAAAACAATGACATTTACAAATATATTCGACTGTTGATTTACCTGTTTGAAAGTAATTTTGATCAGCAAATCGCAACATTTTTTTATTATAATTACATATTATGATTTATTAACTCAGAAGTACTAGCTCGGACTGCTCTGGAATGTCGTCTATTTATCGGGAAGACGTTCTACTTATTGATTTTGTCTTTCTTTGCTTTACTGTATTTCGACAAAATGTATGAAGGCGTAACGTTAAAACTGCGTAATCAAGTTTTATTGTAACTATTGTATGTTATTAACGTGACGCGTATTCCATTAAAATTTCAAATACAAGCTCATAATTTCCTCTCAACTGCTGTTTTGGTCAATATTGTTGATTGTGAGTGTACTTAATTAAACTATGAGGGTTACAGAAAATATTCCGCGGGCTCTAAATAATTAATATGTTAAATAATTCACAACTACAATCCGAAAATAACGCTATTACAGTGTAACTGAATGAATAGAATTCAATTGCCAACTTTGAATCGTTCTGTCGTTAAATAACTTTGAATAATAAATTATAGCTGTAATTGAACCTGTTTTCAATTAAATTTCTTTTGTATTATTGAATTTTTGGCACTTTAGCTAATTTATTGTACAACTTGTCTTATTTTTTGATCTTACATCTGCAATGATATTATTTTTCACAATATTACACCTAGATTTATTCCTACTTCGTATATTTTCAACATACATAGATAGGTCACTTTGACAATTTTCTTTTTTTCTACAAAAATAATCCGGTTCTTATATTAAATGTATTTCCCAAGTCTAGACAAGTGAGTCCCTACGGCGTAGTCTCATTTTGCCTACAGCATTTGAAGTGTACCTAGTTACCTTGTAGACTGTACTTTAGTGTAATGAAATCAGTCGCTTTTCGAGGAGAAAATTCAGATGAAAGAAAATGCAAATTAGTGTTTATTTACGGTTGTATAGGAAGATGATCCTGTTATTATAATATATAAATATTGACACACTTTTTACACAAATTATCTTGCCCCAAATTAAGCATATATAGCCTGTGTTATGGGTTACAAGACAACATATATATAATACAATATACTTACTTAAACATACATAAATTAATATCTATATAATCCATGACTCGGAAACAAACATCCATATTCATCATATAAATGCTTGCACCTACCGGGATTCGAACCCGGGACCTTTAGATTAGTAGGTAGGATCGCTAACCACTCGGCTATACATATCCGACAATTAAAGAGTATTCTACTTATAATAAAAGCAACATTTTGCCCTGTACTTTTCCCGGGGCGTAAAAAGAATAGGGGAGTCCCAGGCCCATGGGTGTCGTAAGAGGCGACTAAGGGCTTTTTAGAAGTGGGAGAGTCACGCTGCCGTCTTTTGACGTCAGCACAATCGGGCCAGACTCGTCCGGGTTAATTACCACACTCGCACAGAATACCGGCGTGAAGTAGCGGCCTAGTACCGCTATGTTTCGCATAGGTTAGTGTCGAGAACCGGTGCCTCATGCCGGGGTATGTGTGTTCGTTAGGGAAGATATCTGCTGTCGCCGTCTCGGCAATTTTGAGGGTAGGGACCTATCCACTCTTTGGTTCTGTGTAGATTTAGAGGACCGCGTCCGCATCTATGCGTGTGTCTACAGGTTCCATAATGGTAACGCAGAAATATCATCTCATGGGCTGCGTTCTAGCGGCAATTGACGACGTACTTGCACAGATCCCCTCCGCTGAAATCGTAGTCTTGGGTGATTTCAACGGGCACAATGCCGAATGGCTTGGATCACGTACCACAGACTACGCAGGGCGATCTGTGCATAATTTTGCATTGCCGTATGGTCTGTCCCAATTGGTTGAGTCGCCAACGCGGCTCCCGGATGTGGATAGCCACATGCCGTCCTTATTGGATCTTCTGCTGACTACACATCCCGATGGTTACCAGGTCTTTGTCGACGCCCCTCTCGGAACGTCCGACCATTGCCTGGTCAGGAGTGTAGTGCCTATCCGACGCCAACGTCGCAGACCACCAGCGACCCGCCGCGTTTGGCACAAATCAGCAGATTGGGATAGGATGCCTTCCTTTTTTGCATTCTACCCTTGGGGCAGGGTTTGTTTCCCTTCGGATGATCCTAGTGCCTGCGCCGTTGCAGTAGCCGATGTGATACTGCAGGGTATGGATATTTTTATACCAAACTCTGTATTACCCATCGGTGGCAGATTACAGCCCAGGTTCGATGCGTCAGTTAAAGCAGCATCTGACTGCAAAAAACAGGCGTATCGAGCTTGGGTTGCGGCGCTGGGCACAAAGGATCCGAACTGCATAGTTATTAAGAGGAAATACAACCGTGCTTCCAGATTTTTTAAGCGGCAAATCGCCTGTGCAAAATCAAAACACGTCGTCAAAATCGGCGAGCAGCTTTCCAGTTACCCGACCGGTACACGCAAGTTCTGGTCGTTGTCGAAAGCTGCTCTTGGTAACTTCAGCCAGCCGTCCATGCTGCCGTTGCACATGAGGAATGTGCAACGGAGGAGGCCAGGGTGTCCCTGGCCCATACGGCAAAAGAGAAAGCCGATCTCTTGTGCACTCTTTTCGCCTCCAACTCGACTCTTGACGACAACGGAAAAACACCGCCGACCATCCCGCGGTGTCAGAGCTCTATGCCTGAAGTACAGTTCAGACAGAAAACTGTTAGGCGAGCTCTGTTTTCGTTGGACGTCAGGAAGTCGAGCGGGCCGGATGGCATTTCTCCAATCATGCTTCGAACGTGTGCCCCTGAGTTGATGCCGGTGCAAACGCGTTTATTCCGGCACTCTTATTCTAAAGGCGTAGTCCCTGACTCATGGAAGTCTGCCCTTGTCCATCCGATCCAAAAAAAAGGAGACAGTTCGGATCCGGCAAACTACGGGCCTATTGCTATTACCTCCCTGCTCTCTAAAATCATGGAGAGCATAATTAGCCGTCAGCTCTTGGTATACCTAGAGGGTCAGCAGCTGATCAACGACCGACAATACGGGTTTCGCCATGGTCGGTCGGCAGGTGATTTTCTGGTATACCTGACACATAGATGGGCTGCGGCTATTGAAAGCAAGGGGGAAGGCCTGGCAGTTAGCCTGGATATAGCGAAGGCCTTAGATCGTGTATGGCTCAAGGCGCTCCTCTCCAAACTTCCATCATTTGGGCTTCCAGAGAGCTTGTGCAAGTGGACCTCCAGCTTCCTCACTGGGCGTAGCATACAGGTCGTTGTCGACGGATATTGTTCGAACCCGAAGCCCGTGAATGCTGGAGTGCCCCAAGGCTGTGTGCTGTGTTAATAGATATTAAAGTATACTAATACATCATCAACTTATGAGTAACATCCACTTAAAGTAAGTCAAATTGTCTTAACGGCACATGCCTACTTTCTGAAGATGAGCATATTAACATTGTCCTGAACAAAACCTCATTAATTTTGCATTAAATAATAATTTAATCATGTTTAAGCACGATTTTATTATGCATAATTGGAGTTCATATTGGCGTTCTAATACGACGAGGGTGTGAGACTGTTAGATGGGTTTTTGACTTCCCCATTTCAGTTATGCTAATAAAATAAATTGATGTTTTAATACGTACAAAGTGGATTAAGCCAGGTAAGTAACTGAGTAATATTTTAATATCAGGCAACGAAATTGGCTGTATTTCACGGCAGAGTAACCAAATCGTGCAAGTAATAGCGTCTTGATGCTAATCCAATTGCGAATCGGAAAGTTTTACTACCCCATTGACATTTCAGCACGATCGTAGAAGGCACAACTGAAATTTATAAGAGATACCTACATAGCTTAACGCTTTCTATAAAGAATTAAATATTAGGGGTTAAAGTATCAAATTACCGGTAAAAGGTAGTATTTATTCAATTAAAGTCCCTCGTTTTCTATACATTTCTGCTAGGGCTATTCGCGCGATTTATAACCTAGGTCCTAAAGAATCATTAAGAGAAAAATTTAAAGAAATAAACATTTTGACTGTTGCTTCTCAATACATTTTTGATAATGTTTTGTATGTTCATAAGCACATTGAGGAATTTTCTAGAAACTGTGACATTCATAATGTTAACACGAGGAACAAACATAAACTTGTTATGCCTACTACTCGGTTGGTAGTCAGTAAGTCTTTTGTTGGGCGATGTATATGCTTCTACAATATGATCCCAGAAAATGTACAAAACAAATGTGTTACGAAATTTAAAAGAATTGTTCAAAAACGTTTGTGTGGGAAAGGTATAGCATAAACGATTTTCTTAATGACACCACGGACTGGGAATAAAGCGAACACCCTCAGGCTCTTTAATTATAAATGTTTATTGTACCATATTATATTGTAATCCATATTTTATATTAATAAAAAAAAGCCCGCTGAGTTTCTTGCGCCCATTCTTCTCAGGTCTGAGGCAGTCTCTTTTGAATGGGCTGTAGATTTTGACTTTTGAGTGATTTTAAATCCTATTTTGAATAAAAATATTTGAATTTGAATTTGAATTTGCCTTTATGGCAGAATTCTAGGGACCTAGACTCAAGCTCTTGAAGTCAATTTGTTTTGCTTCAAGAACATTTTTTTACCAATTAAAAACTATCCATATCACAGAAATATGGTAGTCGTGTGGGGCCAGGTCTGGCAAGTACGAAGGATGTCGGAGGGTTTATAAATGTATATCTTGTAGAGTAGTTTGAGCCATATCCTTCCAAAATCGGGAAGTGCCCTTTGGCACTAGATCTTTGATATACAGCAATATCAAAAGTGCCATACGGCACACTACGCCCTGACCAAGATCTGACCCTCATTTTGTTTATAAGATAGTTAATTTTGCATGGTCTTACATTATGTATATCTTATTGAATGTATATACATTCTCTCATATCATCCTAATTATAAGCAATCTATTAATATACGTAGAATAAAACGCATTGACAGGCCAATGTGCGCGTGCCAAAATCGTGTCTATCTGTGGCATACCGCGGTGCGGGGGCACTTGCCGATTACGGAAGAATATGAGGTCTCGATTTATCATCGAGCAAAAATGTTGAAGATCAGTTGACGAGTAAGGGCTTTCTCACTGCAAGTTTAGCCACTGTTGTTTACTTGTGATTATCGTATAGAATCCAGTTTTGCAATATTTAGAACTATAATGTATGAAGAATGTCTTGAATGGCCTCTAGAAATGCATTCACCGCATCTTCTTCTGGATGTGTATTAAATATCTCTAAGCTTATTGTTAATTTTAGGAAATAGAAGGAATCAAGGTTCAAAGTCCGGAATGTACGATCTGCAGTTCTATATTTGAGGCTTTCAAAACCATAAACACGTAATTACATTATAACTGTCCTTTGGTTTTTAAGCATTACTGTAGTGTGATGTCCCTATTGATGGATAATTGAAGTAACTATTTTCTTACCAATACTTCGGTTATTGTTAGAATTCATTGGCAAATCTTCAAAAAAAGACCCATTCCAATGATTGGCTTCTTCTTTCAGGTTCAAAGCTTGGGTTTCGTCACCGTTTGCAATATACTGCCAATAACTGTTCTCCATAACGTTTTTTATATTTTACTGCATCACTCTACACGCAGTCATTCCTTTCATTTGTGTGTACAAATTTTGGTGACATATAATTTTTAATCAATCGTCATCATCAGTTGTCGAATCGTATCAATATTTGTTTTTAACCGACTTCAAAAAGGAGGAGGTTTACAATTCAATCGGTATTTCTTTATGTATGTGCACCGATTACTCTGAGATTCTTCTTTAGTTCGATGCGGAATAAATGCCATTTGGTCCCATAAAAATTTTACATAGCTAGGCCCAGTGCTTAGTTTTCATTTTATGAAAATTTTTTATGAAAATCTTTGCCTGCGTGGATGATATAATTGTTTTTTCTGTATAGCTTTTTTAGAAGTTTTCATTCCGGTTGATTATATATTATTATTATTAACCGACACTAAAAAGTAAAAAATTAAAAAAAAAAAACAACGTTATTTTTATATTAGCAGCAGTCGCCAGGCCACAATGGTGACGTTGTGTCTGTGATCGTTCACATCCACGTTCCATCCATCACAGATTCAAAAATACACAGAGCAACGAGATGAAGTTTCATTTAAAAAATGGCAGTTGAAGTCTAAAGCATCTATTTTGTTGACTTGAGCCACAGAGAAAATCATCGCTCGAATATTTTCGTTTATTTTTGTCATTAGTCGTATCCTCTCCAAACACAGCATTGATATTGCGAGCTCTTTCTGCCTCGATAATTCCACGTTACTCGTATTTAAAAATTACTTTCATTTTCAATGTATCTATCTTTTCGTTGAAAGCCAAATGAAAACAAAATTGTGTGTCAGCTCCGTCCGCGTGACTCCTTCAAAACGAAATAAAAAGTCAATGAATTCATATATCCATATATTTATTCTACTGTCTCGAGGTGACGAGCGCTATTGTATTGCCGCGCGGAATTTTTGTGTTTTTCAAGAAACCTGAGCGGTACGGCAGTGTAATGTGTAGGGCGTATCAAATACCATCAACTGAACCTCCTGCTCGTCTCGTCTCTTAATTTCATAAAAAAATGGGACTGATGATCGAGGAGCGCTATTAGATGTGTGAGTATATTATTTTCATTTTTTTTCAAATCAAAATCACTTTATCCATGTAGGTCACGGAAATGACACTTATGAATTTCAAATTCAATTCTTATTGAATCTAACGCTACTTCGTAAAGGATGGAGCCAATGAGAAGAAATCTCTCACTCTCTTATATCAAGTAAGTCAAAAAAGTAAGTGTAAATTGATACAAAAATTATTGAGTACAGTAGCTGCATCATCCACACACACCGTAAATAAATTAATAAAGGTATTCTGTGAGCATTTTATAAGCGATTATAAATAAATATATATGTATATATATAACTACCCATCTATTTCTCATACCATAACTACCCATCTATTGCGCTATATATAAAACGATTCTTATGGAGTAAACTCCATTAACAATTGTACGTAATTCCAGTAAAACCTTCCAAACCACAATCGAGTCGAAATTGAGTTAAGAACACAAAACTGGTCACGTGATTCATATTAACAGACTGACAAAAAATGGCAGCTCTACTGTCACTCTTTAAATGTCATCATGATTTAGTACCCCAACCTACATGTATGGAATACACTAATATTTATAAAACTTTAATCACGAATTCCTTAGAATGTGATGTTTGTGGCTTGGGACGTTCTTGAGGAACTACCTCCATTTCAAAGTCAAACAATCCACCGATGTACATTTTTTTAAGACGAAAATGTTCTGTCATGTGAATAAAGTGTCACTCTGCAATCTGGCACACATGAGATTTTATTTCAACCCAAAGTACACAGCGCCAAAATGGCAATTTCCAATTTAAATTCCAATTATTAATTAATAAACTGTTAATGGTGTATTATAA